>QVRM01005016.1:0-220000 GCA_003439945.1 Dermanyssus gallinae
TAAACATTTGAAAAAAATGAAACACAGCACAACAATGATAGTACTGAGCATTGAAACCTTACCTATAGAGATAAAGCGTAGGATCGTCATGCGTTCAGACCACACACGCAGTAAGTATGCTTCACTAACGTTACGGTAGCTAAGAAGCCGAACGCGTGCGGACCAAGTTAGTGAGGATATGTTACATAAGGCGTTGAATATTACGCTTAAACGAGTATGTCTGGTCGATACAAGAAGCCCCTAAAAAACGCTACACGAAAGTCTTTATCATGCGGTCCGCGCTTTTATGACTTCATAAATGCGTATAGGCTGCATCATACTTGCATGAAGAAGCACTACTACCTGAAATGGAGGATCTCTATCTCGATCGTCTATAAAAGGCACCTCTATCTACCTCTAGTAGATACAGCAAGAAGAGCTACGCTAAACGCCGAGATACGATCACCGTAGTTAGTAGTCAAGGGTTATCATACTAACAATACTAATAGGATGGCAAGATAATGCACCGCAACTACTCACAAATCACCTGTGTACTTTGTCTTCTCTTTTTGCATGATTGTAACTAGTTATAGTCCACTTTGGCGATCACCTGATCTAAATCAGAAATCTTGATGACCAACTCAAGGGCAACCAAGGGTCCTGGATTTCAACTTACAATCTACGAAATGCAAGGCCGTGGCTTTACTGCCACTGAACTGCTATGTTTGCTAGATGTATATTACCGACAACAACAACAGCAACAACAACCAATACGTCCCACTTATCGTCACTGGAATCGTGAAATTATTATCAAAAATAAAGTGTTGATATTCGCCTGTGCAATAGTTGGCAACATGCAGAAAAGTTGGTCGTCGTCAAAGAAACGCTGAGCAAGCTCGCTATGAATTTACCTACGATCGTTTCTCACGGGGAACTTGCAGCGGTCCTCCCGTTACGTCACAAGGTTACTCTTTTTCATATCTATATATTCACTCGCGTCTTCTCATCCACTCTACAAGCACGCGTGAGCACGCCAAACAGAAGTACGTTGCTTTTATGTATTATAATTTTATTCCAAATTTGCAAAGTTTTAAAAAATATTGCTTCTGGAAGATACGTGTCACGCCGGGATCGAACCCGCGATCACTAGCGTTCGAGTCGCCATTTTCTACACGTGAATACTTGGCGGATTAAAAACGTTCCTAGCATGGAATACAGTCAAGTATGCATATAAATATACGCGTTTAAGGTTTCACAACAACGTTTTAGATGCTTGGTGATGGGCTAAGGTGCCGATGTCACGATAACGTCTAAAGGCACCCTTTGTCAGCACGTTCTCTGCTCTGTTATAAAAGTTTTAGAAAGATATCTATACGATGCGGCAGTGTGAATTTTATTTAGGTCACAAAGGCCAGTACGCCTCAGCATGATAACCAGTCAAACATACACACACACACACAAATCGGCTCGAGTACTGCTAAAAAACTGTCTAACTAATTGAGTACGCTAAAAACTACGGCGTATGGTAAGTCAGTGGTTCGTTTGTAAAGGAATGTTTCGATTTAGCAATCTATAAAAACCCAAAAAACTGCTTCTACGTCTTGCGTTAACACGAAACCGTTAAGGATAGTACCGGCACGTGGGAAACCTAAACACGCGCGTGTCGACTTTAACGAGAACTTAAGCATGTGAATGTATGCAGTTCCGTAAATAAACCATGTCTGAACTGAAAACTGAACTGACTGTGCATTCAAGTGGATACAGTCACCGACTGCACATGAGTACAACTTAAACGCATTGAAAAATCGGGCATTTATATGTCCAATTGCAGTAAATGTGCAGTGGAAGCTGGTCGTAATTGCGTATTCTTGGAAATCTTGCAGTCATTTTGTGCTGTTGAATGTTGAGATCGAACTTTTGTGTAGATGGCCATTAGGCTACATGTTGTTTGATGTGTGTGTGTGTGCGATGCCTGGCTAAAATGACGCGTTTAGTTCCCACAGCGTCATCCGTGTATGTAGCGTGTATCAATGCGGCACTTGTCCAGCACCCGAGCCCGATAGACAAAGCCGATCTGAGGTGCTTAGTTAAGGCCTCCGAGAAATTACCACATCGCGACGGATACCCTAACTGCCGAGCCATCTAGACTCGGTAGCTAACCGTCGAACGATCACTTAAACGGCTAGAAGCACCAATAAGAAATGACTCTGCATGTTCTTTGTCGTACTTTCTCTCTTGTCTCTGCTTGACCAACTATATCGTTTCAATCGACAGCTACTGCGGTGTATTCGTGCCTGTCCATTGTATGATTCGGTGTTGTATATGATAAGACGTCATTAATCATTAATAGAAGTAGTTTTTTTATGATTATGTTTAGCGTCTTATAGTTTTCATAATTATGTTGAGTGTCTTATTGTTCTCATAGTTATGTTGTGAGGTGCGTACTGGTGCAATCAACGTTGAACAGGGTTACCTGCCATACCAATGAATGCCTGTACTACACGCTACTGAGCCATGGTAGCGCTTTGAAGCGGACACCCCCATTTACGGGAAAGCCGGTAGTCTGGTCGACTCTTGGAAAGATGTGGTATGGTATTTCAGGGATATACAAGAAACTGCAGTGGCTCTTATAATAATAATAATAATAATAATAATAATAATAATATTATTATTATTATTATTATTATTATTATTATTATTATTATTATTATTATTATTATTATTATTTTATTATTATTATTATTATTATTATTATTTTTATTATTATTATTATTATTATTATTATTATCGTAGAAAACAAAGATATTAAGCACAGAATAATTCTAAAATAACTACCTATTTTTAGTGCAGTCCTTGAATACAGTCGATCGATAAGCCTAATGATGGTGCAACTGATGTGATAATAAATGCGCGTTTTAATAACGCGTGTTTCGTTACTTTTGTTCACTTCCTTATGCTCTTTTTTTCTCTATTGTGCGTGTCTATTGTTTACTATTATATTCCTCTTTTAGTTATTTTCATTATAGTTTTCCGCACGTAATTTGCTCAACCTACCCTCTATACGCAATCTCTATTCGCGGCTTCCCGCTTCAGAAAGGTGCATTGTGTCCCACTGGCCACACTGCTAAGGGGACGCGTTATCTAAAAGCAACAGCCATGCCGTCGTACCACGACACATTCCGCAGGCATAGAGGATCGTGTCACTTAGTGACTTTAAAGTTTCCAAAACGTTTTCCACCTAACAATACAAGCGGACTAAGCCAACAACTGGTTGCCAAATATGGGCACAGATTCCTCCAAAGTCGCCTTCAGCCCGGCCTGTCGGACTTTCTTGGCCTAAGACTATTAGGCCGGATTTAGGAAATCGTCCACGCGATGCAGTCGTTATCCTAACAACAAAGCTATTTCGAATCATTCCAACAGCGCGACATCAGACATACGCAAAAGGTTATGTGAACTGATTTGGTTGTTACTGTTAGTGCTCCGGCTGCTCCTTTAGCGACTATTTTTGGCTGCATTGTTGCTCTTCGTGTTCGAATTGTTGTTTCATTGATGGATGAAATTGCTGTAACCATTGCTTGTATTCATGGTAGAGTTCGCCGTAGTCTCCATCTAATGAGCATGCGATGGAATGTGGCTGCGAATGGTCCGCGCAAATTAGTGTGCGAACTCTTGGAGTGTTGCAGTTTTACTTTTTCTAGAAGACGCATTAACCCTGAGGCCTAAAGGCTAGTGAGAGATGCAGGAAGTGACAGCAAAAGATAGAAGGCCCAGTGTATCACCATCGACTTGGATTAACCGGCTGGCAGGCAAACAGACTTATTTTCTAAAACAATTAATAACGAGACAAAAATTCCTAAACAAAGCTAGACTTGCTTCGCTGGGTAAGATAAATCCACATTTTTTGTGCGTAGACACTGCGACAAGTAGGCGCCTGACCACATAGTACTGCGCTATAACGCCTAAGCAAAAACTAGGAACCGAGAAGCGCGGATAGCAAATCATAGATCGTTAGAAATTGCAAACATTATGATGGCTTCGACAACCTTCTAGGATAGGAACACTTGACCCCCAGAAAGAATAGCTAAGGCAAAAAAAAGTTTTTCATAAACAAAGCACGCGGACAATTACAAGACGGGCGCTGAAGCAGGAACTAGTGAACGAGGGCTAAGGTGGATCAAGAAGACCCCCCCACCCCCGAATGCAGAAGTAATTCGTTTCTTATTGCGCCTGATCTCGAGAAGAATGCAATACGACAGGCTTTAATTGGATTAAAGCTTAACACTACCGTTATCGCGTCACGAAATGCTATGAATGAACACCTGGATTAGAGGAAACTGTACTTGAAGTGCTCAATGCGAGCTTATACTAAATGTAGATACAGCAACTAATAAATACAAAGCTTGCGTAGTGTTTCTGCGTATATCGTTAACAAAATAGAGCCAAAATGGTACTAGGTTTAGTCTAAGTATAATAGTAATATATTATAGCGTAATATATACAAGATTCGGTACGCAGGTGTTGTCCGACAAAGTGTTGTCAATTTGTTATAACTGTCAAAGTGTCAAAGAGAAGATCGTACAAAAGAAGAGTCGTAACAAGGAATTATCGGCACCGCCCTTGTACTTGGTCTTCTCTTTGAGCTTTCGATCATATGAAGATAACAAAACAATTTTGAAACAACAGAAAAACAATTGCAGCAACAGCAGCAGCAACAACACAAACGACGCCACAGTTATCAGCAAACATAGGGCCAAATGACACAGCAAGCAAGTGTTCATACGTGACAGATGCCAAATAGCTTTTAGCAGGCACAAGCCGCCTTCGATATGCGTCCGAATCGCGTGCGTCCCTGCGTGCGTTCTTGCCAAATGACACGATGGCACGAAGGGGCCCACGGGCAGTGAGCGGACAGTCGCTAGGTTTTCGCTCGATACAGCCTTCCTCTAGCTTTCTGTTATCTCGCAACGCTATTCTCTCAAATCCGAATCAACCCCGAATCTCCAGGCAGGCCTCTGCGATTGCTCATAACGGCGATGGCCGCATCTGACTAAACCCGGCCCGGCCCGGAACGGTGGTCCGGCAGCTTCTGATTTCCGGTCGGCCGCGGCGCGCTTGACCATGTCCGTCGAATCGAACGAATGAAATGCATGTATGTATGTATGTATACTCAACGCCCCACTCTCATTTGCCCAAAGCTTTCGATTGACAGGCCCTCCTCACGCACAACAGCGCAAACGCGCTGCCGTAGATAGGCTTCCAAAGCTTAAGAACTAAAGGCTGTAGCCATTGTCGTCGTCGTCGTCCTAGAAACTGTAATACATACGGGAAGGAGTAGGTGGCCCTGACAGTCGTCGGACAACTCGTCATTGTAGCAATTGTGTAGCAATAGCAAATATTGTGTAGCAATAGCAAATATTATGTAGCAATAGTACTAAAAGCAGTGGTGTTTGTGCAGAAATGCCTGACCTTGTATCAGATATCCGTTCTCGAAGATGTCCGGTTCGCTTTGCTGAAGCTCGCGGCTGAATGCGTCGTCAGGGTGCATTTCGGGCTGCGTTGTGCTCGCAGAGCCGCCCCCGCCAGCGCCCGCGGGCTGAGGCGGCGGTCCTCGTTGACCGCCGCGGCCCTCGCTCAGATTCAGACGGTTCGGTCCATCGCTATCTTTCAGCGGCGGTATGAGCGGTTCCGAGCCCATAATAAAGCTCGAGTGTTGTGCGCTGTTGTCGAGTGGAATCCGGACGTGGTCATGCATGTCGGCGACGCCTGCGGTGGCGAGGCCGCCCGCGCCACCGCCGGCGTCGCTCTCGGTGCCAGTGCCGCTGGCGCTAATACTGGCGGCTGCGGAACTGACGCCTCTGCTGCCGCCCGTGGCGACAGCGGACTTCCTACGGCTGGTACCACGGTTCCGCTTTCGCTTGCCTCCAACCTCTCTGTCGAGGAGCATCGCGAGTGTGCGTCAAGTTCTCAAGTTCGTCTGTTCAATGTTCCACTCAGCTGGTCACAGGCAGGTCGGTAGTGTAGGTCGGCGTCTACGTATGCTATCCAATTCGGCGAACATGCATGGATCGTATTTTTCAATCCTTACGAAGGCGATGTATATCCTGCGCGTAGATTGATTGTTTTTTGGCTTTGACGCCTTACGAAGGCGACAATAACGCCGATGAAGGCTTTGGCGATGATGATGATAATAATGACAAGAACAATAGATGATAGATGACCGCTGCTTCGACAGAGGTTCTGTATGTAGCACGGTAGTGCAACGCAAAGTCAACTGGCTGCACAATTACAATATGTTTAGGGCCGCCGAAACGTCAACAGGCGATGACTGACAACTTCGGCGCCAATTTCCATCTGTACGCTTTTGGCTATTTGATCGTCTTGTTGAGCGTCCTTTCCAAGGCAGAAGAACCCTGTGGTCGGTATGCTATAGCACACGAATGTACGTGTCAATACGGACACCGCTAGGACGCGGGCAAAGACACGAGCACACATGAACACACTTTTTCTGCACTTTTTGTCACACAGTGAGAGACACGTATTATCGATGAACAAGCGTAGTTCACTTTTTCAGTTCATTTAATTGTTTTTGTCTTGTATCATGCCGGGTCGATTTTTGTTGTCGCCAGTGTTGTCGTTGTCACACAAACAAACACACACACACACACAGATGCACATGCACACAAGTATCGGGCTAGACTAATACAAGTAGTAATCCGTCTGAGAACCGTTGCCGAAACCGTCACCGCAAAATCAGAGATCAACACTCAACGTAGAACGGATGGATACACGCGCCTTGTCCTGTCCTCCTGTCCCCGCCAATTGTACTTGCACAACTTACGTGATACAATGATTGTATCACGTACACATTGTCACGTGCAGAAGAGTCGCTTGGTACATCGAATCTGGTCGGGTGGAAACATGTGGCCGTCCAACACATAGATATGACTATTATACGTCAAACACATAGATATGACTATTATATGTCAAACACATAGATACGACTATTTTGTACGTCAAACACATAGATATGACTATTTTGTACGTCGAACACATAGATACGACTATTCTACGTTTAATGCGCTGCATCAAAGTATATCGGCTCGGCTGGACATGTCAGTAACAACAGTGTCAACTGAATAAATGCTAAATGCACCCCCTACCCGTTCCATGCCCCGCCGGCGGAATAACTGGGGCGCCAAACCAACGCCTGTTTAGCGTTCTAACAACGGTTGGTTAGCGTTCTAACAACGGTTGGTTAGCGTTCCAACAACGGCCGGTTAGCGTTCTAACAACGGTTGGTTAGCGTTTTAACAACGGTTGGTTAGCATCCTAACAACGGCCGTTTAGCGTTCTAATAATGGCTGGGTAGCGTTCTAACAACGGTTGGTTAGCGTTCTAACAACGGCTGGTTAACGTTCTAGTAGCCGCCACGCAAGACAAACCCCCAACAGCTCGTCCGCTCTGTCGCGTCGAAATTGACAGTCCAGTCAGTGCACCGACACGCACGTTTGCCCACCAATAGCTGTAACACACTTGCGCATAAACACATGTATGCACAATAGTTCAGTACAGCGTGCGCACTAGCGAAGACGTTTTGGTGGTGTCGGTCTTGAGTAGCAAAGCAATGGCAATGGCGAACAATTGTTGCTGACACGATATTTTCTGTTTGACCACGTCTCTCGCGAATCGCCGCCGCTTGTTGGTGGTCGTCTTGTGCGCGCGCGCGAAATCTTTTCAGGCGGCCTCTCCGACAGCGACAGCAGCAACAGCAACACAGGCGCGGGCCGCGGCGAGGTCGTCGGGATCGTGCGCGAGCAGTTCGGAGCACATGGCCGTCGACCGAACTTTACTCTGTAGTCCGGCTCAGAGTCTGCATCCGACCTGGAAAGGGAAATCGAGACCCGGGAAAGGGTCCGGAGGGGAAGGAACAGAACGAAACGGAATGCTTGCTCTCAGCGTGGCGGAAACCCCGTTGGCCTAGAGGGAAAACAGGGTAAACGGGCAGGGTCGCAGTTGGGCATTAGCACCGGCAAATAGGCAAGACTAACTAACACACGTACTGCTGAGCGCTAACGAAAGCTGCGCTACTTTAGCGAGATCTACTAGGGCTGCACATGCGTAAAGTGAAAGCAAAGCGATGGCGACTTTTCTGGTAGAGCTCTACTGTATATATATATATATATATATATATATATATATATATATATACATATATGCATGTGAGTGCGACCAATTGCGACAGTCGATTGCAATTTAGGTCTTGCGCAAAGGTGTGCTCTACCCCTTACACGTACAGATGCAGCACAGCGCAGAGCAGAACAGCTTATTTAGTCACTAGTTAATCACTAGCGTTAACCCGGCCATAATAAAGCTGTGTTGCTTTGAGATTAAGTAGCATGAGATTCGAGCAACGGCAGTGGGAAAATCCGACAGTGGAGAGCCTTAAAAGATAAGGGCAGGAAAAAGAATTTGGGGTGTAAAAGGCAAGAAAACGAAAAGAAAAACTGACAAAGCTCTGGTGACCGTGATGTTAGCTTCCTGCACTGTTAGCGATCTAAAGCGCGCGACTTCGGTGCCTGCCCTGCACGACGCATTCTCTATGGGCAACAAATGCATACTTAAGAAAATTTACATACGAATGGCAAGTCTTTCGGGTAATTCACGTGGGAACGCAACAACTTTAGTCTCTCTACGAAGCAGGAAACAGTGACGTTGTGGCTTTCCTGGCAAAACTTAAAAAACTATATATATATATATATATATATTAGGAAAAAAGTCTTTTCGGTTTTGGCGCTATAAAGAAAACACATATATAGGAGACACGGGAGGTCTTATATAATGATTTATATATTCTCCGCCGGAAGACACAACCTCTGCCCAACGATTTACAAGGTTTTCGATTCATTGTCTGTAAAAGTATGGGTGTTTAGTGGCAAAATATTTTTCCAGTCCAGAACGCACGTGTTCAGTAGAAGTGATTTTTTTTACCAATTAAAAAAAAATTGCATCGATCTGAATAGGTGGTAATCAGATGGTGCTAAGTCGGGGGAATACGGTGGATGTTCCAAAAGTTCCCATTTTAGCTGGGAAATTTTCGAAAGGGTCTCCCTACTCACGTGGAGCCTTGCGTTGTCTTGGTGGAACAGGACACCCTTCCTTGAAAATAGTGCAGAGTACGACTGCTTTAATTTTTCGTGAACCTTTTCGAGTTGTTGACAGTACACGGCCGTATTTATCGTCTGGTTACGCGGTAAAAGTTCATAGTGCACTATTCCGCCCACATTCCACCAAATACACAATAAAACCTTGTTTGCGTGTATGACCTTTTTGGGCTGGGTGACGGAGGTGCCAGGTTTACTTGACCAGAACCTTTTTCTGTCAGGAGAAGTTGAAGTCGCTGAGCTCGTGAGGTACCAATTTGCACAGCCTGGAAGTTATTCCGAGGCGTTTTAAAGCTGTGCTAACAGCTTGTGGGGTAATATGAAGCTCCTCGGCAAGTTCCACAGTAGTTATAGTGGGATTTTCCTGGATTTTCATTCGAAAAACCTCCTCACTGACAACACTTGGCCTTCCTGATCTAGGCTTATCTTCGAGGTTAAAATTTCTCTTTCGAAACTTCTCAAACCACTGTTGGCACATTCTGTCTGTACAACAGGCACCTCCAAACGATTTTAACAACTTTTTGTGAGCCTGCGTTGCACTTAGTCCATTTTTTAAACTCATGGAGTAGAATCGCCCGGATTTGGCATTTTTCTACCTCCATTTTGCAGCACTTTTACAAACAAACGGCTAAACAGATTTCAAAATGGTTGAGACCAGCAGATTCCCCGCTCTTTTTCACATGAAAACAACAAAGAGTGAGCCAATGATCTATGCCTAGGCGCCGGGGCGGGCGCTGTGAAAGCCGCTCAAGCGCCAATCCGAAAAGACTTTTTTGTAGACCCGATATATATACACACATATAAGTCAATATATTTCTTTTTTATTTCTTGACCTACTCTCCTTAGAGTTCTGCACATTTCAGCGGTGCTCCTATCTGCTATCTCTTTGACAAAGTAATAAAATAAGAAAACACATTATATTATATCCTAAACAATTGTGTCGAACTCAGTTTTACGCTTAGTGCAATTCGAAATAAAAACCAAATTAGAAAGGGCGGCTTATTAATGAAAGCCCAAAACCTCCGAAATGCAAGGCTTGTGCTTTACCGCTAAACGACGCTTTATTTACTAGTTTCAAGATTAAAACACGTATATGCATTTTGCAACACTTAAGCTCTTAGAAAAAAAAGAATCTAAAATCGTGACGACTCCTCTTTTACGGCCGGTCTGTTATTTTTAACAATGAATAGCTAAACTAGTACTCACTGTTTAAAATGCTACTGCATTGCTGGTCGTCAAGAACGTTTCTTAAATAATTTAGTACAGACGACTCCTAAATTCCTAATTAATTAATTAACTTTTCGATGCTACAAAGACACAGTGGTTTCAGCTTGCACTGCTTCTGTCGTAGTCAGTAACGCCAGAGTACATAATAACTACTTTGATTCGATTAAAGGTTCGAGCTGTAGCAAAAGCTAAAGCGTCTATTATACGGACCTTGCCGGTTAAAGCTGTGCGAATTTTATTCCAAAATAAAGAGCATTGAGTGGATCATGCAGCTTATTTTATTGTTATTTTTATATCTAGCATTTTAGCTTTCATTAGCTGTTTAGTCAACAGCCGTAAGCGTCGTTCCTCGAATAAGAAAAGTGCAAGTCTCACTTAAAAATAGGACAATACTTAACGTAAACTAAAATATTTAATTTAATTTTTCAACAACCATTATTTACAACAAATATGGAACAATCCACCTTTAATAAACGCGTACCAGATTATATATATATATATTAGATACATGCACGACCCTGTTTACAGATGCTCAAGATAGAACTGCAATTTCATTTCCAACAGATTGCATGACAAAATAACGTTATTCGCGTCACAACAATGTCACATTATCTGCGCACATTTTATTGTCCATCTTACGATGAGAAATTCCGCCGCGAGGCCGCCACGTGGTATCCGGCGCAACACTGCAGATAGGGCTTAAAATTACACTAATCGCCGGCCTAGCGGAGTCTAGGTTTAGAGCATCCCAGGTGGTGGTAACTGCACGCTGCGAACCTAGGGTACATCGTGCACAGTGTCAGCTAGCACAAGTCATCCCACCCCATCCCATACTTAGTCCCTTTTGCATAAATAAACGGAAAAACTAATGTTCTGTACTTAAGTTGTGTTTGACTGTCTTCATCTCCAGTCACAGTTTGCCCAGAGTTACACAGGGCAGACTCCCGCAGTTTCGGGCAGGCATGAAACCTCTTTCGATGAATAGAGAGGCGACTTTCAGTATAGAATACCACACTCTTTCTTGATTGACTGATTGATTGATCCTGATCAGTATCAGTATGAATGGCAAACTTACAAACAGCAAGCCGCTTTACTGCAGCTTTCAGCGACGGCTTCCGAATATCGAAAACCTGCGAGCAAATAGAAGCGATGATGACTCACCCCAGGTAGCAGACAAGCATCGGCCAACAATTGGCGAGACACGAGATCGAACGCCTTCAAGCAAACAATAAAAATTACGTACAATTGGCCCTTAGGTCGTGCTCTCTTTGAACTGAAGAGGAAACGTAGATAACATTTTGCGTCGCTTTGAGCTTTCCGGTATTACTTCAGTGAAAAGATTTTCTTGACAGAAGCGCTGTTGAAATGATTGATTTAAAAAGGTAATTTTTCGCGTGTGCCCCGGCGTTATGTTTCCTCACGAACGACAAGCTCGTGCCCTGTATCATAGATATCTGTTTTGATATATCGTAGCACTTGAAAACGCTACTTGGAGGGAATTGTAACCAACGTCATTGAGCTATATATATATATACATATATATATATATATATATATATATACATTGATGTAAAAACAAGCTGTGAATAGAATTAAATTAGGCATTTAATTGTCTCGACAACAAATAACAATAAACTCAGGAAGGACAAAGATGCAAGAAGAGCATATATTAACCGGATTATTAACTGAACAGAGGATGCTGCTAACGTTGTAGCTAGCAGCCGATAGCAGCAATGACGCAGTTTTGTTGTTAAAGTATCTGGCTCATTGTTCCAAGAGCAAAAGCTCACCTACGTAATCGCTACGAAATTTCCGAGTGCATTTGCCATGCTAAACTGTGTGTCAAAACTTACCGATTTTCGGGGAACTTTCAAGCGCCATGAACGGAATGAAAGACAGCAACAGAACCGACAAACCACTTGTGAGATTTTGCTAGCTAGATCTGAACCGAAGTCATTCTTGCATCAAATCGTGACCGAAGATAAAAGGTGGATCTTCCTCGACAATCCCAAACGCCAAAAGTCATGGTTAGATCCTGGCGCCGCACTGTCAGGCCGAATCGAAACAACAATGCTCTGTGTTTAGTGGAATCAAAAGGCATTGTGTACTGTGAGCTGCTAAAACCGGGCGAAGCCGTCGATGCTGCTCGTTACAATCAACAAGTAATTGATTTAAACCAGGCATTGTGCGAAAAACGACCAGAATTCAAAAGATGGCACAACAAATTGATTTTGCTCCACAACCACGCACCATCACCGAACGCGGAATCGGTGAAAAAACTTGTAAAGCATTTTCATTGGGAAACCTTTTTCCACCCCGCTAATTCGCCAGGCTGGGCTTCATCAAATTACCACCTCTTCGCATGGCTAGGTCACGCTCTGGCTAAGCAGAAATATTCTTCGTACAAAAACGTCTGAAAAATTAGTAGGTGATTGGTTTGCCTCTAAAGATACGGACTTCTCTTGGAAAAAAGGAATCCACAAGTTGCCCGAAAGATGGGTACATTGTGTAACTAGCGAGGGCCATTACTTTGAATAAATGATCTTTACTCGTTATAGAATAACATTCGCTTTTCTCGGAGTCAAGATCGAAAGACGAAAGCTGAAAAATAATCATGGTATCATCAGCGGATGTAATCTGCTTTTCTAGATTTCACTCCGACCATTTAAAAGAATGAACTTCAATGACGACTAAAAACAAGAAAGATACAAGTGCGAGCGAAACCACTCAAATGAAGTTGCTGAAAACTCTAGCCCGTTAGGCAGCTGTGAAATATAAAAATGTGTAACATATACATAGCACATGTGTGACTATAATGGTTTATACAATTAAGTCACCGCAACGAAGAGAAAGACCCCAAACACGTTTAGACACTTTCACTGAATCTAGTATAGAATGCTATAAATGTGCAACTGCAAAACAACTTCAACAAGAGAGTTCCCGTCTAGGTAGTTGAAGAGTCATCAGGCTAAAAAGCCCTTGCATAAGTGTCATCATATGTTGACATTAAATAGTGACCACTCGATTTAAGGAGAAGGGATGCTTTCGGCTACCGCTGCAAGCCGGATCATGTATTCCAGAGAATATCCTAGGTATATTTGACCACAGTAAGTTACTACTTATATTAACGTGCGTACCTGAAACAAGTCAAACAGTTCATTAAGCTTGAGAACTCATTGCAGTGGAGATTGTTCGTGTTACCGAGACTTTTTTGCTGCAATCGTGATACTTCCGTGTATAGCCTTTCTGGCGTTACTCATTTGAATACCAGTAGAGCCTGGCGATGCGGCGGTGGGGTGTCTCATTAGCATTGAAATAATTAGTTCTGACTCTAAATCCGGTACATTTCGTCGGTACAATTAATTGCTCGCCATAACAATAGGTGCAGCATCTCTTGTAGTTTTTCTGATAGTATAATTGCAGTATATTCCAACCATCGCTCCCAATGCAATATGTTGCTTGGCATGCTTATTTTTATACTCGAGGATAGTATTATTCACGCATTGAACCCTGACAATGTAGCCATTGAATACTTGTCAATTTTAGCATAGAGGGAAATCCTTCCGGCTATAAACAGTCTTACTCGATTCGATTCAGGTACATGCCTTGAGCACATTTCTATTGCTTTAATTAGCAACAATTCTACATTGTACTACATAGCATTCAGTTCCTACGGCAAGCATCCTAAGAATGCTGTTGATCGACATGTCCGAGCTATCAAATCTAAGCAAACTCTTCCAAGGCCTCGCAATACATAAGTCGCTTCGTAGGGCATCGGGAGACTTTTACCAAGGCTTCAGTGGTGACAGAATAATTGGGACATCTGATGTTGCTGAGGAATTCACCAATTATTTCATTACGCAAGATTACTACCAAATAATTGCTTTCTTTGGAATTTTCTTTTATCTCGTCCCTTCCGCCACACCGGTTTTTCTGCGCTCTGAATTCCGCTAAATTTCCCTACAAAATGGGACACATACGTTTTCTGGAATTAGCTCAAATCCTATTTAGCTCAGAATATGTTTAGACTATATCTAATATAAAGTAGACTATTCCATTTAAAGTTCCTAAACAGCGCCTCTCCAATTATACCTTTCCCACTTGCACATATTTCATCTACCTCTACATCTTTCTTATAAACCCAAATGCAACAAACCCGCTCGTCATTGCTATCCCCCATTTTGGACATAGTCAAATTTATTGCGGCCAACTGTTCTGACGATTTCAAATATATTCTTAACTGCATCCCTTGACGTCACGAAGGCCTTTGACCCTGCGTCCCCCAACTTTTTCGTTGACCTTCTATCTTCCTTCGATTTTGATGGTCATTGGTTTTTGCCCTACCTTACCGATAGGCTCTAAATAT
The DNA here is from genome assembly GCA_003439945.1 of Dermanyssus gallinae. Lineage (NCBI taxonomy): Eukaryota > Metazoa > Arthropoda > Arachnida > Mesostigmata > Dermanyssidae > Dermanyssus > Dermanyssus gallinae. Next base: position 14,737 of record QVRM01005016.1, read on the forward strand.
CCAGGTGAGTTGTTTTTCTTTAGTGCACTATCATCGTCTTGGGGTATCGATAAATCCATTCTGGGACCGCTTGTCCTTGTTATGTGTACAAATGCCTTCATAACTTGTCTCCACTTGAAGACTTACAGTCGTTCATTTCCGGACCTGAGCGCCTTATTGACAAATTTGTCTGGCTTAGCTTGGCGCTCAAATAGAGACCTTTTAAATGTTATAATACTAAAGTTAAAGTGCCTGGAAACGCAGTTTTTGTTGGTACTCCAGAAATACATCTGTCTCAGATGGCTAAAAACCTGGGGTTTTCAACCCTGAGCGAGAATCTAGACTATTCGAAGGCTACAACACTTTTACTTTTTACGTTATTGGTATTGCTCAGTCATTGCAGCTTTTTCCAGGTCTACATATATTCGGATCACCACGGATGGCCTAATTGCGTGTTAGAGGTTGCACTTTGAACCACTCATTTCTTACGTGTAGGGTATTGCCCTAGTAGCACAGGTCCTTAGAGTCCATGCAGAAGAATGCCATCCGTGACATCTTTGGTTAGCCTAGACACAGTTTGAAATGTTCAGTCTAGAACAGATCTTTATTTTCCGAGTGGTCTGTTTCTTTTACAACACTGTGGTTGTAGAGACACTCTCTTCGTTTCGTCATATTCTGCCTCCTCCCCCAAGCCACCCGATTCGGAACTATCATGAGACTAATCCACTTCAGCACACTGAGCGTACTGGTATTCGCGCCAGCGCTTTTCACCGCAACATAAGCTTATCTGGAATATAGTACCGGCAATCAATTTTCATCATTATTAATAATAATGATAGTTGGGGTTAGTGCGGGATAGATAACCCAGACATCGAACAGAATTGGGAGAAAATATAGCCGAAACAAGGTCGTCGTGGTCGTAATTACAGACACATTCTCTGGCTCAGTCCGCCAGCAAATCTTAAAAAACCGATCGGCTAAGCACTCACTGCCGTACGTGTCCCTACCGCTGGGACAGGGGACGGAAGCTACATATCATTAGGTCTTCCAGTGCGAGAGTCGCCACGTTCGATAAGCCGAGACGGGGAGGTGGCGGTGGTGGTGGTTGGGAGTGGTTGGGGGTGCGGTCTAATGAGCCCGAGGCGTAGCTCTTTGCCGAAAAGCGCGCCTTTGTGTGCCCGATGAAAGGCAGGCGTAAAAGAGCCTACTTTAGCCGGCGACGCAGATTTCTGTTGACATATAATGGTTGCTGTTGTTTGGTTAGCAAAAGATAGCAAAGAGATATAGCAAAGAAGGGCAGAAAATGCAGTCCTGTGCATGAAAACCATTATGGACGATCGGCAAATCGAATGGTCCTTGAACATCGTCGTATCTTGTGTGTGCTGTATACACTGTTTGTATGTATGTATGTATATAAGGCGAAGTTTTTGAAATGTCTATGCGGGAATACAAATATAATCTTGTTTAGAGTAGATTTTGTGTGTATATATATATATATATATATATATATATATATATATATATATATATATATATATATATATATATATAAATAAACATTGCTTGAAATCGTCTTTTGCTTTCTAGCTTCAAAAGGAAGAAATTGCACAATGTAGTCGTGATTGGGTGAATAAGCTGGCTGCTTTACCAGCGTGACTCGAGATGCGGCGAAACAATTTCTCAATGTTTTCAGCCTAGTTGGCTAGCGCGTGGTCGTAGTGGGCAATCCATCGCCCACGAGGCGCTTTACAGCTCTATCTAGTGAACGCAGTCAAAACTTTGGCAGGCTTCTTGCAGTACACAAATTGCTCATCGCTACGCCATCTGCTTCCAATTCGGCCATTGCCACAATTTCACAGAAAGTTGAAGAAAAAAATGCTGACCATCACTTTTGCGCTGTTGTTCGGTTCACTTTTGTGAATGGAAACGCTCTAGAACGCCTAACCACCGCAAGTTCTGAAAGTAGAGAGTCGTGAAATGTACCCAAGTCTTAGTTTGTTTCGCTAGTCAGTTACCAAGCTTCCAAAGCTTCCAACAAGTTAGTCAAAGCACAGTTGCAGATAGCTAGTAAGGTAAGGTGCCTTGTTGTTATTAATGTTTATAAAGTGTCTAAAGTAAAGAGCTACAGCTGTTCACTTTCAGAGGCGTTTGCCCACCTCCCCCCACCCCCCCCCCCACGACCTCTTCGCCAGCTCTGAACAGAAAACTAACGTCGCAAGAATCCATCCAACAGCAGTAAAGTTAGGTAGGCCTATTTTGGCTTCTTAGGTGTTTTGCATGAGCCCTGAGAGCAGGGTGGTGGTTGCCGCGCACTGAAGCCCTAGGTATTTTTAGAGCACTTTAACGGCAAACTTATGCCGGTTTGCCGTTGGATCGAAACTACACGTGCGACCGTGCCGGCTCTCTGATCCGAGCGGAATAAGTCATTATTTGCATGGTCCTGTTAGTGGGGAATAATGTTACATAAGGTATGTATATATATATATATATGTGTGTGACAAAAATATTTCAGAAGCGATAGAAGTAATTGCAGAGCTCGTTAAAGCAAATATTTTTTTCCAATGGAACATGTTCTCTGAGAAGTCTTGTTTCGGAGTGAGAGTGAAATTACTACGATTTGTGACACTAGTGTTTTTGCCTGACATAGGAGCGCTAGGAGTGTGCTGTTGCGAGACAGCCAGTCCTCCAAGACAGAAACTAAACACATAATCGTGTCCGTAAGAAAATTCTGAAGAACATATATGGCCGGTCAGAAGATGCGACATGGTCGCTTAGAAGAGAATTCGCAAAAAAATGAAGCTAATTATTAGCTTTCACGCCAAATACCTCAAAATCATAACCATACGACCACTCACAGCGCTCAAAACTAACACATTCAGGCAAACGCACATTTCATGACGATCATTTCGGTACCAAACGTATGGCAATGTGCGCTGTGGTTGCGGAGTAATTATGATTTCTCGGCGGGCATGTCGAGATTAAGTGCATGTAAAATTACTGTGTGGCGACGTTCACTACCGCCGACGTGTCGCGCGACAGCCGCAGCGCGTCGTCGCACAGTCATTTTACATGCACTTAATCTGGATATCCCGCCGAAAAATCTTAATTACTCCACAACCACAGCGCGCATTGCCATAAGCTTGATACAGAAATGATCGTTATGAAATGTGTGTTTGCCTGAATGTGTTAGTTTTGAGTGGTCGTAGGGTTATGGTTTTGAGGTATTTGGCGTGAAAGCGAAAAAATAACTTAATTTTTTGCAAATTCCTTTTTAAGTGACCATGTCGCATCTTCTGACCGGCCTTGTAACCTCTTCGGAATTTTCTCACGAACACGGCGGTGTGTTTAGTTTCTGTCTAGGAGGACTGGTTATATATATATATATATATATATATATAAGCAAGTCATATATACAATGTACTTGTTTTAGGTTTGCGTTACCATGTATGTTGCTCACTTAGCCACGTATAAAGCTGGCCTCGACAAATTAACATATGCCTGCTTCTTATACTTATTATATGCTCTACTGCTGTCAGTGTCCACTGCTACTAAATAGCTAGCCATTCCTAGACAATTTGGCAGATAGATTTTTGGTTTTAGTTGAGTTCTTTTTGGGGTAGTGCATATGTTTGTAGAGACGGCGGCTTAGGCGGCTAACGCACGATTTGAAACGAGGCGTTGTCGCGGCAGACCATAGTTAGCAAAACAATCGCAAGTTCGAATCCCGGCCTTGCTGGTTGTATTCGTTGTCATTGCTCTGCTGCTGCTACATACCTATGCTGGAGAAAACTCATATAAATCCAGTAAAGAGAACGCAATGACGATAGATGCATTTAGACGCCATCGTGCCACAGGCAACTTAGCCAATTACGAGCATCCAAAATGTGGTTGTCAGAGCGTTAGCGTAAACATAGACTCTGCATGTGAATTTCAGAGTCATCATTCGTCAAAATGTATCTCGTTGGTTAAAAAGAGTTACCCTTTTTACTGCAACTGTAAAGTCCCCCACAAATCCTGGCTCGACTGAGCTGGATGCCAATATATATATATATATATATATACCTATATATATATATATATATATATATACATATATATATATTTATATATATATATATATATATATATATATACTATATATATATATATATATATATATATATATATATATAATATTTGCATCCAGATAAGTAACTATCTCATTTTTTTTATTAATAAACATGTAACAACCATTTCTCAAAGGAACCGCTTGCGCTTTACTTCGATGAAAAATGAAGGTTCTTCTATGCTCTCCGTGTCTTCACGACTGCTAACTTTGGCCGCCCGACCCCGGCGCTTCTTGCGGACGTCGTCGGCGCACCCATTCCGTTTCCAGCTTGTTCTTTTTTCTTAGGACTCTCTCCACCAGGCTTCTAGATCTAATTTACGCTCGTCCTCAAGCATGGCGGCAACTAGATCCGTCACCGCCGTGTATGAGGACGCAAAAGCAGCCACTACCGGGGATTCCATACATGCGTCGCATTCTAGTGCTGGGCAGAGGAAGATGGTGTGGGCAACATCGTCAACCTCGCCGGTCCCGCACATGACGCACGCAGGGTCCGGAGCTTTGCTTGTCCTGTGCAGGTACTTCTAAAAGCACCCATGCCCCGTTATCATCTGCGTCAGGTGATAAGTGAGGCTTCTGAGTTCTCTGTTATACCATTTCTTGAGATTCGGATTGACTCGGCGTGTCCACGCTCCCGGTGCCTCCGATGGCATTTGACTCCATTCCTGTGGCCACTCTTCAAGCGTTTGCTTCCTGGCTACCGCCTTCTTCTGCCGTTCTCGCTTCCGCCGAATCCGCTCCCCAATCAGTCTAGTCCATGGAATGAGTCTGGCTATCGCAATGACTGCCATCGTCTCAATCGTGCGGTATGCGCTTTTGCTGCGCTTTTAGAAGTTTCTTCCGGTTTTTCTTTAGCTTAATCGTACTTGGGCCACGTAGGAGCAGCGTACAGCACGGTCGAGTCTGCCCTCCGCCGCTCCCCGTGAAACAAATGTTTGTATATATATATATATATATATATATATATATCAGTTGTCATTTTGAGTTAAATTGTCGATATTTATAGCTCAGTGTGCTCCTTTGCGTGGTGTGTCAGTATCGCCAATCATATGGTATAGGTATTAACTTCTGTTTGTATGATCTTCTTTTTTCTCTTTTAGCCCCAAACCCTTGTACCACTTTTCATAACGAGATTTTAATCATGTGAATGTATGCAGTTCCGTAAATAAACCATGTCTGAAAAAAAGAATATATATATATATATATATATAAAAGACTGTCATGTTCCGCCTAACCATTTGTTATACGCTCGTAATGGGATAGTTACTTTATCAAGCCTTTTTGCCGGTAGCTTCTAATCCTAGTGGTTCGGTTGCGGACAGTATACCAGCCCTCCCAAGATCCCCTCTCGTGTTTGGGAGCCTACCAAGGTTGTTAGAACGAATTAATTGTTGCAGGCCATTAAAGTTCACAGCTTACTGCACAGCACATATTTTACATACAAATCGCATTTAGCGTGGGTGCATCATAATGGGGTCCAGCATGGCGCTGAGCTAAGAAGAGGGCAGGGCTTTGAGTCGGCCTTTGCTAACGAGATACTCTACTGCTACAAACACGCGTCTCCGAGGTGTTTAGGTTATTTTTATAACTTCTTCGGCCGACTTCCTGCGTACGAGTTTATTTAATTCCTGCTAATGAAATCCGAAATAAGCACACCTCTAATGACGCGATCTCAGGCCAGGAGTGCCACCATCGCGACCTGGCAGAAAGAATGAGCGGAGGTAAGACCCAGGGTGACCAAGGAGAGCTTGGCCAAGAGTGTCATACCAAATCTCGAGATGTGGTACGAAAGGTCGAAAACGGCGAGCCAGTCTACTGTTCAACGCAGGTGCTGAGCGGAAACAGTCAGTTTCAAAGTTACATGATACAAATTAAAGAGGCTAACAGTGACGTCCGTGTGACACGACGCAGAGTGGGCCGTTCGGAGCTTCGAAGCTCTCATGGCTGCACGGAACACGTGTTGCACAGCCGTGAGAGGCTCTCTTTACTATCGGGGAACTTGTCAACTACATGGTGATGACAATGAAAGCGCAGAAGGAGAGAAAGAACTGGATCCACGCCATTTCGACATCTAAGCGGACCCTGAAAAAAGGCAGGGGAAAAAGGCAGGTGGAAAAAGTTCGAGCGACGGTCGAATCGAGACGCCCAGAGAGGGCGATAGGGGTCGAGATGGGTATGAGCAATTAAGCTCTAGGGGTCCCGACACACCCACTCAGGCCGGTTAACCTTGGCGTTGCTCTCGCCTATCTGGACGAACCACACGATAGAAGAGGAAAGGCAAAGCAGGAGACGCCTTTCCCGTGGTTTCGAAGTTATGCCAGGGCAATTTCGAGCCGGAAGGGGGAATACAGGTTTAGTGGTTTCATGAGCCCCATACTAGATGCACTAGCTGATCGTGACGTATGTACATACATCAATCATTTCCAAGCTCGTTCAAAAAAATACGCGATCTGCTTTACTTGTCTCGTTTTGATTGTGTCACGTCCTCAACCAGCGACTTTGCAAGAGAGCCAAACCGGATTAGTGAAGCGGGGGGTAACAAGCGAGCGCCAGATTAGTGCCTCTTTCGATCCCGAGGGTTCTCCTCGGGACCGTGCTTGAATGTATATTTGCTAGGTTCGTCGATGTACATGGTTATTCTGGGTAAGACAAAGTAGGGTATACCGGGTTCGAATGGAAAATAAAAGCCTATATTTGAAAAACTAGGATTGGAAAATGAAAGCTATCTCTGTAAACGTCCTTCTGTAGATGCATGCTAGACGATATCAGACATTTTTTTTAGAAAAGTATGTTTTTTTGCTGACGGCATTAGTGCAACTTTAGATTGATTTCCGTCTAGAACCCTTAGATTACTTATATCTGCCCGTATCATACCAAGAAGGTAGTATGATCCTGAAATGAACCGCTATAGTGACGGCAGTTGTGAGGTGTGTTCTTGTACTGTTTTGTGTCATTGTATAGGACCTACGTTATTCCATAGACCTGCTAATAAAAACGGCGTCTCATCTGCACTTTGCTGTTGCTGCTTGTCTCCCGTGAGTTCACTTATTCATTCTTCATACATTTGCTCATAAACACAAATCCTCATTATTGTTAAAACCACTGAACCTAGAGCAATTCATATTTTTAATATTTTCCACTAATAGTAAACAGATTTGTTTAGATTATTTCTGGCTATACAGACATAGAACTCGTTTGTGCCGTTTTTTGTACTTAGCATTAAGAACTAAGTGGCACCATATTTGGGCACATATTAACATAGTAGTTCGGTGTCTAACCGTATCGACAAATAGACCAAAATCCAGAAAACTTCCACAATCTTCATGTGTGGACCTTTACCTATATTTCACGTACGTACGAGCAAGGTCTATGACCCCATATGTGAGCACATACGTTTATGAACTCAACTCGACGTCTGCATTTCGATATCGTTAACATCTTCCTATTAGGAACGGCGAGTTTGTCACAAGTTGCTCGGAGGTAAGATTTACTTTCTGCAGCAGCCAACCCTGCTGACGGGTCCCAATACGTGAGCCAACTGATCGTCGAGAAAACAACACGGCGACCGTTCAGAGAACCAGCAGTGTCCCAACCATATCCCATGGAGATCCAACCGCTTGGATAGCTGGCACCAACAAGGATGTCTGTGCATCTGCATGTGCCGGCCAAGCGACTACATCGTACCTATAATGGCGATAGGGATGATAGCGTGGACGACAAAAAAGACGTGTTACTTTTCTAGTATAATACTGCTCACGTGAGCTGAGGCGCCCGTACGGCCGGTCTTCACTGCGGTAGTATATTGACTTGCAGCGGAGGTGAATTCTATAGAAATTCGGCTGGACCAAGAACTTAAGTCTTGCAAGACGCAGTTCCGTTGAATAAACCACGTTTGAACGAAATTTGCTGTCCTGTTTATTGTGGTCGTCGTCCACAATCTCCCCAAACGGCCCCCGGTGGTGATCGACCGGCCAAGAAGCCGCTGAGCAATCGAGAGGTGCAAAAGGTGACCAGCGATGGCTGGCTGACCAAGGCGCTCACTGGAGCAGACGGGATCCAGACAGATATGTCCACACGCTACCGACAGCGCAGAGTGCTAGCCAGCGATTTAGGTGTTAGCTCCTGTCAGCTACTAATCAAGAAGTTGCTCGCACCAGCCCCAAGATGGGGGTTGTCTACCCAACGCGAAAGGTGGCACTTCGCGGCCACAGCAGACGCAAAACGCCACCACGGGAATGGTTTACTTGTGGTTCGGAATTTGATGGAGTGTTTTTCATGTCCAGTAAGAAAGCATATGATAGAAGAACGGGCTGCAAGTATTGTTAAGTGAACAGTAAAGCAAACCAGCCAATCAATAAAGGATTAGGGAAGCGGAGAAGAGGATATGAATGAGCATGAATTATCACAAGGTGTTTAGGCTAACGAATTTGCAATATATTTAGGTCGAAAATCTGATTACATATGTACTAAGAGCAAGAGCAATATTTTAGACTCTATAAATATGTTTTTTTTTATTTGGCTTTCGACACACTTTTTCTCATACGCTCAGTTGATACTTCCCGTCAACCGTAATCCCCAGTGTCTCTTCGATGTACATACAAGTAGAGCAGCTAAAGTGCTTCTATCAAAATGAGCCGCACGGCGTTCTATTGATGCTGGTCCTGCACCTCAAAGCAATAAGCTAATACTTTTATCGAGATTTCGTGTTCCAGCCTTTAAAGCTCCTACGCTATACCCCGATTGAAAATAAGCACGCCTTCTTATTCGCTGTCTGAATAGCAGATCATTGAAGCCTAGATCATTCCCTGCTCGAAGCCAGTTCAAGAACAGCACTTGTACGCTGTTTCTCGTGCGGGCTATTCTGGTTTAGCAGGAATTTTGCTTAAAGCAAAATAGCACAATAACTGAGCAGCTAAATTGCGTAATTATGATCGTAATTATCCTTGTTTCAGATAATCAAAGAGAATCAATACCATGGGTAATTGTGCTAATTTCCCTATATAAATATATACATACGTAAGCACCTGAGAGCGTATATGTCTGTGCAGGCATCGTATAGCAACACGCAGGCGAGCTGTATTGCTTGCAATAACGACTGCGCTGTTAACGCGCTGTCTCTTTGTCAAGTGGGATAACTGTTTGAGCTCTCTTTGGTCTCAAGGCATAGGTTCGTTTGCATAATTTCGCGTCAATTTGGAATAGGCGCTTCGGCTGTTCTTGTTCTTTCTGAAACTTTGTTGGACACGATCTTGTCGGCCGCTTCTTTCCCACGCCCTCGCCAGAGTTTCGGGGCAAGGTTGGTGGATTATGATAGCGCCTACGTCTATGACGACACCTTCATTAGGTATGAACATTTCCGATGCAGTCTGCCGGTGCGGAGGTTCGGGGGAGTGGGGGAGGGGTTCTAAGCTCTGCCCGACCGGTAGCTCTGCCCCCGTAAAGATTCAATGTTCAACGAGCGGCTCACGTTCCTCGACTCGATCAGTAGCGTAATGCACGTTTGCCGCATAGTCAGTACCAGGCATTTGTTGAGTTTTCTCGTAGTGCCGGACGTAACTAACTAACAGGAGCTTGCGAGATGGCTCAAGTTTTTTCCTTCGTACTGCTTTGACAAACAATGTCGTATATTGAAGGAACACGCAATTTCAAGGTACCCAGCCTCACGCATTCAACCACCATTTGGTTGCCCAGATGTTTCTCTCTCTCTCTCAGAATTTTTTTCTCTATGATGTAAGTTATTGTGATTGGGCATCGACGAAATTTAGCATATGTACACTTTTTTTTATTGTTAGGGTTAGCATTGCATATATATGCGACGTTCATGTTTATAGTTATATTGCCCATTCAGATAGCACTGTCCTTAAATTAAACATGAGAGTCTCATCCTTATCGGTAACGACATCCGTTGTACTGTACATCTGGCTGCGTAATTTTTTCCGAATAATAATAATAATAATAATAATAATAATAATAGTATTAGCAACACATTCGCGATGACGAAGGCAGAACTACAACCATAAGGGCGAACTAGAATCGAACGAGCTTTGAAAGCCTTTTCTGATCGGTCAAAGATGCCCCGTCATCTGATTTGCCATCGTAGAGCACGTACTGATAATAAACGACCTTTTTTGCTATGGCTAACATTATATATATATATATATATATATATATATATATATATATATATATATATATATATATATATATATATATATATATATATATTAAACTCAGCTATACATGGGTTGAGCTTTTTGTGTTTCAAGAGCCTTACGAAAATAGCACTACACTGGTTAGTCGCTTATTTGCCCACTGCGCGTGGGCGAGTAAGCAATTAACCGCTGCGCCACTAAACTAAGCTAAGTTGTGAAGCTTCCCTTCAGACGAAAAGCGATATGTTTCGTATAGATCGATGATAATAATAATAATAATAATAATAATAATAATAATAATAATAATTATCTCTGAGCAACCGGTTTGCGGTAACTTGCTTTTAGAACCACCATAGAGATACAGAACCAAAGACTGCGAGACAGTTGTCTGTGTACGAAACGACGTATATTACTTTATGGCGAAATTGTCACTCGGTCGCTCGCAAATGAGGCATTGGGTCATCGTCATCATCATCAGTTGACAGGACGAGCAACAAGATGACTCGAGCTGCTCAACGCGCGCATCCGGACCTTCGGAACCCATCGGAGGACAAGAAGCTGGTGGTGGTGGTGGTCGTAGCGGTGGTGGTGGGTAGTTCATGCCCGTGAAGCGCGACGGCTGAAGGTGGCCAACGGACTCCGCATGACCTTCGCCTGCCTGCCTGCCTACCAACATCGAGCCGATGAATCTGCGCAGAGACAGTGCGTTCGCAGCTCAGCGGCGAGATCTTTAATCAAGCACCACTCGCTCGCTCGCTCTGATCAGGACGACACTAAACCAGGGCGGCTGACCGCTACTCTCTCTACAACCACCACTAACTACTACTTAGTGGTTACTACGAGCAGCACTACCAACGTCAAATGACGCAAGGCATCGGTCTAACTCTGTTTCGAAATCTCATTTCCTCTACTCTCCTCTCATACGACCGCACTTCGCTCGCTCGCCGCACTCGCTCCTGTTAGGGGTGGGCGGCAGAAGCGGCATTACGGGTTGGGGCGTCATAGGCTGCGGTCGGCGACCCGACGATGCAATCTCTGTATCAGCCGCGCACAATGCGCTCGCTTACAGACAAGGTCAGCAGCATATACTCATTGCCAAACGTGTTAATTGCCCTGTCGTTATCGTTGTTGTTGTTGTTGTTGTTGTTGTTGCTGTTGTTGTTGTTATTGTCGTTGTTGTTGTTGTAGCTGTTGTTGTTGGTGTTTTTGCTGCTGCTGTTGTTGTTGTTTCATGTTTTTGATATTGCTGCCGCTGCTACTGTTGCTGTTTTGTTGCTATTCTTGTTGCAGTTTTGCCATTGTCCGTACTGCGTTTGATCTTAATCACATTGTTGTCATTGTTGTTCCTGTTGATGGATATGGCGATAACAATGCTGGTCGTTACTATTTATACTTAATCACGATTGCTGGCACATGTATATCCATTATGCAGCTTCTCGTTTTTATGTATGTATTTATTATGTTTTTTTATTATGTACGTCCCTTCATATTCTGTTTTATGATTGTCCCGTTTAAGAGTAACTTGTTCTTGCTTTATCGTGATTGCTTTTTTCTCGTATATTTTGCGTCTACTTCACAGAGGTAATTTGACAAGGCGTTTCCGCTCTCTTCACACCCGCGCTGTAGGCTTTTGTTAGGCATCAGTGTGTCTCGTTGCAGCCGGCATGATTGAGACAATTTCCTTACAATGATAGCGTCTGTGGCAAATTAAATTGCAAAAAGATGAGTCGCTCGAATGGCCCCGTGAGCTGAACTAGCATGGGGGTGATTTAGGGATTTTCTTAGAACGAGATACTTTTTGCGCTCCTATTCAAGTCGGAGTCCTTATTAGCACGTTTTCTTTGTTACGATCCGCTAGGCTTCAGGCGTTGCGGCTTCATCATAGCTGAAAAAAGTTCTGAATTCCTATACAAGAGCGATGCTATATATATATATATATATACATATATAAGTTTTACTTTAAGGATCTTGCATGCGTCGGTGTAAATAATAGTTTTCTTATGCAAAGCATGTGATGAGACGCTGATATATCTAGCATAATGCCAGAATAATTAAAACTTACTTAATACTGATTCTAAAATAGCTATATCACATGCGCTTTGCTGTTGTAGGGAGCACAGAGCAACCTAGCAGTAGTGTTAAACAAATCAGAAGACAGGCTTCACCCGCGTGATACCAACAAACTGTTTTATGTATAGCGAACATTTATGTGCTTAGTGTCGTTAATCTTTAGTTTTTATTTTTCTTTATATTTTTTTTAAATATATATATATATATATATATATATATATATATTTTTTTTTTTTTTTAAATATTTTTCTTTATTTATTTGACTTTAGGCGCATGTTGTACTTACAAGGGTAGTACTTATATTAAGAAATGACTAGACCATTGAAACTAAACCAAATAGAAGTTAAAACACGACCAGAATTTCAGAGCTGTACGTCTTATTATTAAAGCTATGATTCAGTAGGCCGGAGAACGATTGTGTTGTCGATGTCGGTTTTGTCACGTCCGTTCTATTCGCAGTTGTCAATGAACTGAAGCGACGAGTTGGAGTCCGATCAGCTCCAGCAACCGGAGTTCATGAACGTTACGCGCGAGAAGTGGAGTATTATGCCACAGAAAATCGTTTATGAGTTAATTAGATCAATGCCAAATAGTATGGTGACCGTATGCGGATACACATTCTATTAAATTAAAGTAATTTTATTTATTTGCGTCTTAGAACTTTTTTTTTAATTATTATAGCTTTTTCTACATTATTCACAAATCTATTTGAAACAATATAATATTATGTTCATATTGTGTTACAACAAGCATAATATTGTTTTTTTGAAAGCAAATTTAATGGTCTTTCGATTGCTGCATTTGTGTCTTTATAAGACGCTTCAAAATATGCCTAAGATCAGATGCAGTGAGTACTTCAATTCCTATCCCGAAGTATTTATTTATATATGTGTGTGTGTAGGATCTATATATATATATAGAAAATATTGTGATGATTTATTAATAATTTCGAATACGTTTGCACACTCGTCAGTGCTCGCCTTGTATATATATATATATATATATATATATATATATATATATATATATATATATATATATATATATATATATATATATACATATATATATGTATAGGGCTGCTCTGAATGACATACTGGCGCGAGTCCGAAGGTTATCGGGCTACCCGTCTATCCGAAAACCCCCAGGCCGTATTCAGACGATTGCAAACGCCTGACGGTTTACTCTGAAGCACGGCTCTCGAAAACAGTAGACCACTCTTTTTGGATGCGAGCGTGACTGACTTTTTAGCACCTTATCTATAGTCAGTCACAGTGCAAACCGGGTCGAATATGCGATCTATCAGGCTAACGCGGCCAAATGCCGATAGTACTCAGGCATCAGGGACTCCTTAGACTTTTCCTTTTGAGTTTGATACTCTGAACGGGTCCGGACTTAAAACTGCTAATTAAAACAAATTAGAAACAAACGATCAGAGTCGTTCTTCCTCTAGCACCTGACAATCGAAGTAGAGCGCGTAAACGCCGATTTGATGCTGAGCACGTCATACAGGTAGTTAACGACCATGTAATCGGCAGGTATCGACTTGAACTAGATAATGTCTTTTGGTTTCCTATCCAAAGGCCTGTTCCAAGTCCTGTAACAAGGCGGAAAATTTGCTGGCGCAGTTGACGAATTTCTAGGAAAGGCGTAAACGCCGTTATTTCGTTTTCCAGAATCAAATGTATACACATACTTAGCCATGTTCAAACATGACTTCAGGATGGAACGCGGCCATTGAAGGCCAAATGATTCAAGATATCCGAATCGCGGAGATCATTTTGGACGGTAAACCAACGTGCGGATCGACCGATCAGTGCAAGGATTGTATACTGCCCAAAGGTGCAGTTTAACTTAACTGAACAAATCGAGAATTCGCAAACTTATTTGACGTTGATCACGCCGGACACGTTCAGACGGCTTGAAGTCTCTCAGCGCTCTGTCAATGGGATCCTCGTACACTAAGAAACATCGGCACTCTGCGCCGATTACGCCAAGCCATTTCACTGCTCACCCGACATCCAGACACGCACACGTATATGTTTATTTTTACTATTCATATATATATATATATATATATAATATTATTAATACGGTGTTTTTGTTTGACGCTCGTGATAGGCTGCGATGAACCCGTGGCACGATAGCGTCATTATGACCACGTCGTCGCCATCGCGTTCTCATCCTGAATTTAAATGTAGGCTTTCAAAACAGAAATGTAGCAGTGCGACAGTGTGAAAGCATGATCCCGTCCTGGGCAAGGGGGTAAGGATAAATCAGAGGGTAGGTACGTTGGAAGAATCACACTAAGGAGCCTCACAAAGGCTGTGGGAAAGGGAATGCGCGTAATGAATTACCGAAAAATGTAGGCTTTACCAAATTCAACACAGCCTGCTCTATATATATATATATATATATATATATATATACAGGTAGTTCAATAAGTTCTTAGACTGAGCTTTTTATAATTCGAATTTTGGCGCGCTTCCACCGCTATTAGGAACTGCAACTTTTCGACTGCCAGCAGTCAAAATATTATGGTGATTGGCCGTTGCGATTTCGTTTGATCGCTTTTCCCGTGCAACATATCGGCGTGATTTTGAAAAATGGAGAAAAAAGAGTTTCGAGTGGTTATCAAGCATTTTATTTCAAAGGTTGGAATGCGACCCAAGTGAAAACTGAGTTAGACGAGGTGTACGGTGACTCTGCGCCATGTTTTGCCACTGTTCCTAACTGGATTAATGAGTTAAAAAGAGGTCGCAGGAGCACCGGGATGAACTACGTTCAAAACGCCCAAAAACGGCAACTGATTAGGAAAACGTGGAAAAGGTGCGGAAAATCGTTGCCGCAGATAAGCGAGTGAACATTAGGGAGATAGCGGAGGCCTTGGGGATCAGTTTGGGTAGTGTGCATTTCATCCTGCACGAAAACTTGAAGATGAAAGAGCTCAGTGAAAAATGGCTGCCGCATTTGCTCATCCAAGGCCAAAAAACGCGCCTGTTTTCGCTTCACAGCGAAATTTGGCCAAGATGTCGAACAATCCGTCGGATTTTTGGCGCAGATTCATGACCATCGATGAAAGCTGGGTCCATCACTACACTCCCGAGACCCAAGAAGCATCTTGCCAATGGTGTGCACCTGATGAAGGACCTCCGAAGAGGGTGCGGACAACGGCATTGACCGGAAAGGTGATGGCTACAGTTTTTTAAGACCAACGTAGAATAATGCTGGTCGACTACCTTGAGAGCGGTAAAACGATCACAGGAGAATATTAGGCAAGACTGTTAGACTGCCTTTAGCAATAACTCATCGTGAAACGGCCCGCTTTGCAGAAGAAGGTTGTCCTGTTTCACCAGGACAATGCTCCTGCACACAAGTCCCGGCAAGCATCGGCAAAACTGGCCCAACTGAGGTTCGAACTTATTGAACAACCTTCCTATTCTCCAGACCTGGCCCCCTCTGATTATTTCCTCTTCGGACATTTGAAGAATAGTCTCGGTGGAAAGCCTTTTTCCAGCAATGTAGAGGTTAAGGCTGCTGTCAATGCCTATTTTCAGTCTAAAAACGCGGAATTCTACTTAAGAGGTATAAAAGCTCTGAAATCTTGGTGGGAAAAGTGTATTGAGCATCTCGGGGAGTATATCGAATAAGATAAATTTAAAAACATGATTTGAAAAATTCTTGGTTTTCATTCTAAGAACTTATTGAACTACCTGTATGTATGTATGTATATATATATATATATATATATATATATATATATATATATATGTATACCGAGCAAGATGGTTTAGTGGCAAAGCCATTGCCTTGCATTCGGGAGAACTGGGTTCGAGACCCAGACCGGCCACAATTAAATTGGTTTGCATGGTTTCCAATTTAGACAAGGTAAATGCCGGAGTAGATTAAAATTAGCCATGACATGAAAAACCGTACACGGGCAATTGCCTTACAAAAAATATTTTAAAAAAAAATATATATATATAGGTAAAAAAAAAGTTCCTACCAACGAATACAAACAACAGATGGAAAAGACCACGTACCTTTTATTGTTCTGTATACTTTCCCAAAGCTCAACCCGTTGATCCTCAATAGCCGTCACTCCCAAGTGTTAACATAGTAAATATACTACATATTCAGGTCGTGTTATTATTATATATTCTAAATCGTCCTGTATGCATACTGACTCGTAGAGCTATCTTATTATTTAATATTGCTCCGTTACTCTTCTTTTCATTTGACTATATATATATATATATGCATTTAGCCTGCAAGTTGTAATTATCATATTATTATGCGCGTTTTCTACTTGCAGAGAGACAGACTGCAAAATACAGCGCTCGGAGTTATCGTATCGATATAAACGTGCCGAAACCTAACCGTGTCTATGAAGACAGGCTTAATCTTTTATCGTGCATGGAATACTAAGTACTAAAATGGCTTGTTGTCCATAACGTGTGTCTCGATGCGGCGAGACATAGTCGTCTCGTCCAAAGAATCCGCATCGGATCCCCCTTGGCCGTAAAACACGTAATTGACTCGCAGTGAACTATTTTATTACACGATTCCATCCGGCGAGAGCAGAGACGATTTATTCATTCGCGCCGGCGTAACCTATTCAAAGATAATCCGCTGCCGTCCAAATCTTCTTCAAACATGCCATTTCTGTATGTACTCAATAACGAAAAACGATAAAATACTTTTACTAGAAACTAATGCAGAGTGATCAACGTTGCGAAGACAGGATTGCATGTGCCCAATGTTCGCCTTCACGAAATGGTGTTCGCGCAATGCCCCCGAGAACAAGTAATAAACGGCAGCCGAATGAACAAGACCACAAGACAGATAGCTAAATTGACAAGATAATGATATCGATTACAAACGCCACTACTGTGCCTAAACCGTTAGCCTTTATTTTGTAGGCCTTTATTTGAGCAAGCAGAGGCCTATTAGAACTAAAAACGCTTTAATTCGATGTGATTAATGCTGCGTAGGTTGCACGTCTCTTAGGTTACCTTCGATAGAATTTTGGACTGTCTGCAGTAAGGGTTGGGCGGAATGACTGAATGTGACACAGGGGCGCTTTCATCGTGTGTTTCGGGGATCGGCCAGTCGAGAGAGAGAAAACAACACAATTCATTAGATGTAGAGAATAGCACCTGCTACTTAACCTTCATAGTGATTTTAACGAGTATCTATGGAATTGGGCCGAAGATACTAGAGTTTCATCGGCTTGGAAGGGCGAGAGAAACCAGGGCATCTAACACGGTCATACTGAAGATCCGCATGCACCGAACCAACAAAAGTAATATTTGGCTTTCGGCGAGTGGAGCAATTCTTAGGTCAGCTGGCGTCATTTGAAACTCTTGCAAAACTTCAAGAGGAACTTTAAGCCTATCATGCCGTCAACGATGGGCACACTAGTCTACTTAAATTGACTCTCATCTTGAGAGAAACAAAAGTAATTAAAAATACTAAAAAAAAAGTAATTTCATTCCGGCTGCAACTTTTGTCTACACAATGGTAACTGTAGTAGGTTTCATTGCTACTGATTCTTTACAATCTTGTAGATATGTGAAATAACATACCGTTGTAAATGTGTATATAATCAATAAATGATCTTGTTAAAAAATATATAAGCAATTGATCATACACGTTTTTAACTGTATGTCATATAATACACCTTATGATTTTACATACATATTTTTTGTGTTTTCCTATAATTTTATTTTTAAAACATGATATCATGCATTGTCAGAAACACAAAAGAAAAAGAGGCAACTATGCCCGTGTCTGCACGTGCGAGACCCTCATCACCAACACCTAACATCAAAGTTATGATAATAATTATCTGTTATTAATCATAAATTAACCATGTACACATATTTTGACGGTGCCAGGGATAATTCTACTTAAATTGAATCTAATAAAACGTTTGAGCGATTTTCGAGAATGAGAACCATTGAATAAATATAAAAAAATATGGAAAATTTAATTTAATATTACATGACTAGACAAAAGTAACGATCTTATATGTGTACAGGCAGATGAGGCATTCACTTAAGCCGTCAATAATGGTATTTCCGGTTCTATGAGCGTCATTTGATTTTTTCCTATCAGAATATTTCATTTTTCAGCAGACAATAAAATGCAGAATACTTCAATTGCGCCAAACATCTATAGTACTTTCCATATATTTCAAGCCAGAACGTTGAATTAAGAGCAATGCAACATTTTAAAAACCATCTCCAGGATAAAGCAGCATACCGTACTTAAATTGCTAGCAAATAAAGTAATTGCAAGCCGTCTTAATTAACTCACATTCACATTAACTTCGTTAATGTGAAATTTCGTAGGTGTACAGTAGTAAATGCCTGCCCAACACAACTTCTTCAAAAGGTCTCCAACATGTAAGTTCCATTTAATATTATATTCAGAGACACCTATCACGAGCGTGTCATCGGCAAACAGAATTATTTTCGTACCAGCCAGCCGGGACTACTTTGAGCGTAGAATGGCTTATATAAGACTCTGCTGTCTGCAAGTTGGTCATTCGGCGGATTGAGCACGAGGCCGAATGAGCAATTCGGCTTTAGGAGAGGCCGAGACACCCGTGATGCAATCCACGTTCTCCAGTAAGAAATCGAGCGAGCTATGGCACAACCCAAAGGTCATCTGTGTGCAGTCTCTATTGACTGCGTCAAGGCCTTTCACAAAACTCTTCGCCATCTGCTGGTTAAAGCATTCCAATGAGCAGGAGTGGGTGGCTCCCTCCTGAGTGTAATGGCGAGTTTCTTTAATTGTGACACCGTGTTGGTGGACGGTGAGCATGCTGTATTGGACATTAAGCAAAATATGGGAACTCCACAAGGACACCCGCTAGACTGCGTTTCGTTTAGCGACAACAACACTTCTCCTTGTTGACCTTGTCGGCAACATCCAATAGGAGTGCCAAAAAGCCGTGGTAGTGATGTGCCTACCTAGGTGGCAACCTAGGAGCCATCAAGCGCATTACTTTTAGGGTAGAGACGTTTCTTGCCTCGAAGAGACTTTAGATAAACATCAGGACGACAAAAGCGATGCATGTTAGGCATAGAGGTCGAATGGCTTCCTGAGACGTCATACGTTACTGCGGCCAACCGTTGGAGTTTGTTAACTCTTCCCAGTGTCTTGGTCTTCGTGTTTATTACACAGGAACGACGTTCACAGCGCATACAAACGAACTAGGTACTTGTCTCTCTTTACAGGGAAGTTGGGAATGTCTGAAGACTGTCCATTTTCTCAGCAGTCAGGCCCTTCGTGCTTGCGATTGCTCCGAGGCTGACGTATGGTCTTGGCAAGACGTGAAACCATCTCACGCTGACGAATTTTAACTAGCTTGAGGGGCGTTTGCGAGCAAGGAGCTGCTTTGTCTATCTCTGGTCAGGCTGTCAACCAGGTATTGAAACAATCCGACTAAAGCTGACGATGCCTTACGAATGTTTTATTTCGAAGTAGGAAGCTAAAGCTGAACGTTTTCAATGCCTTGCACCCGTGGTCTGGTCTTGCAAGTGACAGTCGCCACGTACCACAACAGATACATAGTACATGGTTATCACTAACTGGTATGTTCAAACGCCTCCTCTGTGATCATTTAACAAAGATTTTTTGGTGCATCTTCCTTATCAAAATCCATATTATCCCCTCTTGGTCACTTGATGTTTCGCAGCTAATTTCGTAATCTGAGTATTAAGTTCATTCTCAAATATTTTGCTGACAACGCTAGGTATTGAATTTGGGCGTAGATTGCCAAGAATAAGATGATAACCTTTATGCAAAAATTTATTAAGTGCATTTTTAAAAGCACCCGAAAAAAATTACATACCTTTCTAATTACGTTAGCAAACTTAGTATTTATTTGATTCAACATATCATACAATATACGCAATTATTACAATGTTTAACATTCTTTAGGGACTCAATCGAGAAATTGATTTCTCTTTTACCTTTTTAGTATTTTGAATAATCGTTTTAAGTTATCACCGCGAACTGTACCCTTAAGTAAGCATCTCTCGATGAGCGCACTAACTTGTTCCTATAAGCTACATATTTGCGTCATTCCTCATGACTGCGGTCCGAATGACAAGCCCCACTAAACATTTAATGCATTTTTCGATTCTGTGCACTCATGGCGTTGTCCATCATTCTCTAGCTATATGTTTTTGTTTATACTTGGCAATTTTTTTGGACTCAGGCGTCATGGTTTCTACCGTACAATACTACCGGACAATTTGCTGATTTATTAGCATCAGCTGTTTGAGAATACTTTGTACAAGCTTCTCAATAAACCTGATCTCCTACTGCCTTATATGAATACACTACTGCTTAATTTTTCTTAATGGAACGCCTATGGACAATGCTCAACTGTATTATATGTATATGTATATGTATATATATATATATATATATGTATATATATATATATATATATATATATATATATATATATATATATATATATATATGTATATATATAGATATATATATATATATATATATATATATAATATATATACATATTTGCATGTGTCATGTGCGTCACAAGCCAAGCAGCTTGTAGGAAAGGACGCATGCCTTCTGTATGCAGATTGCATATCGGTAAACAAGTTTTTCGTTGTTGCGAGACTCACCATTCATTAATTCCGGAAAGCACTCCGTTGTAGAGCCGGGTTGTCAAGCAACTATGAAACTCATCGAGCAATATTCACACACCACCCTGCTCCCCTTGCATGGCACCTTAACCGGAAGCGACGAAAGAAAGAGACGCAGGAGTCTTCATTTTCTATCTGCGTCGAAAGCAGCTCGTGCAGCATTTCCGTTGAGGTATGATACCACTTCCCCTCAACCTGATTTTTAACTGCACACTGAACGGTGTCTGCGCAGCGCTAACCTCAGCGTTTATGCAGAGACACGAGCCCTAACAACCTGCCTTCGAGTAAGTAGGTACGGCGTGAGGCGTGTTGTTGTTGTTGTGTTATCGCTCGAGAGGATATTGCGCGGTTGCGAATCTGCTGGTAATCTTCTTGAAGCTAAAATCTTCGTGAAGGCTGTGCCGTTTTTGCTACGAATACTGCCGGTCGGCCTGTCCCTAGTCGTCATTGTTACAAAGGGCTCAACAGAGGTTGTTGTTGTTTGTGTCGCGTCAATACGCATGGCTAGGCTCAACGTGCTAAGAGCTGATATTGTGCTGTCTGCGCTGCAGTTTGTTGTTTTTGTTCGCTATATCATGTGAAATCAGGACTATTGTTTAGAAGACTCAATTCTTTACCAAAACACCAGCGTATTTTGGTCGACGAGTTTCAAAAAGCCATCACTTCTGCTAAGACATTTCTGTAACGTCTCGGACCTGTTCGCGTATAACATTGTCGGCGTAGGTCGGAACGTTGTACTAATTTTGGTTTCAAATCGGGACCTAAGTCCCAAACGATGATTTGGACTTAAACGATAAACCAGCGTCAAGAAAGGCTCTCACAATCGCAACAACAGAGATTGAAATACGCGCTTAATTGCAATGCAGCAAAATCGTACCGACTCGTTCAGCAGTTCGGTCTTTTCGAGATCAATACTGCGCTTTATAAAGTTGTGTCGTATTAAGTCCGAGCCTAACAGTTATTGCTTTTTAATGCACTAAAATGTACACCCTTTAGTAGCGTACATGGGTTCCGCACTCGAATAATCCAAGCTGTCACTAGAACTTGTTGTTAAAACGACCCATATACAACTGCAACATTTCTGAACAAAGCCGAAAAAATATTAAATGACTTGGTTTTAAAAATTAGTAAAAGTCATTGAACACTGAGTCATCTATAGAAGTCTATATGTAGTCATATATAGAAGTTTTATATAGGCTAAATCCAAATGTCTCTTCTTCGGCCCTCTGAAGTATTCACCTAAGATGTAATGCCGGATGTAATTCTGGAGGACCCGCAAAATTTGGAAAGCCTATCTTTCGGCCTGGCGACTAGATTTCATTTGTTTAATCTCATCACACGCCGACCTTAGATCAAGTTGGCACTAGTGAAGGTCCTCACGAACGCCAGCTGGTTATTGTTGTTAGGAAAGAACCATGTTTGTCAAATCTGCAATACGATAAAGTACATTGAGTTAAAGTATCTCCTTCCCGGTTGCAAGGTAGTCCAGAAGAGTGACATTGAGCTCCTCGGGGTTCCTCTTTGCCAAGAGGGGCTGCCTGGGGCTCTAGACGCGTGGAGAGAAAAGCTTGAAGTAGCCGCCAGCCGTCTTCCCTCGCTGGGATCTCATCGCGGAATGTACCTACTGAGATCGTGCTTTTCGGCGGCCCGGATAACTCACTTACTTAGAGGGGCTAATTGTTTTGACTCGACCGAACGTACGCCTCTCACCCGATGCAGGCTTGCAGGCTCTGCTTCCCATATCCTTAGGTGGACTGGGAATGCCAGACGCAGTAGCGTTGGCTGGGCCTGCCATCGTCTCATTTATGTCCCAGGCATTGGAAAAGGCCAAACGGTTACTGGACGATACAGGTCAAAGTGTATACGATCACACTTTGGCAGGCTTACTTGAAAGATTTGCCTCTCTGTGCGGTGCCATACCCACTGGCACCCTTTCCCAGAAAGGCTGGTCGACCCCACTGCAGGAGAAGACGTTTGCGCATCTCCTTGAGCAGGCCCCCACTACGACTGACAAGGCCAGGCTACGGGCGGTCTCCTCAAAAAGTGCCGGGGCCTGGTTACAGGCTCTCCCCAGTGCTCAGTTAGGCACTCTATTAGATGACGAGACTGTTCGGATTAGTGCGGGGCTACGCCTGGGGACAGCTCTCGTAATCCCCCACCAATGTAAATGCGGCGATCAAGTGGGGCCACAGGCACACCATGGCCTCTCTTGTGCCTTAAGCTCAGGTCGTCGAGCCCGACACGCCGAACTTAACGAGACATTTAGCCGAGCTTTGAGGTCGGCCGGCTTTCCTTGCATTCTCGAGCCTCCTGGCCTCTGCAGGAATGATGGGAAGCGACCGGACGGGCTGACACTAACGTCCTTCGAGATGGGTCGCACGCTGGTATGGGATGCAACCGTTACTGACTCATTAGCCCCCTCAGTGGTCAGTGCGGGAGCGGAACATGTTGGGCACGCGTCTATGTTGGCGGAAGCGAACAAGTGCAAAAAGTATGCCAGTATCACTTACCCCCACGACTTTCGTCCACTGGCATTCGAGACATTAGGGGGACCTGGCCCGAAGACGCACAAACTTATTCAACGTGTCGGCAAGGCGCTCAATCGTTCGACAGGGGACCCTAGAGCTGTCGAGTACTTGCACCAGAGACTATCTCTGGACATTCAGCGGGGTAACGCCGCCTCTGTGCGTGGAACTCTGCTAGACTGGACATGCCCGAACCTGGAGGATATGTGACGTTTCCACTTGATTTATCTGGTGTACACGTTCATAAGGATACAATTGTTGCCTCTTGCATATAAGCAAATAAAACTGTAATTAAGTTAATGTTTGCAAAAAAAAGTACATTGACTAATTTGACACAGGGAGGCTTTCCTTACCACTCGGATACACCAGCGACTGCAGCACTCCAGCAAAATTTGGGAAACATTTCACATGTTTCACCGCATCACATTCGTGCGAGCAGAAACCAATTCCAATCCGGGCCGTTTCATGACAACATCACACACATGGTTCGAAGTCCATGGTGCGTTAAAAAATGGCAGCCGGATACAAAGACTTTTCGGGCTGACCCTCAGCCAACATTTAACGTCCACGGGTTTGCTTTCGCATTGCTTCGTACGACGGACCCCATGAAAACAAATGTGCAACGGTGGAGATTGCACCCGCGCACCTATGTATCTTCTCTAGCGCCGCGATGCGCACGCGAATGCACCAAGCCACCAGGCTCGACGGCAGGAAGACAGTGGAAAGTGAACACAGTGCAAGCAAGAAAACCAGTCGAAGGACCAGAATTTGCCACATATTGCCTTTTAACTTGACAGAAGTGAGAAGCAAGTGAGCCAAATCATGGTTGCATAACGGAAACACCAAAACGAACTGTTTCTTGAAATTTGTGAATCGTCGTCGGGTAATGATTTTGACGTATTTAACGTGAAAGTTGATAATAGAACTTTAATTTTCTAGCTGGCGTCGTATGTCTGACAGAGCATTTTCTTACGAACGCGACGGTGTGTTGATTTTTGTATAGGTGTAGTGGTTGTTTCGCAATCGCACAATCTGTGTTTTTAAATTGAGCGACAACACTAATGTCACAGATTTTTGTCATTTTACTCTCACTCCAAAATAAGACTTTCCAGAAACCATGTTCGATTAGAAAAAAAATGTTTGCTTTAACCACCTCTACAATTCTCTATATCGCCTTTGAAAACAAATTACGAGCACACTGTACCAAACAATAAGATCTTACGAGTATACATGTGCGTACGATCTTATTGTTTGGTGCAGTGCATGCTTTATCAATACATATTGCGGTCTTGTGGCTACAGTACATAATATTTTATTTTAACTATATATTTTTTCATTTTTATTTATTTATTTTTTTTAAGATTTTCTGTAAGGCAATTGCCCGTGTACGGTTTTTTCATGTCATGGCTAATTTTAATCCACTCCGGCATTTACCTTTTCTAAATTGTAACTAAACAGTACATTATATATGCTATAACGTTTTTAGTAGTTATATGTAATTATATTTTTAAAAAAATATATGTATATACATATATATGATGAAACCCAGTCGACAAAGTATAACCGACCGCCTACTAAACGTGTAGAGCTAAATCTTTTTGAAAAGCAAGCAGAGGATTTCCAACTAGCGAGTCGTCGCTCAATTCATTTTGCTAGAAGTGGGAGCGACCGGGTTAGCTTTAATATAGGAAAATGCTGTCCAATGCCTAGATGAGTGATTTACGATGCTGCTTTCGCCTACGGTCTCAGCCCTCAGCATCATTGCCACTTGTTCTTTCATAGTCTCACCCCACGACTGTGTCTCCCTCCCCCCTTGAACTGCCGATCACTTTGTAGCTGCTGCTGCTGCTGCAAATCTCTCCCATAAGGACGTTTTTCTTTACAAAAAGAACCGCGCAGTTTGCCAACGGTCTATCATAAACAATGGGATAAACTGTACTTTCTAAAGGTCGTCGTTGTCGTTCAACAGTAAGAGGCGGATTTACGTTGTCGACGTCGTCTAAATTTAAAAAGACGGATTATTCTTCCGAAAATAGAATTAATGACGACCCTCTTTTCGTACTGATCAGTGCTTCGCGCTAGCAAAATACAGGTAGTGCTTACTAACGATTTCCGTGAGCAAACAGCGAAGATAGAGACTCTTCATGTTTATGACTATAGACGACAATGTAGCATTGACAATAGTGACAATGTCTAAAACATGCATTTTTAAGGATCAGTAATCGGCCTACCTTCTGTGATGATACAACTCGCTTTTTGGCTGGCCTCCAGGACTTGTCGAGCCCGATGGCGTGGTGCACTCGCGTCTGCGTCGCGACCGAAAGAAACACATAGGTGCACGGGTTTGGGCCACACCGTTGCACATTTGTATTTATAGGGTCTGAATTACGAAGCAATACGAAGGCAGTATCCAAACATGTACCATTATGTTGAGTTCTTATATAGACGCCCAGCTTGGAAACAGGTATACAACAGGGAGGCCGCCTCGATCCATCTTGATTTTGTCGGACAACAAACGACCTAAACAAATTGCTCGAAAGCCCGCTTAGCATGTGGTACTTAGACAGTAGGGTACTGGCAGACGATCCGCAATCGTTAGCGACCTACTGAAGATTATCGATTTTGAGCAGGTATGCGGTGTGGCCCTGAACACCCCCTGAGGTGCTCTTACCCAGCCACACGCCTGACTCATCATCTGAGGGGTATCGACATTAACGCTTCCTGCAATAATTCCCGCCATACAACAGGTCTCTGGCACAAGTCGCCGGCAGGGCCTGTGACTTCCTGTGAACCAACCCGGTCAGGTCAAATTTACTTTCATACGAGATCAAGTTACGAGCAGCTTGATTGAAACTCTTGGAACTTCATCAGCAGACAATACATCTCAGAGTGAATGCGCGTTCCTGCTAGCCAATCAACATACTCATTTATTTATTGATCAAGCCAACAATGACTCTACTAGAGCTCTGCTTAGGACAATCTATGCAGACCATGCAGCGACGGGCCCTATATAGTGTATCATTAGGAACTTGAATGATGATCGACCGTTGTACGGGGCGCCACCGTATCCGACCTACTTTCTCCCTCGATAGTCAGTGTCGGTTCACCTAGATCTGGTCACGCCTCGAACCCAGTAGAGGACAACAAGAGACGCAAATTTACCAAACCGACCAAAGCCCATAACTTCAGCCGCACAACTCCTACGCCAGGGACTTTCTATTGACGTCCAGCGGGGCAACGCAATCTGAAATCTAGAATCGCTTACCGAATAGTGCAGAACAGGCAAATTCTAGGCTGAAGGTGAACGCGTTCACTTAGACAAAATTGTAATATTAATTAATGAATAAATTAATCCAACGTAAGAGCACAAAATTGCTATTTTTGACGCGCTGATCATTGCAGACCATACTTTCGAGCACGTCAAAGCCTTTAACACAAGTTGTTGTTCTCTGCTGAGAAAGATCGTTGTATATCTAAGTCATAAAAACTTAACGACAAGTTGACAATATCTTAATCTGCGAGCCGAGCACCTTATTAGAGCAAAAACAAAATGTGGGATAGGAGAGTAAACGCTGTGAAAGCGTATTCGCGCAATTCCATTGGAATTTCAATAGAACAACATTTTCCAGATTACAATAATTTCATTTTTGTACCTTTATATGTTAATATATTTGTACAATACATAATATGCATATATATATATATATATATATATACATATTAATATAACTACGCGTACAGTCGCCTAAGTGATACAGGTTGCATTAGCCACTGCAGCAGCGGAACATCACACTCAGATTGTGGAACCCCTGCACATTGTATCGGGTCACAGAGTGACGGCACGGGCTCAAAGGCTCCTTCTCAATCTGGCCCGGCATGGCAGAAGTAGTGTTACGTTCCGGTAGTATATCCGATATCTTTCAAGATTAGTGCTGACGGAATTCCAATAAAGCGTTTGTGGTGGGAAGCTGAAACGCTGTACCAACTCACCGATGCGGGAAGCAGACCCCGAACAACATATACACTAATTTGTTTTGAAAGTTTTAAGAAGACCTAGTGCTCGTTTGAGAACAATTGGCATTACTTTATCTGGCTACACCTTTATCGCAGTGTGGCGTTTCCTATTAGGGAAAATACGCGTATTTCGTGAGACGACGAAAAACTACCACAATTTGCGACTTTGCGACTAAAGTCGGCGTCCAACATCGCCCCTAGAGACATTGCCCTCTCGCAGAGCGTTAGCTAGCGCGATCTCTTCAATCATGCAACTGCGTACCCCCCAGAGAGATAACGTAAGCCTTTCCCTCAAAAAGTCCACAAGTTTTTCAATTTGAAATTTAAAAACATTCAACCACTGCTATCGCCCTTAATTTGAACGTGCTATCAGTGGTTCGTAACGGCGTGCAAGGTACATGGGACGAGCTCACAGCTTTGTCAGCTCGATCTAAGTGAAACCATTCCTCTCAGGCGAGCACTGGGTTCTACAACAAGCAAAGCTCGAAACAGGTTCGTGTATACGGTCTAGATTGCACTGCGAGACCGTCGCGGTGCATTGCCTGACCTACGGCAAAATGGTGACAACCATATGTCCATAGAGACTAAGAAAAGCTATAGTTGTGCAGTGAGACGAACACTGGGAAGACCCAGTAGACTGGTGGTGTTCGACGATCGCGTACGCTCTAACTAACGGAAGCGCAGAGTACGATAAGGTTGCCTGCAGCCAGGATGGATATTATGTGACAGATGGTCACGACGTATAGTGGTGATCATATGCACAACGCAATTCAGCTAAGAGTGGTGGCTCGCTCTTAACTTAGGTGGAACAACTCAGGAACCTGTACCAACGGACATGATAAGCAGAGAGGACTGATGACCGCTCTGCTCAACCTAGATAGATAGATAGATACAAGAACGGACACCACAAGACAGCGTCCGCAACAGCTTATGGCGGCGAACAAAAACCAAACATGTCTCGACGCTCACAATGGGCCTTAAGGCCTGTGGCACAGACAAACAGAATTAGCCGAGCGTACCAAACGGTAGCACACCACATACAGGAAAAGCGTAGAATGCAGTCCTCGGATAGACTAGCAATTACCCGGTAGTAGAAATGCATTGCATTCCAACACCACGTGCCTCTACCGGTTCCAGTTCCTTTCTGCCAAACTTTACACAGTCAGTTGGGATTCTCAAGACTATATGTCTTCTCCGGTGTCTAATGGGCAGCATTTCTGAGCCAGGGTTCGTAGTTAAACTCCTACGATTGTTGCTGCATGACATTTCGTCTACGCGGCGGACGTTGTCTTGTTGTGTTTTACTTTCCTTGTTCCTTCGTTTGTTGATGCGTGACTCATGCGTTACTGCCTGCATTTACTCCTCTCCACACAGATTCTTAATCTTAAGCTTGGGTCGTAGTGACATTTTACTCTTGACTACGTACCTCATCTGTACCTGTGCTTTTTTTTTCGAATGCACTTCAATAATAGTTCGTTGTGTAAGTATTCCTAATGCCCATTTAGGTGCATCTCTCTTCCGGCGTTCTTAATCAGTCAATTTCAATTTCCCCAGTATATGGTTGGTATAGCGTTGCTGTAAGTTACATGGAGTACCGCGTCAGCTCTTCGCTATTTTCTCAAACTCTTAAATCTATTGGAAACGCCACGAGGATGCGTGTCTGTGCCTTAGAACGATCTCTGCAGCGTCTCTCCACATTTTTTCTTGCTTTATTGAGCCGTGATATAAGACTTCTGAGGCATTTTTATAGTATTCGCCATTGCAATTGTTTTTCTTGAATATTTTCACGATGCGCGTTGTGCTTCGAGAGAATAACTACAGTGCTCTACTCGCGCTCCCGACCTGTGTAGTAATACCGTGTAGTGTTTCAAGATATTTCTTCCATCTGACATGATACGTTTCTTGTATGGATTTAGTATTCGCTTGGCACGCATGCCTAAATATACATTTCATCTCTTTAAGGGTGGCCGGTTCAAGTCTTCAACCCACGACCTCTCGAAGACAAGGCAATGGCTTTGTCACTAGACCACCTTGCTCGGTTGAGCACATGTTGCAGTCTCTGGGGGGTTTTCCCCAACATTCCTTGTGGTAGCGTGGTCACCTATTCTCAGCGGTATCATCTATTGACAATGAGCACCACTCAACAGAAGTCGATCAAAAACAGGGATGGAACTGGCGAGACCTTTTTTTTGGTAGACGGCAACCATGACAAACGCACTAGCCTCCTAGGCCACACCGCCATTCTTGAGGCATTTGTATGCTGACAGTGGCATAGCTCTAGGGGTGGCCAATATGTCAAGCTTGGTCGCGTGGTGCATTGACGTGCGCCTCCGGTCGCGACGTTCGAGCCCTGCTATTGCACTGAGCAATGAGAAACAGTCCCGTAGACATTAAGTGTTGGCTAAGGGTCAGCCCGAACAGAGGGCGGCCGGTGGCGTGGTGCATTCGCCTGCCCCTCGCGACCGGAGGAGACACACAGGTGCGCGGGTTCGAGCCCCACCGTTGCACCAATTCAATTCAATTCAGATTTGTATTTATGGGGATCCGTCTATGAAGCAACGCGAAAAGCAGTCCCGTTGACGTTAAATTTTGCCCCCCTCCGCCTAAAGGGTGGTCGGTAACCTCCGACTCTGGCTTGCTCTATGGTTCGCTACTCTGTTTACCTATATGGCTATGTTCGGCGCCCAGCGCGCGCGCAGAGGAGTGGATTCGTATCCTCGCTCTTGATGTCATCACGTGTATCTTCTCGTTCGAGTATATGTACTAGATTGGCCCGACTAATCTCTCGTCTCGGTCGGTCGAGCAACCGGCCGGGCGCCATACTCACGCCCAAAAGGCTAGTTGTGGTGTTCCAATGTTGTTTCAACTGTGCAGCTTCACAGTTGTGTTCGTTGTGCTACGTGTCAGTGTAAGTCTAGCGCATGGCTACCTTTTCGGCATATATCTGAAATACGCGTGCGCGCTTGTGTCTAGTGGAACGGCACGTGTATTTCAGATATATGCCGAAAAGGTAGCCATGTGTGGCCAAATGTGTGCCATTGCGTCATGCTTCCGACTGGTAAGCGATCTAATAATATATATCCGGCTACCTCGGCCGTCGGCTGTTCTCCCGCAGTCTATGCCGTACTGGTTCGCGAATGTAACCCGTAATACTGTGCGTGCAGTTCGTTTTTTTTCGAACCAGCTTGCGTCTAAAACCTCCTTGTCATTTTGCCGGTAAAGGACTCTTCTCTCGACAAGATATCAGCCGGATTACCTTCGGATCATATTTCCAATAGGAAAAGTTAGCCAAACGCAGGTTGCTCTCGACATTGTAAGGTGCAATTGCCTTCCTTTTACCACTGGTGGAGTCACGGACCACGGGTGCATCAACCACTTCCCGCTCAGTGAGATCGGCGATATAATAGAATCATATATTATATCGCCGAATAACATAAAGCATCAAATACTCATTTTTAATCGAATGCGCTCAGACGGCGTGGTTATCGTTAACTGTAAAATCGGTTTAGCTGAGAGTACCCCCAGCAAGACCGTCACCTGGTTAAAACCTAGTATGTCTGCTATTTTGTGTTGTACATTATTTGTCGTAACCGGTGTGCTGCAGGTATGTTATAAAGCGCACCAATTGTTTTGGAATTCGTTGCCCATTTTCTCAACAGAAATGTTCTGCTTTGAACACTTCGTTTAGCACGTTAAACCGATGTTTTATGCTCTCTCTCCCTCGCTATATATAGATATATATATATATATTTATATATACTCGTATGTATATCTTCCGAGGTCAATATCAGCCACAATATCGGCTATCATTGCTATTATTTTTTTTCTAATCACTATAAAGACCTTTACTATAGTGCGTCGGGAAGTGAACTTGGATCCTTGTGTAATGCGTCGCTTAGTGAAGCATCATTGCGTCGTGCCCTGCGTTCTTAACGCGAATCTTTAGCTCGTTTTGAGCACAACCTGAATTAAGGAATAATTCGCTAGTTTGCCCGGTTTCGCGGATGCGCTATCCGTTGGCGTGTTGCAGGTTTTTATTTTATTTCGACGAGCGTGCCAAATTTCTCAGCCGCGAATTTTTCGCGGCTTACATAATTACGTACGCTACATAACTAGCTGACCGCGAAACGGTTATTCTCTTTATGAATTGTTGGTTATTGGTCTGTTTCACGGCCGAAGATACCAATCCGAAGACACTTTCTAGTAGAGATCCTAATATGGAGTCCTATTACTGTCTCTGTCGCCTTACTCTCTTTCTTACGACTCGCCTCTTCGAGCTTTTCTGAAGCGTTCTAAGATATTCGCTTCACCCCAAGTCATGCCTTTCTCTGGGAATCCGAGTCGCCGCCAGTTTCCAGTCCGCCTTAAATATCCTCCCTCTGAGGTACCCCTTGGCTAGTTTTCGAGGTTTTTGTTGGGACCTTTTTTGAGAGAGATTTTCTCCATTAATTTAGGCCATAATATAATTTTTGTCCATGGTCAGGTGATTTCGCTGTATCTCTCTCTTGTCCCTTATCTGGGTTTAGGTTACCTGGTAAGCAAACGCGATGAGTGTTCTCTACTTGTGTCTCACAAATACATAAATTGGTACTGTTGGATAATGCGCTATTTATATAATAGGCTATATATACTGCTATACATATATAAACTGGTTTGTATATATAGACTGTATGGTAATCAACAGAAGCAATGCTAGAAAGTGCTATCTATCTGTACGCTAGGCAAAATCAATTTTTATGGTGCCATGTTATACTGCGTTAACTCCCTTTAGTTGAGTAGTCTTTAGAATTCGAATTTGAATGCCGGCGTGGTTGCATGAGACCTCCCGGTCGTTAATGGTTTCGTAATGCTTCACTTTGCTGAAAAAGTACTGTTTGAACTTCACAGCGGTCTGGCTCCTCCCCCCCGTCGCACGGCTACTCAATACACTAAAATTATCACTGAGTTTTTTGCATCACTATGGTATGGTATGTCACTCTTAATTTACAATCCTGCACCCACATGGGCGAGCCTGGCTTCTCGGAGCTCCATAGACGCTCGTTCACGCTCTTTGGCGCCAAGCTAACTACTTTGCCAAATAACTTGAGATTTTTGAAATAAAATGCAATAGGAGTGTTCAACACATTTATGAAAAAGCCGTTTAATAAAATATAATCTTGGCGAAATGGCGACTCTTTTGGTTTTCAAAGGCTGTATGCGGAACACCCAATTTTATAGCACTTGGTCTTATAAATGATGCTCAATTATATGAATGCATGCTTCAAATTTGGTCTTTAGTTGGTTTCATGGTCGAGAATTTTTTAGCATACATTTTAGACTAGAAGCAAGTCTACCGCGTTAAATCGCATGATCTTGAAGGTATGTGATTGTCACCTTTACGCGAGGTTATCCGTCCGGGACACTTCACTTTTAGGAGTTTAATTGGCTGCGTAATTTTCGTGTTGAAATATAGTTCATTCGCATCGATTCCGTTCAAACTCATTTCAATCAAGACACTTAAGGATCATGGGCGATAACGCGTCCCATTTCCCGTGGAGTGAAAAAAAATTGAGTCCCTTTGAATCAGAGCTGATCCAGACTGTAACGCATAGCACATGTAACGGCTCTGCGTAAATCACGTAAGCGTTTTCGGCCGCGACAGTCTTGTTTTATTCACACTTCATTCAGATAAAAATAAGTTTCGTCGAAAAAGCGTAAAAAGGTAATTTTACGCTTTCTTCTGTTGAGTAGCGGCATTTTAACCATTGTTGAACCTCAGCAACCCTACAGAGAATACTGCCAAGTCAATACGCAGAAGTGGTAAGACCTAAAGTAGAAACTTAAGCAAGTCTAGTAGTAGGTAAGCTATATATATATATATATATATATATATATATATATATATGTGTGCAGCTAATTGTGTGTTGTGAGGCCTGGTCTTCAAGTTAAACTGCCTTGGTGTAAATAAATTAAGTAAACATCATTCAACCTAATTCTTTGAATATTGGCAATGCGTCTGCCTGTCGAGAGTACCGAAAAAAAACAGCAACTGAACCAATGAACTTTGGTGTTCTTTGGCATTACACAGTGGCGAGACGCGGTCCGATTGATCATCGCGTAATTGACTCGGTGTGTAATCTGCGTTTTCTATGATAGCTCAAGTAACACGGAGTAGCGCGGTTTTTCATCTGTTTATACTACGTTATACAATCACTCGAAATGATGCCAGCAAGTATCAAACGATCGATATCTGCTGGAAGATGCAGACGGCCCGCGACGCAACAGACGGCAGCTAGCGACAGTCTAGCCAGTGAATTATTAAAAGCCAATAAAGCAAAAACAATAATTACGGAACTTCTGAGGCCAATGCCTCCGGGCGCCGGCGGGTTCGGGGGTTCCGCGCGCAGCTGCACTCACCGCCACGGTGGTTTGCCCGACTCGTACAGTAGTTAAACTGCGTTCCATCATGTGTGCGCATGACCGGTAACCAATGTACCGTCAAAATGTCAATTAGCATTAGACGACAAGCACGACCATCACGGAACATGGTGGAACACTTCTTTATCGCGGCGGCACTGCACAAACTGACACTTTGCCTGTTGCTGTCCGTATCTACACCTACAGCTTCTCTGTTGACGGCCGCCGCCACTCTCGCTGCACAACAACAATCTCGTTAGCGCGTTACCTCGGGCGGCAGGCGTTCTAGCCGCGTAGCCTTGTCGCGCCTCAACCTCAGCAACCTTCTTGCTTGCGTCGTCCCTTGAGAATCGAATCCCATCTTGGATTTCCTCAGAACAGGGAGCTAGCTAGATGGCCTGATTGTTCGTTTGGTGGCAGCCTCGAAGCAACGTAGTAGATGGCACGGCGCTGGAAACCCGACGTTGACACTGGCATTGGCATCAACGTCCCGGGGCGACGACGACGACGACAACAACAACAACAATAACAACAACAACTGCAACGGCAACAACAACAACAATAACAACAACAACAGCAACAACAACAACAACAACAACGACAACAAGAACAACAGCAGCAGCAACAACGACAACCCCCAACACCCACCCTTAAAGCGTACGCTACCGACCCCGCTGCCGCTTCAGCCGCTACCCTATCTACGCCGCTTTTGTTGTTATCGTTGTTGTCGTTGTCATCGTCGTCAGGAGAGGCGGCGCAGCGTGTGCAGTTACTAAGCCTCAAACTCTCTGTTCGTTTCCTACAGGACTCGTTGAAATGAATTAACCTGATACCGCCTGCAGGTCGCGGCAGTGGACTGCACCGAAACTTGTGCGAACCGCCAGCGCTGGCGAACAACAGGCTCTTTGTTGACGAGGTGTTCTATGTCGTCCTACCGTGGAGCCTGTCGCTTTTCATCGCGAAGGTTAGACCACGTGCCAGGTCATGACTGTTAACCGGTGTTTGACTTTACTAATAGCCCGCGCGGACAGGCAGATATTTTTGGGGGGGAAGTCGCCACTTAACGTTTGCAAGCTTTGCACGCTACCTTCACAAAGGCTTGTTGGCATAGGCTTAGACTACAGTGTTGTCGAGCCCGGTGGCGTGGTGGATTAAGTCTCCGCCTCGCAGCCGGAGGAGACACATAGGTGCGCGGGTTCGAGCCCCACCGTTGCACATTTGTATTTATGGGGGTCCGTCTATGAAGCAATGTGAAAAACAGTTCCGTGGACGTTAAATCTTGGCTGAGGGTCAGCCCGAAAACTTTACTTAGACTACAGTGTTGGTGGAGAGGATTGACTCTTTAAGTTAAGCTATTATAATGGTAAAGTCAGTACTGGCGCCACCTCTTCATCTTCATCAAGAAGTAACCGGGACATGTTTAAGACGCATGCAAGAACGCTGTTAAAGCACATTGCAAGGGCATTTCCCTTGATATTACAATCCTCAGTCGATGCTGACCTGATTGACAAGCTAAAATTATCCTACGCAATAACACATTAACCCTGCTCTAGCGTTAGCAAGCTCATACATCAAATAGTAGTTACAGTAGTATCATAATATATATATATATATATATATATATATATATATATATATATATATATATATATATATATATACGCTTAACAGAGTTGCAATATGTCGACACGTTTGATTATTATATTGCAGCCTTAAAATGGAAAGAGCTTGTTGTCATAGTTCACGGCTGGTGATAAACGAAACGGGCAGAAAAGGTTATATAGTCACAGCATTTACAAAGTTGACCTCCTATTACTGAATAGTTAATATATTGCAAAGCTGCTTTAAAATGTTGTGCTAAACACTTGCAGGTTCTGCACAAATGCTTTAGCTTAAGTAAAAGCTATATTTACGAACATAATTTATTTTGTCATATTTAGCTTACTGGTATTTGATTTTCCATGGTGTCCAACCTTTACCATGATAAACGTCGACAAACGGAAATGCCTCAAATGTTAATGCAAATGTAAATTGTACCTATTTTCGGTAGCAGTTGAATTGGCAGCGAAAGTGCGACACGAAACGAACATGCATGCCATGTAGCCCTGACGATCAAACGGAACTAGCTGAATCCGAGGGATCATAGAGAACAGCAGTACAAAAACGAGCGGTGTCTAGCTCACATAGCAGAAAGACTGTATGTACTGCTAAAACAAAGGCGTAAGAGCAAAGGTCGTGTCAACAGCTCTACCGTTTGCGAAAGGTTTGAAAAAGCACCACCTCATGCACGTACCATCATCCGTTGTTTCGTGTGGAAAACAATGCGTTTTTTTTAATTGCTATGATGTAATGCTCGGAGCTTCATATGTGTATGCTACTTGCCCAAGCCTAAAACAAGCGCTTGTGTAGCTCAAAATAAGAAGGAAGACAAGATAGCCTCCGATATACTATCTAATTCTATAGTGGTAGTGTGATACACAACACCAAACTAAACGCTAAATGGAATCCCCGCCAACCTGTGGTTTTATGCTCCTATGTCCACTGCCGTTGCTGTTCTATCGGTATGTCAATCGAAGTCAAACGAACGTAGTTCTGATTGAAACGTAACGTTGTAACTAGCACTCGTCATCATCATCGTGGTTGTTGCTGTTGTTGTTCTTCTGACCGTTATAGGTGGCGGGATGGTCGTCGCATAACGAAATCACCAGCGACCAACTGCGCTTCTGCCTCTATACGTCGGTCTAGCCGGTCCACTACGACAGAACATCTATGCGGCTAACGAAATATACGGTAAGACTGGCCTACACAAGAAGGCTACATGACACCCCACAGCAACCCCCGTTACCCCTTGGGCGAGGCGACATCACCACGACCTTGTTCGATGACACCTTTCACACGCTCTTCTCTCTCAATTCATCTGCGCCCGTTTTGCGTCGTCTCATTTCGATCTCTCAGCGAACAAGAGCTTGTCCAAAAGCGCTTGTTTTCCGGCTTTTGTTCTTGGTTTGGCTTTTCTGGCCCGTTTGCACGACGTTGTTGAGGTTGGCGGCTAGCGAAGGTGGAGAAGAAAAAGCCACAGTTCGTTCAGTCACCGCTCTCATCACACTTCAGCATGTCATCAGACCGCCGCGGCAACTCCAGATCGTGTTGCGACCAGCTAACAATGACAACAGCAACAAAAAATTAGCAATTACAGCAACAAAGTAGCTACAGTGGTGATGACAGAAATAGCAGCAACAAATAAGTAGAAAAACAGCAACAACAACAACAACAACAACAACAATAATAATCATATCAACAACGACAGCAACAGCAATGATTCCAACAACAAAACCAATAACGATATCGGTGATAGCAAACCATAGTAGTAGTAGTAGTAGCAGTAACAGCAGTCGGAAAAGCTATAGCACCGGCAGAAATTATACTCGTCTGTTTTATGCTTGAGTGGATTTAGTTGCTATACATCGGGCTAACGTATGCAAAAAGTAGAGAAGCCCACCGCTTTTGGAGGTCATTCGAGCGGTCATAGGGCCAGACGACGTAGTTGGCCGTAGTTGGCTGCTCGCAGACACGAGATCCTCGCTAGCCTGGCACATCAAAGAACTGATTTGATTTTTTTGTCTCTTGTGTCCACACTAACGGAAGGGGATTTTGAAAAATAAAGAAGAGAAAGAAGAAGAAGAAGAAAATAAGAGAAAGACTTTAAGTGGAATCGTTGTTCAGCCCCTGGTGACCGGTGAGACTTGGGCTCTGACCAATAGCAGCCAGGGCAACAATATCTTGTGGATCTGGTCAAAAACTAGACTAGTATTTTATATTAGCTTTCTACTGAAAGGAGCTTTGCACAAGAACTTGTTTTAGTTTGAATCAATGTAGAGCATAATGCAATAGTAATGCTAATACGCGTTCTATTTACAATAATAAAGCAGCAATACTCCGTACCCACATCAAATGTTTACAAAATCATGTTGCTGCCAAACTTGGACAAAACTGGACTACAGGAGATTACGAAGATTACGAGTACGAGCTTAGGTGTGAAACGTGTGTAAGGTTTATGTGGTAATTGAGATGTTTTAATGTTGTGACAAATGTCACCAAATTGGAAAAGCTAACCGCTCATGCGCAATTCGAACGACAATGCAAGACGATTATAATCATATAGAATATTAGCAATATCAGCTTCTCAAGGACCAGTAGACAGTTAATGCGGTTTATTTATGATCCAGTCAAATAGTATGAGTGCCCAGGTTTAGACCTTAAAAAAAGACTCTTAATGCAAGGGAGGAACTTTTCCTTGTTCCGGCGGTTCCTTTGAGAATAAAAGAAAACCTCCTCTTTCTATTTTTTATGTTTATCTAGAATTGCCTCAAGCTAGCGTTATGCCGGCGGTATTACGCCAACGATAAAAAGCGAAACTTGTGCATACCAAATTAGATCCAGCGAGTAAGAAATGAAACAACCGCTATTCGGTTCGTGAGCAGCTGGCCTGGAGTTGACCTTCTTTGTGGAGAAGGGCCGTATTGTGTCTCGCGGCTAGCCATAACATAGAACTTTATTACATTTATGGGCAGACCAGCCTGCTTCTGGGCTATAATAATAGTAATATTAATACCTTTTTTGGAAACAAGGGTTTATTATTATCATTATGCACGTGTACAACAAAATATACAATGTTAATAAAACTTTTATGTTAGCACTTTGGAGTGAACAATTGTCTCCGCGTTAACGTGTGGTTACGGGTTCTCTAACTTCCTAAAATATACAATATTAGTAATAATAATATTTATTATTATTATTATTATTATTATTATTATTATTATTATTATTATTATTATTATTATTATTATTATTATTATTATTATTATTGTAAGGTATAAAGTTTAAGCCAGATTCAACATGCTCTGTTCTCTTCCGGTCAATTCATGGCGCCTATGATAGAAGCCGCGTTTCCTCTAAAAACGGCCAAAGACATCATCTGTCTCAAAAACATGGTCTTGCGTCGATTGCCCGTAACATCTCCTATACGTTTTCCGATATCTTTCAGGATTTTCGCTTTACCTGTGCTGATGGGGCCGAGTGTCTCCAATGTAATGGGTACAAAGTGGTAGCTCCTTAATAGCTCGAGATACTTCCTTCGTTTTTCGGAATCCGCGCGCTTCAGCTATGGTTTCCGTGTAACCATAGCTGAATGGTGACCCTGTCAGGGGCAGCTCACTGCTGCCATTGAGACCCTTCGGCTAGTCAACAGATTGGTCGCATGACATACATGAGAAAGGCTAGCAGACGGGGGCGCCTATTATTATTATTATTATTATTATTATTATTATTATTATTATTATTATTATTATTATTATTATTATTGTTATTATTATTATTATTATTATTATTATTATTATTATTATTATTATTATTATTATTATTATTATTATTATTATTATTTTATTATTATTATTTAGTTATTACAATTGTGAGGTATGAACGTTTATGCCAGGTTTATCCTGCTCCGACCGCTTTCTATCAATTCATGGCGCCTATGATGGAAGCCACATTTCCTCTACAAACGGCCAAAGACATCATCTGTCTCAAAAACATGGCCTCGCGTCGATCGCCCGTAACTTCTGCTATGCGTTTTCCGATATCTTTCAGGATTTTCGCTGTACCTGAGCTGATGGGGCCGAGCGTCTCTAATGTAATGGGTACAAAGTGGTAGCTTCTAGATAGCTCGAGATACTTCCTTCGTTTTTCAGAATCCGGCTACCCATCCTGACTCAACGGCGCTGTGGTGTAGATACGATAAGGCCGCCGTGCATGAAACTGTTACATCCCATACAAGGCTGTTTCCGTGTGACCACAGCGGGATGGTGACCCCGTCAGGCCGCAGCTCACTGCTGCCATTAAGGCCATTCGGCTCGGGTGTAGATGGTATCCCTGCCCTTCTAAGAGCTCTTCTAACTATGGCGTTAAGTTCAGCGTGTCTTGTAATTCTGCCGGAACTTTTCAGACAGCTTAACGGGTGTAACCCGTCAGAGTCAACAGGTTGGCCGCATCGCAGACATGAGAAGGGCTGGCAGACGGGGGCGCCTATTCTAAGGCCTGACACCATGCGGAAAGAGTTTGGGTCCAGCATGATGCCAAGCTGACAGGAGGGCAGCGCTTGAAGCCAGCCCCCACTGAAGGGATGTTGAGCCGCTAGAAACACGGCACGCTCTCTTGCTGATGTTAGGCTATCTGTTATATCTCGTGCGGACTTCTTAGTTTTGCAACCGTCGAGAAGATTTTGACTCACGTGTTCTCTCAGAGGGCCGGGGTCGAGTTGACTTCTGACTGTGGTATCCGCCACTATTGCTGCCTTTTGCAGTTCAATCTTTGCTTCCTCGTCAATGAGTGATTCCGCCAGGAAGCTAAATTGATTCAGGGATGCAGCATAGCACACTGCAGCTAGATCTGTGGCTCTTCTTATTCCAAGGCCTCCGTTTCCGATAGGAAGGCTAGCTCTGTTCCACGTGTTTCCTTCTAAGTCAATGTTTAGTATTTCGCTTAGAATGTCTCTGGTGGTCTCGTCGTAGGCTGCAAGGCCTTCCATGTGTTTTAGAGTCTGGCAAGTTCGTAGCAGGTAGACAAATCTTGGTGATCCAAGACTGTGTCTCCAAAGGCACAGAGCCACCTGCGGGTGCATACTTGTCAGACGTGGGCGAATCTTTACCAGAATCTCTCGTTTGGCATCAAGAGCGCGTGGAATTCCTTTGGGCATTACAGGAGATCCTAGAACATCTAGGTTATCCTGAGTTACACGAGATATCCCAGGAAGTGCTTCCATGATTGTTTGTATGGCCTGCGCTTGATCTTGAGATGTACCCCCGACAGCTAAGACCTCGCACTTGGCCGCGTTGAGGGTCAGTCCTCCCGGTTCCTCAAAGTTCAGTATAGTCTGCAAATCCCTCGCCACGACATTTGCGGGACCTCCCAAGACAGCGTCGTCTAGGTACCAGACATTGAAAGGGCTCTGTAAGCTAGATACCAGATCAGAAATGCCAAGGCAGAACAGAGCTGGTCCCAATGGGTCTCACTGCTGAATGCCAGTTTGCGACTCTATGATCGTGTCTGCGTTCCAAGCGAGGATTGAGAAATCTCTATAACCCTGCCATGTCATTGGATAGAGTCGTGGAGCTTTTCTCTTTACTTCGTCGAAAATTTTGTCCCTTCTTATTGTGTTGAACGCGTTTTGGAAGTCTAGTTTGACTAGTACTTTTGTCGGACCTTTTGTTTCCAGAAAAGCGCGTGTAGCGTGTACAGTAGCCTCCGCTCCTCCTCTAATGGCAACACCCATTTGATGGGGTGAAACCGCAGCAACTATGGTCCGTTTGTTCATAGCCATCGCGATCTTTGAAGCCATTCTTCGTAGAGTTAGTCCGCATGCTATGGGCCTGATGGAATTATCCTTCTTTCGGAGGGCAGTTAAGCATGCGCCATAAAAAACGGGTTGGCAGAACGATGGCAAATCCCCATTGAGCACTCTAGCCATAAGAATGCCTAGCTCTTCCAGAAGACGCTCTGAGGGTGGAATCGTTTGGCTAAGCATGTCCCGAAGATGTCGAGGCCGTAGGCCGTCTAAACCGGCTCCACTTGCAAAAGGGAAAGATCGAATGGTCTCTAAGACGAGAGCACCTTCAATTTTATCCAGGCCTAGAGTGGCGGGCTGTTGCAGAAGGTCTAACTGTTCTTGACACCCGGGTGGACTAACTGGGTGTTTGCTACGTAATTCAGACTCCGTATGTTCATTTTGTGGTGCCAATGTGTCTGAGGAGAGTAGCGATCGAGCAGCAGAGCGAATATCGCCCTCTGCTAATTTCATCTCTGCCTGGCGCACGCTGTATTGGTCGTTGGTGAAGTGAGACCTTTTGCCGATCGTGCTAGGTATGGTCGAATCAGCGAGACTTTGAAGTGTTCGAAAGTCTATTTCCGCTACATTACTTTTAATGATTTTAGTAAGTGTTTTCTCCTGATTTTTTTTGGCGAGGTAGTGTAAACATCAATGATGGAAGCATCATAAGATTATTCCAACTTTCAAGATCGAGCTTTGTATTAAAGTTGCTTAATGCTGCCGTATATGCTGTAGTACAGACTTCTCTAGCCCCACGAGGTATGATTCTGGCAAGCCTTAAGCTTCTGCGGGCATGTGATAAGGCTTGTACTAATAATTTCGAGTCAGGTTGGGTGTCCGTGTTTAATGTAATGGTTATCTGGTTATTCGGTCCCGGATTATTATCCGTACGAAGGCTTCTACAAGGAGCTACAGAGTGTTTTCGTGTTATGTGAATTTTCAGGACCTTAGATGATCGTACGGCTCGCCCACAGTATTTGCAAACATATGGTGTCTGGGAGAGCGCTAATGCCATCTCCGAGTCGTTCTCGGTGGCATCTCGAGTATTGTGGTATTGTTGGCTAGTCATTATTATTATTATTATTATTATTATTATTATTATTATTATTATTATTATTATTATTATTATTATTATTATTTATTAATATTGTTTAAATGTTACAATTGTGAGGTGTGAACGTGTACTCCTTGTCTTCTTCTAACTCCTAAATATTATTCCATGGAACCGACAATACAGCCGGCGTTTCCTCGGCACACAGCAAGCGACAGCAGTTGCCGTAGAAACTCGCCTTCGCGCCGATTCCCTGTGAGATCTGTAATCCGTTGGCCCAGCTCACTGATGAATCTCTTGGTTCCCTTGCTTACCGGGCCCATTGTTTCCATCGATATTGGCACTACGATATAACTTGTCTCCAGTTCTTGGTACTTGCGTTTTTTCCCATTATCTGCGCGCTCGGCAACCCATCCCGCTTCTAGTGAACTGTGGCGTATATACGAGGGAGCCACTGTACAGGAAACTGTAGCATCCCATACCAAGCATCTGCCGTTAGCCCATAGCGGGATTGTTACACCGTCTGGTCTTTTGTCGTCATGAAGTCCTAATCTGGGCTCGAGCGTGCTTGGTATACCAGCTTTGCGTAAGGCTCTTCTTATAATTGCATTGATTTCAGCGTGTCTAGAAACTCTACCATGGCTTTTGATGCAGCTAAGAGGGTGAAGTCCATCCTCAGTTACTGTGGTACCACATGCGCGGCAATTGTAGGGGTTGCAAACCGGGGCACCTATTCGAAGAGCTGTTACCATGCGGAATGAGGTGTTGTCCAGCATGGTACCCAGCTGCATGGAAGGGAGACACTTTAGAAAGCCTCCACTAAATGTGTCCCGTGCTGCCAGAAAGACAGCTTTTTCCACTGGAGATTGGAGGTTGTCTAACAGCTCTCTAGCTGCAGCGCTGCATCTGTAGGAGTCCAATGTATGCTGTGTGGGACGTTCTTGCCAGGGGCCTGGTCCAATTGTTTGTCTAGCTATTAGCTCTGCAGCGTCTTTGGCTCTTGTGATTCCTTGGCGGATGTCTGGTTCGACCAACGTTTTTGCGAGTTTACCAAATTCCAATAGAGACGCGGCATAGCACATGGGAGCCAG
This sequence comes from Dermanyssus gallinae, assembly GCA_003439945.1. Classification (NCBI taxonomy): domain Eukaryota; kingdom Metazoa; phylum Arthropoda; class Arachnida; order Mesostigmata; family Dermanyssidae; genus Dermanyssus; species Dermanyssus gallinae. Next base: position 58,191 of record QVRM01005016.1, read on the forward strand.
CTCCGCCGCTGATCTAATACCAAGTCCTCCTTCGGCAATTGGAAGGGTTGCTCTTTTCCAAGTGTCATCATGCAGGTCGACGTTTAATACTTCACCTAAAATGCTTCTTGCGGTATCGTCGTAAGCTTGAAGATCTTCGTGGCATTTAATAGCTGGTGAAGTGCGCAGAGTATAGTTAAGCTTCGGCGAGCCCAAGCTGTATCTCCAGATGCACAGAGCTGCTTGCGAATGCATCGCCGTTAAGCGAGAGCGAATTTGCTTCAGTCCAGTGCACTTTTCTTTAAGGGTCTTTGAAATCGATCGTAAGCTTATTGGGGCTCCCAGAAGCTCCAGCTCTTCTAAGTCAACGCGCCTAGATTCTGGCAAGACATTCGAAACCGCCCTAAAAATTTCATCCTGTTCTTGGGCATTACCTCCCAATGTAATGACTTCACACTTAGAGGCATTGAGGCTAAGGCCTCCCTCTTCTGCAAAATTCAGTACGTTGATAATATCACCCACAACCAGATCAAGTGGGCCTCCAATCGTTGCGTCATCTAGGTACCAAACGTTAAGAGGGCTCTTCATGCGTGCCACTAAACTGGATACCCCGAGGCTGAATAAAGCAGGTCCAAGCGGATCGCCTTGTTGCACTCCACTAGATGATAATAGTGGTGCTTTTTCATCCCAGGACAGCAGAGTCGGTTCCTTGTAGCTTTGCCAAGCTAGCGGCAAAAGTTGCGGCACTTTGAGTCTTACCTCATCAAGCACTACATCGCGTCGTATAGTGTTGAAGGCATTACGAAAATCCAATTTAACTAGGACCCGCACTGGACCTTCTGCTTCAACAAATGCTCGTACTGCGTGGACTGCCGCTTCTGCACCGCCTTTCACTGCAACGCCTATCTGACTTGGTGAAATTGCTGTCACAATTGTTGTCCTTGTAATGGCAATGGCTACTTTAGCGACAAGCCTCCTGATTGTAAGGCCGCATGCTATAGGTCTAATAGAGCCGTCTTTTTTCTTTAGCGCTATCAGATTGGCCCCGTAGAAGATGGGAATGCAGAAATGTGGCAAATTACCACCCAAGGCTGAACTAGCAAGAGAACGAAGTTCTTTCACCAGCCTCCCAGATGACGGTACTGTGCTATCGAGCATATCGAGCAGATGCCGAGGACGTAAACCGTCTAATCCTGGGCCTGATGCTAGGGAAAAAGACCGGGCGGCGTCAGTAATACATTTTTCTGGTACGAGGCATGCTTGCGCTGGTACTGGTGCTTGAAAATTGTTTAAGCGCTCTCTGACTGAATCCGTAGGACGAGGATGCTTGTCTCTCAATTCCTGCTCTGTGTGGCTGTTGAGTGGCGCGAATGAGTCGGTTGAAAGAAGGCTACGTGCGGCAGATCTTACATCACCTTCTGCTAATTTGCGCTCTGCTGTAGCGGCTCTGTCACGATCAGTGTACTGTTTTTCTGAGTTTTTGGGGGTGCTGCGTGATTGTTCGGCAAGAAGATTTTCTAGTCGTTTCCACTGCGCATCCACGAGATTTTTTCTAATTATTTGACAAAGTGTGGTATCTTTGGCTTTTCGCTCCGGGATGCGCAACATTAGAGTCGGCAACGTTACAAGCCTGACCCAAGACGCGTTGTCTTGCTTTGAGTTAAAATTAGCCAAAGCCTCTGTGTATGCTGCGCAACAAACTTCTCTGACCCCTCTGGGTATAATCCTTATTAGTTTAGCGTCTTTTCGCGCCCGAGCCAAGAGTGTTACTAAGGTCTGTGGGTCTGGGTCATATGTTGTCACGATGTTACCAACCTGGTTTTCAGAGTTATTTAACGGGGGTACGGTCGGTAATGGTTGGGGGTTAGTTCTATGGAGGCGAGTCTTATGCATGCGCAAGCCTCGTATTGATTGTATAGATTTCCCGCAGACATCACAAATGTATGGTTGTTGGGATCGTGGTTGAGATTGAAGGGGGTTTTCTTGGAGAAGTGGTTGTGTGCTCATTGTTTGTTTGTAGATGTTGTACTACTTCCGCTGCCCAGTTCAGTCGCAAGCGGTAGAGAGGGCTCAGCGGTGCCGTCAATAACGGATATCAAAAAGACTCTTCCTTGTTCCGACTCCAAAAATTCGAGAACTTTGGCTATTGATGGATTTTCGTTTAGCCATGATGAGAGCAGATTCTTGAAGATCTTCCAAATTTTCATAATGCCATCAATCAGATGAGCTGTTTGTGCGGGCTTCTTTTCTGCTGTTTTTGTTCTTTCTTCAGCGCTTCTTTGTTTTGGTTTTGGCTTATTAGAGTCTACCCTGGGCGGGCGCGGTGGAGGAAGGTGGCATACCACCTCGCCTTTTTTGTTTAGTACTGGTTGTGGAGCGGCAGGTCTTGCGGCATCCGCATACGATTTCACCTCCAAGCTCGTGGATTGAGAGTTCGTGCTGGTACTTGGCGATAGAGAAATCTGAGGGAACTCCTCAGCTAGGTCGGGTAGGCGAGATGCTACCTTTGCGTATAGCTTTTGTTTTTCAGCCTCTGTGAAAACTCGTTTTACTCCACAACGGCCGTCACTAGCCGCATGAGCACCACCACAATTAGCGCATCGGGCCTTTTCATGGCATTGCCACATTTGATGGCCGGGTCTTGCACATCTTCTGCAGGTAGGGATTTCCCTTTTTGTGCATTGTGATGCCTTGTGACCAAACTTATGGCAGGAGAGACACTGTAAGGGCGAATCGCAGCAAAGTGTGACTTTAAAGCATTCGTCGGCGATTGTCACTTCACCCACTGGTTCTTTGTCAAACCTTAGCCGCACCCTACTTGAGGGCTTCATCACCTTAACGACGTTCTTGCTCGGGCCTGTAGCGGCCGCGGCAAACTTTTCTCTGCGAACTTCACTCACGCCCTGTTCGCGTAGACAATCAAGCAGATCTTCGTCTGAGAACTGTGGGTTTATTCCGGAGATGCGTCCCCAGAAAGCCGACGTGTCGGAAAGAGGACGTATATTTAATCCGCAAACGCAATTCAGGGTCCTTACGGATGCTAATTGATCCGTTGTAGGCGCACGAATCCCTAGTTTGCCTTGGGCAGTAATCCGCACGTTAGCACCGGGGATAGTTTTCCTTACTTCGGCGTGTGCCTTGAGGACGCTTAGGCCTTTCACGGCATCAGGTTTATCCTGGCATTCGAAAAACACCTCTAAACCACTTTGGTTAGTTTTATCATGTGCTCGTTGGAGCTCGCTGATAGCGGATCTTCCTAGGTTACCCGCTACTTTTCGTTGAGCGGTTAGGATGGCTCGCTGTGCTCTTGTGGGGACAGTCTTCCACTCAGGGTCGTTGTCCTCAGCATCCATTTCATTCTCAGATAGCTCACTACCTTCCTCTCTCTCGCCTTGGTCGGCCATAAGGACGCCCAACGTTTGCTCTCTTCGGAGGATTCTTTTAGCGTTCACTTGAGCTTGTGCAGTTAATCTGGTAGACGGGTGACACTTTGCCGAGCAGCAGTGATCAACGTCTCGTTCAGCACGCGAACACGCTACGAGTGGTGACGGCGAACGTGCACCGTCACGTCGTGTGCACTTTGCTAGTGGCGAACGTGCACATCGGGTGATGTGTTCACCATCGCTCATCGGGCTAGTGGGCCTCGAGCCGCCAGCCGCCAGCCGCAAATTGGAACACTTGGCTTTGTTGTTGTCTTTCAGCCACGATTTACTTTTTTCTTTCCAAAAAACGGAATTGTGCACCAAAACTCACCTACGTAGGATGAAAATGTGCGCAATGATACAACCAAAAAACTCAGCAATTTTCACGTCAAATGATTCACTTTTCACCTTAAAAGACTCGAAAACTAACGGAGCACGAACTGATTGCGACCACTTTCGTCAAGCCGTAGCGGACGATTTATTATTATTATTATTATTATTATTATTATTACTTTATTAATATTTTATTATTGTTTATTGCTGATCATACAATTGTGAGGTCCGAACATGTATTAATATATAATTAAATATCTCGGTGGCAGTCTCTTCCTCTCAAAACATTGACCCGGTTATACAGGCAGCGTTACCTCTGCATACCGCCAGCGAGAGCAACTGCCGCAGGAACTCGCTCTCTTGTCGGTCGCCTGTGTTCTCCTGTATCCGCTCGCCAAGCTCTTTAATGAATCTCCTTGTGCCTTTACTAGCGGGACCTAGTGTTTCCATAGCGATAGGCACGACGTGGTATCTGGGCTCTAAGTCCCTGTACTTTCGTCTTTTTTCTCGATCTGCATGTTCGGCGACCCAGCCGGCCTCAAGGGCACTGTGTCGCAGGTTATTATTATTATTATTATTATTATTATTTAAGATTATTATTATTATTTAGCATTGGTGCTACTTCTCCAGTGAAACAAAGTGGTTGCTGGCTTGGCTGTGGCTATCAAATTCTCATGCCTTGCCTTTCCAAAGGAAAACGTCGTTTTCATTGTCGGCGCGATGAGTTGTTAATATAACATCAAAATTTAGTTGAGTAGCCGTTAGAATTCGAATTTGAATGGCAGCGGCATGCCGCTTGAAGCCTACGAGCCGTTACGCGGGTGGTTTCGTTTTGTTTCACCATGTCGTGTGGATCTTCACAGCCTCATGGCTGCTCGTGCCTCTGTCGCATGGCCACACACAGTACACTAAACTGATCACTGAGTTACAGGCATCACTCTGGTATGTTACTTCCTGGGTTTACCAACCTGCACACACATGAATAGCCGTGTTTCCTCGGAGCGTCTGCCAGATTATTATTATTATTATTATTATTATTATTATTATTATTATTATTATTATTATTATTATTATTATTATTTATTTAATATGTCTTAGAGCAATACAGTTGTGAGGTGTGAATGTGTATCCTCATTATTTTATAGTTTCTCTCTTGCTGTCATCAGCCCATCGCACCTAATATCGACGCGACGTTTCCTCTGCAAACTGCCAATGAAAGCAGCTGCCTCAGAAAGTCGCCTTCGCGTGCATCTCCGGTGTTTGCTTGTATTCGATCACTTAAGTCTTTAATAAATGTCCTTGTTTTTCTGCTGACTGGGCCCATTGTCTCTATTGCAATCGGCACGAAATTGTATCTAGACTTTAACTCTGTCTCTCTTTATTATTATTATTATTATTATTATTATTATTATTATTATTATTATTATTATTATTATTATTATTATTATTATTATTATTATTATTATTATTATTATTATTTAAAAAAGCTGGTTTGACGCCAAAGAGTGCGGACGTGTGCCTACGGAGCTCCGAGAGGTTATGCCTGCTCGTGTGTATACAGGCAGGTAAACCTAGAGAGTGACACACCGTAGTGATGTGCGAAACTCAGTGACCATTTTGGTGTATTGTGCGTGACCGTGCGACGAAGGGGTAAGGAGCCAGGCTGCTGTGAAGTTCAAACAAGTCCTTCTCGGCAGGGTGAAGCAGAACGAAACCACCCGCGCAGCGGTCGGAAGGCTCCGAGCGGTCCGCCGAGCATTCAAATTTGAATACTAACGGCAGCTCAACTAACGCAGTGTAACACTGCATTATATAAAAAGTGTCTGGCGTGGGTATAGATAGATAGCAAAAAAGCAAATTACTGTACCACACTCTGTATATATATATATAAAGACTAGCGTGTAGATATTGTGGATTATATATGACGCATTATATATCGCAATATTGTATCACACAGTCTACATACGCAATACACTATATGTGGTAGTATTGCACCGAACAGTGTGTAATTATATGTGTATATGTATGCGTGATAGTGCTTCAGTACCGATATAGGTATATATAAGACACAGGTGGAGAAAACTCACCGCTGCTGCCTACCAGGCAACCCACGCCCGGACAAGGGGCTAAGGAGAGAATGAGCGTAACCTGACCATGAACGAAGATTCCATTACGGCCTGTATGGACGGAGGAAATCCTCCCCAAGGAAAGGCTCTAAGAAAAGCCCCGGATGCTAGCCGAACGGGAGTTCAGATTGAAGAGACTGGCGGCGGACTAAAGAGTGGCTCGGTGGCCACGACTAGGATCCCCATTGATCAAGAAACGGCAGGAGCTGGAGCTGAACGAATGCTCCAGGACACTCCAGAGAAGCCCGAAGAAACGGGCCACAAGGAAGTAAAAAGGCGACCGAAACAACTTATAGACTGGACTCCATGATTAAAGCACTACTAGAAAGTGCGTCCGAATTGGAAGCACTTACCGTGAAGCACACCAAGACCCAAACTGACATCAAAAAGGTTTCAGAGAAGCTCCACAGGGCGGCCAGGAGACTGCATGAAGATGGCCGTATCGAACTGGCAGAGCTGCGAAGTAAGCTAAAAGATACTCTAAAGCTGGCGACGGAGCTCCAGCCAGCAGATGCTTCAGAGGCGACCCCAGTCACAATGGCATCTGGAGATCCGCAATTCTGCAACAGATGTAAGACGGAGATCAGCGCCGAGGAGATTAGGAAAGAGAAAGAGGATCAGCGCGCAGCAGAGCTGCACAGGCGCATGAACGAGGCAACGACTGAGGAGGAGGTGGTCACGCTGATCAAAGAGAATTGGCCTATACGACTCTATAGCAAGACAAAGAATGTTCACGGTAGCATTTTGACAGAAAAAGAAGTGAGGGCGGTGGTCATACGCGAAGGGTCGGCCAAAGACTCAGAACTCCTTGCCCGCTTGACGCCGCAATTTCCGGCGGTAACCCGAGTAAAGGTCGTCAAACCTGGAAACGTGGCAGTATTTCGAACCCGTGCGGAAATGCTACCGGAAGACGGAGATTCTGCCGCAGAGGAATTACCAGAGATCACTAGAACTCTCGTGGTCGGAAAACTAGAGGAAGGAGAAGTTGAGGTCAAAAGCGTCGTAAGGCTCTTCCGACAAATTACCACGCATCTACACCGAGCTGAACAAGACGCAGGGCCGCAGAAGCGAGACGCCGGTCAAACGAGCCAGAAGAGAGACGCCCGATAGCGGTCCGCTTCCCGGAAGACCTGGACACAGTAAAACCCCGAAATGCCGCAGAGGCATGTTGGGGACAACTGGACGCTTCAGTAAATTTCTGCCTCAAGGAAGGCCAGATAAAATGAGAGAGAAAGAAAGAAAGCGTCAAAAGCACGCACAGAACCGCCAGAACGAACACAGTGGTGGTTCGAACGGAGACATCCGGCTCAAAGTATGATAAAGAGAGGCCGGGGGCTGCGAAAAATTCGCAAACCAGCTAAAGGTCTCATCGAACGTTAGTGTCGAAACCTGGCAACGGGACGCACAAATAAAGCTGATCCTCCACGGCCTTGAACAGGGCACCTCTAAGGAGGAACTGGAGCAAGCCGTCAAAAACCAGGTCCAGGGCGAGAGCGAGGTAACAGCAGAGGTCCCACGCAAAGCGGCAAATGAAGGCTGGATCTCTGCCCTCTTCATAAGTAGAAGGGTCGGCGAGGCCCTACTGAAGAGAGAACGACTTAGTGTGGGTTGGTCAACGTGCCGGGTGACCGAACGGATCGATCTCCCATGGTGCACGAGATGCCAGAGGATGGGCCATACGGCGAAAGATTGTGCTGAAGAAATGCCTTAAAACCGCAGATGCTATCGCTGCGGAGCCACTGGACATCTAGCGAGAAACTGCACTGCTGAGATCAGAAAGTGCTACGTATGCTCTGTGGCAGGGCTTTCAGCAAACACAATGGCGTGTCCTGCCTACAGAAAAGGGTGGACGATCTGCGAGGGGAGAAGATAGGGGTACTACTCCGACAGGAGGGACCGCAGAAGAGTGCCAGTTGCCCGACAACAGAGGAGACTAGGGCAAACCACGAAACGGAGGAAAGTGGTTGGAAAAGACCAAGTGGGTGACACACGACGAAGTTTCCCACTTTAGCCAGAAATGCAATGGCAGATGCAGCTATGGCGGCAAGAACGGATCAGGAAATCTCGACAACCTATGGAAATTAAGGTCTTGCAGGTTAATCTCAATAGATGCAGGGCCGCACATGACCTCCTTGCGGCAGCAGTAGACCGGTTGGGAGTTGACCTAAGTCTCTTGTCAGAGCCAACGAGGCTCTGGCAAAGGCAGCGGACAAAAGGGTATGGACAGTAGACGAAAGAACGGACACCGCGATCTGGTGGACGAACCGTCGAAAAGACATCGCAATCCGGGACAGGGGTCAGGGAAAGGGGTTCTCCTGGATACAGGTCAATGGGGGCGCAGAATTCTGTAGCTGCTACTTCTCCCCTAACAGAGGCCAAGAGGAATTTGCAGAATACTTTGATGCACTAGACGTCAGCGTCAGGACGCAGGATCATCAGGTCCAGATTATCACGGGAGACTTCAACGCGGCGTCTGTGCTTTGGGGTAGTAGGCGCACCAACTTTCGGGGACAATCCCTGATGGAATGGTTGGCCAAACGGAACCTTCTGGTTATGAACAACCCAAAAGCGGCCGCGACGTTCGCCCGCAGAGATCAGGAAGCCTTTATAGACCTGACGATCAGCGCCGCGAACACACCCTACAGAGTAGTGAACTGGGATGTCCTCGAACACGAAGCGAACCTTGGTGACCACCGATATATTACATACACGGTGACAAACGACGGATCACTCAAAAGCACGGTGCCTGACCCGGCTCCGGACACCTTCAACGAGAAAAGCTTAGGCAAAATGCTCCGTAAAGCATGTGAGAAGGCAATGCCAGCTTCAGTACATCCGCGGCGGAGAAACGCTGCACCAAAGTACTGGTGGTCCCCCGAGGTGGCCGCTGCACGGAAAGAGTGCATTGGAGCCCGGCGCCGATACACTAAGGCCCGTGGGAACGCTAAAAAGGCAAGAACGGAATCGTCTGAGCAGGAGTGGCGGGATAAAGCAGATGATCGCTGGTCCGAATACAAGGCAACACGCGTGAACCTGAAGACCACCATCAGAAAGAGTAAGCTTCGGTGCTGGAACCAACTGATCAAGGAGATCGAGCAGGCCGTGTGGGGGAAGCCCTACAAAATTGTGATGGACAAATTGGGCAAGAGAGCTCTAACGATCCCACCTGATCTCGTAGAAGCCATTGTGGCTCACCTTTTTCCGGTGCAGACGGAGAAAGGCAGAGACACTATTACGGTGAATGAGGAGGATATTCCTCCTGTAACGCTCGAGGAGGTCCAGCAAAAGACTGAAAGGATGTCAGAGGGCACGGCCCCAGGACCCGACGGCATACCCTCGGAGGCGATCAAATGTCTAATGAAGGAGTGCCCATCGGCCTTTAAAACGGTCGTAGACGCACTTCTAAAAGAGGGACGGTTTTCAGAAGAATGGAAGAAGGCCCGCCTGGCTCTTATCCCTAAGCCGGGGAAGGAGCCATGCTCGGCCTCAGCCTACAGGCCCATCTGTCTTATTGACACAGTTGCCAAGGCCGTGGAGTCAATAGTCGCGAGCAGACTCAATGACGCAATCGAGGAAAAGCAAATCTCGCTCTCAGAGGATCAGTACAAGTTTCGTAAAGGAAGCTCTACGCTCCAGCTCATTAGCAAGATACTCGCTAAGGCCGAAGGGGAGAGACAGAAAAGCCCCAGAGTTCGTAATCTTTGCCTCCTGGTATTGCTGGATGTAACAGCGCAATTTGGAGGGTGATCCTGAATGCGGTGGAGAAAAAGGGAGTGCCAGCGTACATTCGGCGTTTGATAGCGTCGTATCTGGCCAAACGAAGTGTGCGCTACGACGGCAGGGAGTACGCGATGACTGCAGGTGTATCACAAGGTTCCGTGCTAGGACCTACGCTATGGAACTTAGCGTTAGATGGCGTGCTAGAGATGAGCAGGCCTCGCGGTGTTGAGTTCGTCGCCTATGCCGACGACCTGGCAATCTTAGTCACCGCACAATACACGAGCAGGTCAAATACCTGGGTGTTATGCTCGACAGAAACTTAAGCTGTACAGCCCACATTGATTATGCAACGGCCAAAACGCATCAAATTGCAAGCAAGCTCGCCAGGCTAATGCCAAGAACAAGAGGGCCCTCGGAGAAAACGCGCCGTCTTCTAGCATCAGTTCTGATTCAATTCTGCTCTACGGGTCAGAAGTGTGGGGACCAGCTGCACTAAAGACCAAGAAGAATAAGAAAAAGCTAAGGAAGGCGCAGAGAGTGCTGTCCATCAGGGTCACCAGAGCGTACAGGACGGTGTCTACAGACGCTGTGCTGGTAATTTCCCACATAATACCTTGGCCAAAACGGATAGAGGAGACTCTTTTACCGGGACTAGGCACTTAGAAAAGACGATGCAAGAATAAAGACTGAAAAGCTGGGAGGCTGAGTGGACTGGGGCTAAACGAGATGCACCAGGGTCGTGGACGAGGTCAATAATCCCAGATCTCATCAAATGATACCGATGCGAGTACGCGGAGACGACGTACTACCTAACCCAAGTTCTCACCGGTCATGGCAGCTTCCAGACCTACATGGTGAAGATTGGGAAGACTGAGGTAGACATAAGTGTCTTGTGCGATGCCGGCGAGACCGACGACATGGATCACACGCTTTTTGCATGCAGAGCTCTTGAGATCACGAGACAGACAACCCGCTCACGACTAGACGTGCAGTGCAATACGACGAGAGAATTACTCTCAGGGATGCTCAGCTCGAAAAAAAGCTGGAAGGCGGGCTCTGATTTTGTGGAGACTGTTATGAGAGCGAAGATAAAGCTGACGAAAGAGAGGCGGTAACGCATGGAGCGCCGCCAGGCCGAAGATTGAGAGCCAGACTAGCGGCTCCCTACATGCACTGAAGTAATACCACAAGTATCCCGGTCATGTAGGTTAGGGGGTCACCAGGTTTTTAGTGGGTTTGAGAGTCCCACACTACCCAGACCAAAGAGTGCGCGTTATGCATTTTTGTTCCTGGTCCCTGTAAAAAAATATTGTTTTTTATTATTATTATTATTATTATTATAAAAGTCACTTCGGCGCACTAGAACGCTAGTCTTCAACTACTGAAAAGTTTCAAAAATAGTACAGAATTAAGCATATGCATGAGCGATCGGACGCGATACAGACATTGTAGGACTAAAAGAGAGTTGATTAAGGTCTGGGATTCGACGCACCTGCGAGGAATCTACTATACCTCTAAACAAGTCTATGCACGACGCACTACGGTGCCGTTGGAGCCAGTATGAAAATTGTCTCGCGCCAGGCTTACCACAGCGCGTCGCTGTCAAACTCAAACTAAGCTCTTCGAAGACGGCGTTGCTGCAAATAGATTGCAATATCGATTTATACTTTCTCGAATAGGATCTCAGCATGGCGCAACTACAAAGACCAGCCGATACCAGCCTTACATATTTGTTCCCAAATTCTATCATATATATATATAGACATAAACGTGATCACAGGTGACCTGAATTGGGACGTATTGAAGAGTATCCAGCGCAGAACAATGTTCACAAAGGACGTAAATGACATGGGGCTACAGATAGAACTTAATTATCACGGCCAAGTCGGGAGAACATCTGCAAGTCTATTTGAATTCAAACGTCTTCTTACTGTAACGAAAATCGGCTAACTTTAAGTTCCTAGCTCGCCCGTGTTTTAAACTGCCCCAAGAGGCGATTCTTGTAGAATTAGTGTACAGAAAGAACATAAATATGAACTCTATGACGGAAAACTTTACTGAAGAACCGGCAAGAAAGCAACAGAAGAAATGCAGCAGAATAAACAATTGCTCTGTGAGTTGACCTGACACGGTCACCACAATTATATTTGCTAAGGTGGGGAATTAAATAGAATTGAAGACTGTGTTTGCAAATACTGTGGAACGTGCAATGTTGACCTTTATGCGCGCTCAATAGCCACAGTTGTGATGGATGTATTTGGCCTACGCAATTCTTTATTTACTTGTCATATGTATATAGATATACTTCCATTTGCTGGTGCACCGTGTTTGTATCTGGCAATTCATTTCGGGACCAAACAGGAACTAACAAACAACTAATGTTCGAATGTTAGTGTTTGTCAACTGTAGGTAACATTTCATTTCATCTACGAAAATCGTACAGAAATATGAAAGGTTTTAACGAAAAAGGCTGTAACGAAGGAACCGCAGCAAAAATTATGCATCCAGCCACAGTGTCATATTCACAAATTACTGTTAGTCAGTGGCAAATAGTGTTTATCAGAACGCGATGTTTTTTGTTCCAACATAAGGTAATCTAAACTAGCATACGAAGATACGAACTGAATGGTAACGCCCAAACATGCACAAATATCAAATGATGGGTAAGTCTAAGAACATAAACAGCCGACAGCTTGTTTTGAGGTTAGGCTCTGCTATAGTGGAGGGTTTTTAAGACGGTAAGGGAAGCCAGTTTTCCCCTCTCATGTTATCGGCATGTGTACTAATAAGTATCGTAATCTCAGCGACTGGTCTGTCCGCACAAGGGCTCAACTATACTATACAGCCTAGCTTTATTACGGCCATGTTAGAAAGCAAAATTTCAATTCAACTCTATTTATTTCACTCAAATTGAGCCGAATTTGCACTCAATAAGCTTTTCTCTAACATCCTTTATCTTTTTCACGGTTCTGTCGAGCGAAGCAGTGCAACGCATTCCACTGTATAGTACTTCGCACATCTTTGCAGACAAAACCGGCAGGTGCACAACTCTTACTCTTCGATAAAGGCAGCGTTTTAGCATAATAGGTAGTGATAATTATGCACCACACACCTGGTGTATACGTGACGACTATCACATGCAGGAACAGACGAAATGTGCAAGACGTTGAATACGTCCAAATCCTCGACCTTCCGCCTGGCCTATTCGACTTTAGCTTTCCACTCTAAAATAAAACATTGAAGTCTCACGAAGAGCCTCACAGTAGCCTTCGCAGTCCTCGGACATTGCCTACTTCCCTGTAAAGAGAGACAAAAGCCGTCCGTACCGAATTGTTCATATGCGCTGTGAACGCCGTTTCCGTGTCATGAACCCGAAAGCCAAGACACGGAAAAGAGTTAGCAAACTCCAGCGATTGGCCGCAGCAACGTACCACGGGTCTGGCAGCCAAGCGATCTTTACGTCGAAATTGAAAGGCGTTGGTATCTTGGTGTTTATTTCAAGTCCCTTTGAGACAAGGTACTCTACCATAAAGGCAATGCGCTTGATGGCACCTCGCACATCGCAGCCACGATACCATCTGCATACATCACCACGACCGTTTTTAGACTCCTATCGGTCGTATCCAAAAAGATCAGCCCGGAGAAGGATAAACGAGACGCAGCTTAGCAGGTCCCCCTCCGGAGTTCCCACACTTTGCTCAACCTCGAATACACCACGCTCACCTCTACTAATAAGGTACCCGCATCAAAGAAACCTACTGCTATATTCAGAAGAGAGCCAACCCAATCTAGCTCGTTAGAATTATTCAACCAGCGGATGTCCAGAGGCTTCGTCAAAGGCCTTGATGCAGTCAACAAAGACTGCATCCAAATGACATCTGGGCTGTGCCACAGAATATCCAGTTCGCGGAAAATCTTCTTCAATGTGCGTTCTGATGCCACTCCACTATAAAGATTGGGATCTTATTTGTCATCACTATGCCTACCCTTGAACAGGGGATAAAATGCCAGCGGCATGCTAAACTTTAAGCATTCGCCCCTCTTCATAAGTACATTAAACGAATTACAAGGAGTTTCTGTCACGAGTAGTACCGGATCAAGCGCTCATGGTAGACCGAATCACGCCCTGAACTCTCTCTCTTCGGGAGTGATCGTAGAACCTGGGACACTTTCTCCATCTCGAAAGGCAGATGCATGTTGTGCTGTTCCAGTATAAGCGGATGCTGTACAATTGGAGCCATAGCGTCACCATTGAATAAAATACCACTAATTGATTATTTTGTGTGTTCCTTTTCTTGTTTATAACAAAGTCTTATATAGGCTTTTCTAGAGTCAAAGTAGACCCGCGTGGCTTTCAGTGATGAGGGTGCTCTTGCTCGTGCTTGGTGCGCGAACCCGAGCACTTCACTATGAGCGACGCAGCAGGCGCGTGAAAACCACGGACGTGTCTCATTTACCATACATTTTCCACGTCACTGCACATGTTTTCGCCCTCTCCAGCAGGCCACAAGCAGCATCGATGTCAGGGCCTACCTCAAGACCACATTATGTTCCGTCTAAAAAATATAAATTAATCTGTTCCATTGCGGACCAATAACGGCTGTTTTCGTGCCGCTCAATCGAGAACATTTATTTTTTAACTTCACGGTTGCCAAAGCTGTGAAACAACAGGTCGATAGTGCTGCTTCCATTATGACCTAATTATGTATAGTCTTTACGCGAATTCGCACTATCCTAGACCACCATCTTAGACCAATATCTTTTCATCACCTAAAGCAGCACCTCGCCATCGTTATCGTTGGCTCCACAATTGATACAGGCATTAAAGTCACTGCGGACGATAGCTGGCATGGTCAGGAGTAAGCCTGAAAGGCCAAAGCTTAGAGTCGTAGCAACCTTCGAGGAATCGAATGTAGGTGGGAAATAAGATACAGCGACGTTTACCCTCCCCGCGGAGAACACCGTGCAGTACTCATCTTTACCAACGCATTGCATCGGTGGTAAGCGTTTATGTGGTTAGACAGTTAGCCCACCCACAAGTCTTCCCCGACCATCCGCAGCCAGCTAGTGAAACCTCCGCATAGCACTGGTAGGCAGTTCGTCGTGCTGAAATGTCATCGTGGAGAGCGCAATGTGAACTAACTTAGACATGTCATCATGTGCAAGATCCATTGCCCTCGTTATTCCCTCACAAATACAAAAATGACTCGTAGAGGTACGCTTGCCGCTATGCTCTCAGTATTAGAACTGATTAGTCACTTACGGGGACTTGGTCCGCCAGGCGCGATGGAACTCCCATTAACCAGCCTCTCGTAGGGAACGCCCTGACCAAGAGACGAAACAGGCTTTCCTTTGGCCGGAAATCAGCTCTGCAACAGCTTGCGTAATCTTCGTCACGCAGAAGCACGTAAAACACCACACAGCATCACTAACATGTGCGTGTAACTTCTAGACCGCTTTCATGGTTATATCCTTGCCAGTTAGCCATGTTTGCAGACCGACCGCCGACGTCTTCTGCGTCAATTGTGCCACTCTTAAAGCGCAGATCTTTTCACTTGGCGACGTCGCTATACCGCCATCTGGTCGTTTTATTTCAAAAACAGTGTCGTCGAGGTTGCCCCTGTCATTAATTAACTCTGCAGAAGCCGAACTTCTCTTGGCGCCTGCATGGTTGTTTCTGTTGGTCTCTCCAGAAGGCTCTCTCGCCCTTGCCTCAGTGACGTTACTTCCTTCGCCACTGCCTGTCAGCCAAGCTTTCTTGTTGTTCCGCGTTGTCCGCCGCTTTTCTCCACGTTAATTCTGTCATTTAGCATGGAGTTCAAACTCCCTATGATCGCAAAGGATGCGGCAAACTGTTCCAGAGGGATTGCCTTGATTATGGCAGTTTCACAGATTTCTCACAGTTTCACAATGTTCCACCGTAGTTCACTTAGTCGACTGCCCAACGTCCCCTGGCTTAGTTCCTGGGGGTCCCACAATCCGCATGCAACAGTGGACAACAGGGGACACGGCGCTTAGACAACACCCGCGGACAACTTTTGGGCAATCTTGGCTGTATACCACTTAATATGCACCCGCCTTTAGCGGTAGCAAACACTTCGAACGTTCAAGCATTACGACTGCTAGGATACAACTAAAAAGCTCATTTCAAAAACAACTAAGTCCAGTGCATTTAGTGTTTTAAGTGGGATGGCTATACGCTACTTTCCTGTAGCGCAGATAAAAGCTCATGCATTTATGTGTGGTAAATAAAATGCAGGCGAGACTTCTCAACAATATTTTATCAATTTCACATAAGGTCGTATCTACCCCAAAGTCTGTATTTCACATATAGAAAATTCGGCATGTTTATAAATTAGCCACAAGCCACTGGCGACTTTAATTTGATCAACTTTACTTTCTTTCGTTTATCAGATCACCTTAAATTATCCAGCTTTTGTATATTCTCCTAAGCTTTTGTAACAGTTATACTGCTATAGCGGAAAAACGTATTTAAATTATGTTAGCTGTTGCACCTAAAGTTTGAGTTCGGCCGAGCCTATATTTTTAGCAACATTAAATAACTTATCTAAAGAATATCCCTGACGCGAATAGTAGAGAGGCCTGCTTTGACTGGTATTGCCTGCGGTTGACAGTACTGGTCTTCGTCGGATGCATGCTTCTACTCTCTCGCGCGCACTCAATTTTCTTACTTATTAATTAGCATGGGTTTTGTATGTGCAACAGCTCTATCTGACATCAAATAAAAAGCAAGCATTACATGCTTCCAGGACTTGTTCAACTGAACCATTCCGTAAAAGTAGCCCAACTTGTTAGTGGTATCATATTTAGGCGTGCACTAAGCGTTCATACATAAGCGTTTGTTAAGATAGGAGAATGTTCAACACGATTTCCCGAGAGTGTTAGACCAAACTTCAGTTCATCAACGCGCTTGGCTTTGCGTTGAACCAAAGGCGGCGTAGCTGTATAATGTATACGAGTACATGTATACATGATTAAAGTCCGGAGATCATTGCGGAAATATCTTCATCATTTCGGAAATCAGGAATGTTTGATCCGTAAAACTCTGCCGGCCATTGTATTGCAGTTTGTGAGATTACATGAAAATGATTTTTGCACAATAAAACTGAATGTGTATGGATTTGGAAGTACAGCAGTTGAGGCTCGTCCTAATATTGACGCCATTTTTTTGTATTTAATTCCGCTATATAAAGCTTACACCCTGCTAACAGCCGCTTTAAGCTTTTCTGGCGCAGATTTTATTGCAAATGATGTCTCAAAAAGTAGAAAACATTCAGTAGTAGAAAAGGACGTTCGACGTTTGAACCAAAAGCGGAACCCAAGGTGACTACCACTCTGCCGAAAATTGTCAGCGCGCTCAAACGGTTTGAAACTATAAAGACCGCAGTTAAAATGAAAATGTGCCAACTGCCGTGAGAACCAAACCGGTGGAAATTTGAGTATGTCACTGGTCAGATTCTCCGCAAGCATTATCTTTAGACTACGATTTGCGGAACGCTTTTCACTTAAAGACCCAAGTATTGGCATATACTAAGTCATAGGTACGTAATCTTCTGAAAGAAATGCATACATAAATAAATGCCATATTGTATATAGTTTAAAACATTTAAAAAGTGATCTACTTGTTGAAAACCTAGGTTGTATTCGAGAACAACGCGGGCTTGGAAAGACACCTTGGTAGATCAGGCAGAATGAGGAATGCGGTGCCTTGCATATCGTAGTGGTCGACTTAAGAGTCAAACTCCGCTCACCCTAAGCTTCTTTGTTGGAAGATCTCGGAAATGCGCAATGCATTCCTGCATTACGGGCATCTAGCAGTAACTAGTGTGGAACTCAGCAATCCACTAAAATCGATATTTTCTCCACCCCCTCAGGCTCGGAATTGCATAGCAGCACTTCCGCTCATCCGAAACTGGCACTGAGAAACCCGAAGACGGCTATAAAAGATTGTCTCTTTTAAAACATACTGTTCATGAACCTTAGACAAAGCTCAATCAGACTTTATGAAAAGAACTGTAGACCTCCAACGTAACGCACCAACCACACTTCGCATCCAACTTTGTTGGGAGAGCACGTTTGCAGACGAACTCAGAGGAAGCAGATACGGCTACTAAAGTAAAATAGATATGAATTTTGCAATATGCAATTTTTCAGACAGCGTTCAACGTCAGCACATTGAAGCATTACAAATCTCCCGGATGTAAGACAATTGCTTTTGCCATTAAGTCATCTTGCTCGGAACTGACGCGTGTTATAAGTTTTACAGTGCCCTAAACTCGACACTTCGAGCATCTCTAAAGCAATAGGAGATGTCTTAGACAGGCATGAATCATTTGAGTGTATACACACTACCAATTTTGTGGTGAATAAATACAAGGGAAACCCGAGACAGACGACGTCGTCAGGAGCACGGAGGCCGGACGGGATGACATATGTTTGTAACAGACTTAGCATTATTATTAATAGTATAGCAGGCGTTTCGAGTGCGTAATTAGCAAATTGGCCTCACCGACATACCTGAGGTCGATTAGTACTTAGCTCTGCCCATCTCGGTCCGGACCGGGTGAGCGCATGTGATCGGTCATATTTCTGCGGCATCGCTCGACGAACAACGCGCCAAGCGCCTTTTGGGCAATGCTAGATTGCCTTCAGCTTCTCTTATACCTCTACCTTCTTATTAATACAAAATAACCTTCTTAAAGACCAGGCCGGCCTCAGTGGCCAGTGAGGCATACTAAGGTAATCAACCTGCCGTACAATCGTGCCTACTATTTCCCTGTTCTACATAATAATATTTCCTGTTGGATAATTAATATAATACAACCTTAAGTTTGCCGGCAACTTGCTTTAGAGGCTATAGAAAAAAATGCAAATCGTTCAACCATTTCACAGGCGAATTTGGCTTAATTCCGGTCGGCGCATTGCAGACCTCTCTGAAGAAAGGGGTACTTTCCTAGAAAATGAGCTCAACATCGTAGAATGCTGCACGGCTAACAAAGAAGGATACATGTAACGTACTTACTCGCAGGTGCTACTGTCCGCGTAACGCACCAGGCAGATGACATATGTATTACAGAGACCTAAGGCCTTAGCGAGAAACTAAACTCGGCGGAGCTCTCACGTAATGGCAGTGCGGTGTATTTTGCAAAAGCCGCCGCGGAAAAGTTGGTAACGGGGTTTGTATTCTTGAAAGTTCTAAACTAAAATGTATTGATAAAACCGTAGGATATATAATACTCTATATTACACGGACTAGATTAATTGAATTCGTTGTGCCTACTTGTCGCCGACAGACCATGCGAAGGTACTAACTAAACATAAGTGCGTGGCCCTAAACACAGTTATGCAAAGTATATTTATAATTGTAAAAAAATCTGCCTGACTGGAACTCAGGACACCTTTGTTGAACCCCGAATATTAAGAAACACATTTTTAACTTGTATCCTATCGAGTTATATCAGTTCGTAATATTGTCCGTTGTGTTACCTTGGTTACCTTGTGTTACCTTAACTCAACATTTGTCCGTACAAAGCAAAAGTACTGCACACGCACAAACTTTAAAGAGTTTTTAGTAATAAAGGTATTTTTCCCAAGCCATAGTTACGGTCTCTTGGTTTGAGAGCATCAACTATCAAAACATATAAAACGAATTTCTATCTATTCAAGACTTGCGGTTTAAGCAGCGAAGACAAGCCGAAGTCAAAGGTTCATAATTTCAAAGGCAATGACCTCTTGTCACACAAAACGAACTGGTTCCTTAGCGTATGGGTAAATTGGAGCTCGCACAGCCTGATCGCATCCACTTAAATGAACGTAAACATGATTCCCACATGCTTTTCACTGTACTGAGAGGTTTGATCATTTTACTACACACTCCCGGTGTATTAAAGGTGAATTTACATAAATGTGTCAAGTCCTCCATAAGTTACAATCTGTCCTTAAACTACAACGAGGCCAACTTTCCGGCAATAGAGGATGCGGGTGATAGAGGATGTGATGCTGGCCACTCTTAAAATGGCTTTTATGGTTTTCAATGTTGACAAGGTGAATAGAAGACTAGCGTCATAGAGGAAGGATACCTCCTCAGACGACGTTGGGTAATTTCAAGGTCTGGTCAGACGCCCTTGATTTGAACCTGTCCATCCATACATGTAGAGTCGTGCATTTTAGACATGGAAATACAAGACACACCTCCAACACCGAGAGTCAGGACTTGAGCAGACTTCGCGTTGTAAAAGATCTTGAAGTTTTCACAAAACACAAAAGATGTACCCCGAACGTATAACCAATGTGGTTACGAGGGCCTGTTAACGTGCAGACTGGATCATCCGATCACTCGCTGTATGCTCTCCTGATCTGTACGTCCAACGGCATATCACATATATGCGCGCCGGCATGGTCTCCGAGTCTTATTCAGGCGAAAGTTTGCCTGGAACAAGTGGAACGTACATTCACAAAACGGGTTGCATTTCGCTAAATTGTTGACGGGTGTTATGTAGGCATTTCCCACATAATTCAATTACTCCAGAAGAAGCCAGATCAGAGCATGCTACTCCAGTTGAGAAATAATCAGCGCCTATACAACACACAATTTGAATCAATTTGATCACAATTTGAATTACACGTACGTGTAACATTTCGCGTAGATTTCATTCATGTAAGACTACATTCATGGCAAGTGCTGGACATGCATAGTCCGTTGCATACTGCTACGCGTAATGGCTAGCTGGATACACTGACGAGATCGTATGATGCCGGCCGGCGGCACTCGCTAAAAGAGCAACGAGGCTGCAAGACAGCGCAAACGTACGTTGTATCTGCACGTGCCGAAGCCATACCGGCATAGATTGGTGTTTTCATTTTTCATACGAACTCGGCGTTGATAGCAACAACATTCGGTCCTTGTGGCACACTCGTCGCGAATAAGCGTCCCAGTAGAATCAACTCAAAATTGAATAATAATAATAATAATAATAATAATAATAATAATAATAATAATAATAATAATAATAATAATAATAATAATAATCATCATCATCATCATCATCATCATCATAATAATGACTAGCCAACAACACCACAATACTCGAGATGCCACCGAGAACGACTCGGAGATGGCTTTACCGCTCTCCCAGACACCATATGTTTGCAACTACTGTGGGCGAGCCGTACGATCATCTAAGGGCCTGAAAATTCAAATGACACGAAAACACTCTGTAGCTCCTTGTCGGAGCCTTCGTACGGATAATAATCCGGGACCGAACAACCGGATAACCATTACATCAAACACCGACACCCAACCAGACTCGAAATCATTAGTACAAGCCTTATCACATGCCCGCAGAAGTTTAAGGCTTGCCAGAATCATACCTCGTGGGGCTAGAGAAGTCTGTACTACAGCATATACGGCAGCATTAGGCAACTTTAATACAAACCTCGATCTTAAAAGTTAGAATAATCTTATGATGCTTCCATCATTGATGTTTACACTACCTCACCAAAAAAATCAGGAGAAAACACTTACTAAAATAATTAAAAGTAATGTAGCGGAAATAGACTTTCGAACACTTCAAATTCTCGCTGATTCGACCATACCTAGCACGATCGGCAAGAAGTCTCACGTCACCAACGACCAATACAGCGTGCGCCAGGCAGAGATGAAATTAGCAGAGGGCGATATTCGCTCTGCTGCTCGGTCGCTACTCTCCTCAGACACATTGGCACCACAAAATGAACATACCGAGTCTGAACTACGTAGCAAACACCCAGTTAGTCCACCCGGGTGTCAAGAACAGTTAGACCTTCTGCAACAGCCCGCCACTCTAGGCCTGGATAAAATTGAAGGACCTCTAGTTTTAGAGACCATTCGATCTTTCCCTTGTGCAAGTGGAGCCGGTTTAGACGGCCTACGGCCTCGACATCTTCGGGACATGCTAAGCCAAACGATTCCATCCTCAGAGCGTCTTCTGGAAGAGCTAGGCATTCTTAGGGCTAGAGTGCTTAATGGGGCTTTGCCATCGTTCTGCCAATCCGTTTTTTATGGCGCAAGCTTAACTGCCCTCCGAAGAAGGATAATTCCATCAGGCCCATAGAATGCGGACTAACTCTACGAAGAATGGCTTCAAAGATCGCGATGGCTATGAACAAACGGACCATAGTTACTGCGGTTTCACCCCATCAAATGGGTGTTGCCATTAGAGGAGGAGCAGAGGCTACTGTTCACGCTACACGCGCTTTTCTGGAAACAAAAGGTCCGGCAAATGTACTAGTCAAACTAGACTTCTAAAACGCGTTCAACACAATAAGAAGGGACAAAATTTTCGACGAAGTAAAGAGAAAAGCTCTACGACTCTATCCAATGGTATGGCAGGGTTATAGAGATTTCTCAGTCCTCGCTTGGAATGCAGACACGATCATAGAGTCGCAAACTGGCATTCAGCAGGGAGACCCATTGGGACCAGCTCTGTTCTGCCTCGGCATTTCTGATCTGGTATCTAGCTTACAGAGCCCTTTCAATATCTGGTGCCTAGACGACGCCGTCTTGGGAGGTCCCGCAAATGTCGTGGCGAGGGATTTGCAGGCTATACTGAACTTCGAGGAACCGGGAGGACTGACCCTCAACGCGGCCAAGTGCGAGGTTTTAGCTGTCGGAGGTACATCTCAAGATCAAGCGCAGGCCGTACAAACAATCATGGAAGCACTTGCTGGGATATCTCTTGTAACTCAGGATAACCTAGATGTTCTAGGTTCTCCTGTAATGCCCGAAGGAATTCCACGCGCTCTTGATGCTAAACGAGAGACCCTGGTAAAGATTCGCCCACGACTGACAAGTATGCACCCGCAGGAAGCTCTGTGCCTTTGGAGACACAGTCTTGGTTCACCAAGATTTGTCTACCTGCTTCGAACTTGCCAGGCTCTAAAACACATGGAAGGCCTTGCAGCCTACGACGAGACCACCAGAGACATTCTAAGCGAAATACTAAACATTGACTTAGAAGGAAACACGTGGAACCGAGCTAGCCTTCCTATCGGAAACGGAGGCCTTGGAATAAGAAGAGCCACAGATCTAGCTGCAGTGTGCTATGCTGCATCCCTGAATCAATTTAGCTTCCTGGCGGAATCACTCATTGACGAGGAAGCAAAGATTGAACTACAGAAGGCAGCAATAGTGGCGGATACCACAGTCAGAAGTCAACTCGACCCCGGCCCTCTGAGAGAACACGTGAGTCAGAATCTTCTCGACACTTGCAAAACTAAGAAGTCCGCACGAGATATAACAGATAGCCTAACATCAGCAAGAGCGTGCCGTCTTTCTAGCGGCTCAACATCCCTTCAGCGGGGGCTGGCTTCAAGCGCTGCCCTCCTGTCAGCTTGGCACTATGCTGGACCCAAACTCTTTCCGCATGGTGTCAGCCCTTAGAATAGGCGCCCCCGTCTGCCAGCCCTTCTCATGTCTGCGATGCGGCCAACCTGTTGACTCTGACGGGTTACATCCGTTAAGCTGTCTGAAAAGTTCCGGCAGAATTACAAGACACGCTGAACTTAACGCCATAGTTAGAAGAGCTCTTAGAAGGGCAGGGATACCATCTACACCCGAGCCGAATGGCCTTAATGGCAGTAGTGAGCTGCGGCCTGACGGGGTCACCATCCCGTTGTGGTCACACGGAAAAAGCCTTGTATGGGATGTAACGGTTTCATGCACAGCGGCCTTATCGTATTTACACCACAGCGCCGTTGAGTCGAGATGGGTAGCTGAGCGCGCGGATTCTGAAAAACGAAGGAAGTATTTCGAGCTATCTAGAAGCTACCACTTTGTACCCATTACATTAGAGACGCTCGGCCCCATCAGCTCAGGTACAGCGAAAATCCTGAAAGATATCGGAAAACGCATAGCTGAAGTTACAGGCGATCGACGCGAGGCCATGTTTTTAAGACAGATGATGTCTTTGGCCGTTTGTAGAGGAAATGTGGCTTCCATCATAGGCGCCATGAATTGATAGAAAGCGACCGGAGCAGGATCAACCTGGCATAAACGTTCATACCTCACAATTGTAATAACTGAATGACAATAAATAATAATAATAATAATAATAATAATAATAATAATAATAATAATAATAATAATAATAATAATAATAATAATAATAATAATAATAAACTTTGCAAGAATACGTTTAGACCTCTCAACTGTAACATCGTTTAACATGTAATAAATATTAATAATAATAATAATAATAAGACAACGACTATTTCGCTGAAGCACAGTAACAAACATAATTGTTGCGCCTATTGATGCTATTCGACACAAAAACAAAAACGCGGAGCAGTGCTTGTCTTGTTTGATTGGTAATTTGTTAATAGTTATAATAGCTTTAATTCAAAGCCTGCAAATCATAGGCGAAAGATCGTTGCTTCGGCATAGCTGTGCGCCGCCATTCAACCTACCGCTCCTAGTGTCAGAGTTGCCGGTCATCTCTTCCATTCCGTCCCGTCGATATCATAATAATCTAAAAAAAACAAAAAAAAGATATATATATATATATAAATATCTCATCTTGTCCCACACACATATATATATATAATAATAACAACGTTGATCACCTAACTGTCAATCGCCGGAAGCGAAAATGACGCCGTTAACGTACCGTACACCATACGGCGTATGGATGCGTCGAACGTCGCCATATCGGCAATGTTCTTTCTTCTCTTTATGGGTGTGCTGCTTGCTCAAGAGGACATTATTATCACCGCTTTACTGCCCTACGGATCCCAATGTTATTCTTTGTTCGACAAAGTGTCTCGTTTAATGCTGCTGGTTTTGTGCTTGTGGGTTGTTTGGCGGTGGTTGAACGTTGATATCTTGTTTAACATCGCCATGTGCTGCTGCCGCTGCTGCCTCTGCTGCTACACGTGTGAGTATGAGTTTGTGTACATCAGTACGAAACTCGTCGGAAGGCTTATCCAAAATCCACAACAAGCAGTCGCTCGTTCTAGAAACAACACTGGCGCGCCGGCGAAACGAAAATAGAAAGAGATGAGCGCTGTCAAAGTTACCGCCGTCACTCGTTCGTCAACTTTACACGACAAATCACGATGTATACAACCAAAAGCACAGTAGATATATATATATATATATATATATATATATATATATACAGAGATCCTTATGCGTGCTGTTATGCTTGCCTTTTAGTGTGCTTCTTATATATTAAACCATCTCTGGTTCCCCTCTAGTTTTTTGTAGCTAGCTGTCTACCTCTCTCTCTCTCTCTACATATATATATATATATATATACATATTTATATATGCGTATAGATGTATGTAAATATATATATATATATATATATATATATATATATATATAGTTGTATGTATTTAATTGTAGGGTTACAGGGATATATGATTAACTCCGAGTTTGTCCTTGAGGCAGCCCCTCATTGTGCCTATTGTTACTGCCGGATTACGCCGCGCTGGACCGCCAATAGGAAGTAGATAGTCACGAACTCTTTTCTCCCCTGTCGGCAATTCGATGCGTTTACCAATC
This sequence comes from Dermanyssus gallinae, assembly GCA_003439945.1. Lineage (NCBI taxonomy): Eukaryota > Metazoa > Arthropoda > Arachnida > Mesostigmata > Dermanyssidae > Dermanyssus > Dermanyssus gallinae. Next base: position 83,337 of record QVRM01005016.1, read on the forward strand.
TTCCGGAGAAGCGACAATGTTTCGGGACATTCCTACCGCGGACTGACGCGGCCGGCATCCAGCAAGCAAACCAGCATCCAACGAGCAGTACAGCGCAGTGCAGCGGTTAGCGCGCTGGATTTTCTCCCCCATTCGGAGCGATGATTTACCCCACTTCCCCCACCCCGTGAACGGTAGCCTGGCTGGGTGCAGCCGTCCTCGATGATGCTGTTGTTGTTATTGTTGTCGTTGTACTTGTTGTTGTTATTGTTGTTGCTGTTGTTGTTGTTGCTGTTGTAGTTATTGTTGTTGTTGTCGCCTATGATGTTGGCCTCGTTGTTGTTACTGTAGCTCTTTCCCAGCAGCCGCTGCTCCCTCAGCCGAGACGGCTGCTTGTTTTAGAGCCGGCATCTCGTCGGTCGTTCGTTCTCTGTTCGCGTCTCTCGACGACGCTCTCGGCCGTTCTAGCCCCTTCGTTCGGAACTCGTAAAGACAACAACGACGCCGCCGCCGCCGCCGCCGAGAAGCAACAAACCCAAACAACAGCTCATTCATGGTCAATGGCCAAGTGCTCCGTGTCGTCGGCGACAACAACAACAACAGCAATAACAACTACAGCAACAACAACAACAACAACAACAACAACAACAACAACGACAACAGCGATTAGAATAACGATGGTCACGGCGACGATGATGATGACGACGACTACAAAGAAGATCGGAGCTGGCCACGAGTCGGTCATATGCGACTCTGGCCAACACAAAAGACAGAAGAAGAAAGAGGCAGCGGAAGAGGCCGATGGAGCCGAACCATGAAAGCAGCGAATCGAATAAACACCACGCACAATAGAAAAGCGGCTCGTCCCCGCCCTGCCAGCTGGTGCAGTGCTGGCTTGTTCACGAGATTGAGCACGGACCGGAGCACGAAACTATTCGAATAGCGCGCGTCTAAGGGCAAAGACATATATATCATATATATATATATGACGAGCAAGATAAACAAACTGGCAGAGTGCGAGAGAGAGAGAGAGAGAGAGAGAGAACGGAGAAATAAAGGCAAGCATGTCATGAAGATAACGCATCTCGGCTAGTTACCTAATACTGTTGTTAATATTACTACTACTACTACTACTACTACTACCACAATTCCTATGACTGCTTCTAGGTCTACTAACTGGACAGGCTAAGAGAGGCGGCATCATCTGGCGTATGATTGACGATGCTGGCGATGGGATGGCGACCGGTAGTCTGTCACAATACAAACACAGTCCCGCTTGATCGATTTGATGACCGACCTTTATCGACGTCACCGGTGGTAAGGACACCACGGACAGGCAGGAAAAGACAACGGCAACGCGGCTGACAATTAACAAAAAAAAAACGCGCTATTCTTCGAAGGACAGCTTCGTTTGCTCAAGCGCCCTATTCCCCATTCTTTCTCTCTCTCTCTCGCTTGCTTACTTACCTAGGAGTCCGCGATCGCTTTATCTTCCCAGTCCGCATGGTACCTTGGTCCGGCCGGACGTGTGTACGAGATTCCGTCCGCATTCCGGTCGTTGAACAAATCGGTCTCGAGTCGAAGATCGAGGCTACGAGGTTGCACTGGGCGCTGGGTCAGCTGAGTCAAGCTGGGCAGGTTGATCGTGGTTGCAGTGCGGCACACTGCTCGATCGATGAGTGCGAATTATCGCCTTGTAATTAAAAATAAGTTTGCATACATAGACATAAACGCTCGTCGTGAATCGCGGCCGCATCGAGAGGCCCCCTTCTCTGCTCAACGCTGTGCCATGGTTGTGAGGGAAGACGCAAATGGCTCGTCGTTTAAGCACGACAAGTGGGAACCGCAGAAACCGGCAGACTCCCAGGGATGACCAATGGAGAGTCTAGAGACGCTTAGCGAACACGTGGCACATGGCAGTACTAAGTAAGGCCTCGAGAGAACACAACGAGAAAAAAAGACAGTTAAAGACGAAGAGGGCGTTGAAAAATCGAGAACAAGATAAAGCGGTGGCTAGAAGCGGTGACGACATCGGGGTAGGAAAGGAAAGGTGGTTAAACGGGGGCAGAAGAAGCAAATAATACGAATACTACGGAGCAGATCTCGGAAACACCTGCCAGCAGAGGCAACAACAGTGACAAGAGCGACAACACATAGATCAACGCACAGCTGTGAATGTTGTGACAACAACGCGGTTCTGCGCTCTTCGCGCACCCCCGGACAGATTCCTTACGTTTTAAAAGCTGCCAAAATGGAAAACAGTTAAAAAACAATTAGCTGTGCACACCGAGTTTGTATATACGTATTTTCTTCTTGATATATATATATATATATATAGCTTCGTTATTTCGTTTATTTCCGAACAGCGTTGATTAAATCTACCTTGTCGCTATAAACTATGAATATCAAGTACATAGTGCATGGTTATCACTACCTGGTATGTTCAAACGCAACGTTTCACGAGGTGTACGAGTTGTGCACCTGCCGGTTCTGCCTGCAGAGGTGTGCCAAGTACCATGCAGTGGAAAGCACGGTGCTGGACCGAAAATCGTTACACTTCTTCTCTCGTCGGAAGCGTGAAGACGATACAGCTTCATGAGGATACATTTTGAAATGTATATTATACTCAATTTGAGTGAAATAAACATATATATATATATATATATATATATATATATATACGAGGTCTATAAACTATGAATATATACCTACTATCTCTCTGCCAACACCCTAGTGCTGTCAAAAACGAATGTCAAAAACAGGATTTTGTCAGGGACTGAGCCAGCAGCGGCTAGAATGGCTTGAATGATGGGCCCTCAGTGAGTAGCTGCTTCTTTTTCCGGTCATACTCATTTTTGACTTTTCTTTGCATCTTCTTGTACATAGCTTTTATAACTATTCTACAGCTCAGTCGTTGTGCCGAACTAACAGCGAAGCGTATGTTTAAACCATGGGTCGTACAAAGGATCTCTCGGATAACGAAAAGACAATAATTGAGGCATATGCTGAGCTCGGTCATACAGTAACTGCTATAGCAACCAGATTAGGACGGCAAAAGATGACCATCAGCAGGTTCTTACACCCTGGAGTGAACCAAAGGTGCAGATCTAACAGTGGGCGTAAGCCAGTTTTGACTATTCGAGATCGGCGTAGGATCATACAGTTGGCTACTCATGACCAAATGTCTTCTTTCAGGATCAGGACTACTTTGGGAGTGCCAGTGCACCGATCCACAGTGTACCGAGTGTTAAGTTCTGACAAAAACGTGCGATACGCGAAAAGGAAGCGACTGCAACCGAAGCACATTGTCGCACGGCGTGAATTTTCGCATAGATACCAAACTTAGGATAACGAGTGGAAAAACATCGTCTTCTCGGATGAAAAGAAATTTAATCTCGATGGCCCTAACGGCTGTCAGTACTATTGGCACGATTTACGGAAGGAACCTAAATGGTTCTCGAAACGTGTGGCCGGTGGTGGCTCTGTGAAATATTGGGGCGCGTTTGGATATAATGGGAAGTCTGATCTAGTCGCGATTGTGGGCCTAAACAATTCCGACAAGTACCAGCGTATCGTCAGTTCCCAGTTAGAAGCCCATTTCAGAAGAATTGGGGGACCTGACGCAGTTTTTCAACAAGACAACGCTACGTTTCATACCTTTGCTAGCACTATATCCTTTTTTCAAGAACAAGGAGTGCCACTTTTTGACTGGTCGGCATTGAGTCTAGACCTGAATCCCATCGAAAATCTTTGGGGACATTTGGTAAAGCAGATTTACGCAAATGGTCGACAATATGATAATTTGTCGGACCTCAAAGAAGCTGTCCAGCAAGCATGGACGAATATGTCACTTTCGTACTTAACAGCTCATTAACTCCACCAAGCTTACGATTTGATTCAGAAGAAGGGACGAAAACCCCGTTTCAAGAATAGAATATGTAGTATCAAATAAGTCATACAGCCCTGCTAAGAATCGAATACGCCGTAAGGCGTTATTGTTGCTAATAATTTGCGACACTGTTTTTTCACACTTTTTATTTTTTTGTATGAATTGATTGTGAGATTGAGACGAAATTAACAACATACTCGTGTTTCGTCATGTTCATCATGCCCTTAAAATTTCAAAACGTGCAAATAAATCGAGCCGAAAATATCACCGAAAAACATGAGTTGCTAATTTTTTGCAACGCACTTTATACTTAACCTGCGGCTGCGAGACTGCGCCTAAGCCCCTATCTCTCTAGAGCAGACTCTGGGTGACGCCATTGCATTCTGTAGGATTCTCCCGGCGATCCCGTCTCTTCAGCGTGCAAGAACAGAAGAGGCAAACGACGGTCGATAGAGCGATAGAGACTTATAGGACCGAAAAACTTCGGCCGCCGACAAAGCGAGGGTTCAGGCAGTTTTATCACCGAGTGCGGGTGCATGGTTGCACACCCTCCCGAGCCCTTGGTTGGGCACCCCTTTCGGACGACAAGTCTACACGAGTGTCGGTCGGGTTGAGATTGGTAGCAAAGCAAGTCTCCCCTTATAGGTGCATATGCGGTAGCAAGGTCGACTCCTTAGGTTAATATGGACTCTGGTACTTATGGACTGCCCCAGAGTTCGCGCATAATCGCACGCCACTCAGCCTTGAACTAGACATTTTGTACAGGACTACGGTTAGCAGGCAACCAGTGCATTTTGCAGACGATTGGATGAGACTTAATGGTAGAACCCTGGCCCTCTTTAAGCGGGGCCAAATGCTGGTATGGAATGTGACCGTAACTGACTATTTAGCCCTTAAATGGCCCGCTCTGAACACGCGGTAGCCCTAGTGGAAGCAGCCAAGTGCAGAAAGTATTCAAGGCCTCGATTATTCAAGGCTCTGTTGTCACCCCTTGCGTTCAAGACATTAGGGAGGAGGGGGGGAGGGCGTTGCTTGCGAAGAAAGTACTTAGAGATATTGGGAGAATATTGGCACTTGTTACAGAAGAGGACGGGCGAACTGCATTGTTTTTACTGCAACCTCTGTCATTAGGTGTTCAGAATGGGAAGGGAGGTGAGAGGACTCTGGCCGGGAGGACCAGCCCAAGCTTAAACCTAAAGCTATGAATTTTGTCCCGTAGGGCCATGCGCGCGTTCGTTATATTACAGATGTTCTTTTTTTGCTATATATATATATATACAAAGGATTTTAATGAGAAATATTTTTGCCGTAAGGCGTTCGCTTTAAGCAGGTTGTTGTCACCTTTATTTCACACTGATGTCCACTATGTCGAAACTACGTACACAAAACCTGTTAGTACGCATTCGACAGTAGATATACGGTGTAGTCGACAGGAGCCTCTCACCTAATACATTTTGGTCCTCATCCACCATCGAGTGGATGCTTGTCCTTACCGACCCATGGTCTATTCAAATGGATTTCGTCCTGCAATGCAAGACAGTTCGCATAGTGGGCAAGATGATGTTCATACGATATGCATACGAACATTTTCCAGCTGTTCCACCTCCGAAAGAGGCTTGAGATGTTCTCGAGGAGCTCAGCGCAGGGCTAGGTTGCAAAGAGGTCGCTGCAACTGTGCAGAGGTCAACGATCATCAATCATGATGACCGAAGGCCGACCGAAGAAGAGCAAATGCTGTTGCTTGCATTGCAGGCCAACAGCTGTCAAACAAGACTCTCGTGCCGTCTCTGGGCATTATCTGTTCACCCTGTACTTTATAACGCGTATTGCATGCGCACAGGGTCACTACTAAAATTGTTACTGAGACTTCTATAATGCTTCTACTATTACTATCACTCCGCACATCTTCACAACAACATAGGCCCTCTCCGGCGACCTTATGCGACGAATTACGACTGACTAGCGTAGAGAGTGTGGGAACTCCAGACACTTCCTTTTTCTTTTTTGGTTATTTTTCTTACCCTATATATATATATATATATATATATATATAGCATTTTCTCTGATTCTATCTTAATTCAAATGTGCAGATTTGAGTTGACGTAATAACACATACATTTACAGAAGCATGAGCACATTCAAATGCCATACATGAAGATGGCTTATGCCCCCAGTATAGGTAGCTGCTATGTGTGCCAATAAAAATCAAAATTCAAGACAAATTCCAAACCTGCAATTATTGTCAGATCAAATAACGTGTAGTATGTATAGGTAGTGAACGTCGTGTTTCATTTAAACTAAACGTAGTCAGTACTAACTAGTGGACAAACATAAAACAAGTTCAGCTGAATTGGTGCCTAAGCGGTAATCGGTAAGTAGAAAAAAACGATTCGATTGCTTTGACAGATATTCGCCAAGAGAGTTCGATAGCACTGATTTGAATGAGACCAAACGGCTGTTAAATGCTGGTTTACCCACGCATTAGTATATAAAGACAAGCAATACAAAAGGCAAAAGGCTGCGCCAGCTGTCAAAGTAAACCGCTCGCCCATACCGTGCATAACCAACAGCAGCTATAGCCGGTAGATATGGTTAATTTCGCCTAGAAAGCAAAGCCAATCTTCTCTCTTTCGGTGATGTTTGCCGCTGGTTTGCTTATCATCTCGATTCACGATGAGGTCCGCAGGCCTCAGAAGGCGTTTTAATGGGCCCGGGAATTTCTATAAAAGAGAGCGCGCTGAGAGCAAATCTCCTCTGCACTGTACCCGCCCACGCCGTGCCAGCTCGCCGCCAATCCGGCTCCTCGTTTGTTCCGCCAGTTTGTGCTACTACAACTCCAACTTCATTAATCCGAGAGTTCGTGCCGTTTGCGGAACCTCAGGAGGCTGCGATTGCCCGGGATCGCCGGATCGCTCCCCGACTTCCCAGGATTTGTCTAAGACGACCGTCTAAAAAAAAAAAGAAGAGAACACATCATCTCTTTACAAAGCCCTTTGGAACTTTTAAGGCTAAACTTAGTAGGAACGCCGTAGCGGCGTCGCTGTCGTTGCTGTAGGCCCTATCAGCTTACCTTAGAGGACAGACCTCTGCTGCTTGTTACCAGTCAAAGGAAAGGGTAAAAGGGATCATCAAGGTTCAACGGCCCGTGTCATCGGCCAACACCTGAGGCGCCGCCCCGAAGATAGCTCAATAGTGACGTTTTGCAACGACCTCCCGGCGTTATGTTTTGACTCTAGTGTACTCTGTTACGTAATCGATGCAAGCTCCCGTCGCTCGCTCGCTCGCTTTATATAGCAGCTCATGTTGTTTGTTCCGCCGAACGTGTACAATATTGCGAACTTAGTGTGTGTGTGTGTGTTTACCTACGCAGACACCCTGTACGTATTTATGCAATATTGTATGCGTGTATATATTATACGTAGGGCGTATGCCAACGCTACTCGTATGATATAGCTTAGCAAGGCAAACAAGCCATTGAGAAGTGCTTCTCTTTGGGTATACACAGCCCATTTCTCGCAGTCCATAAACTACAAGTAAAAAGTCAAAAGGGCGGAGAACAGATTTTACCTATGATATTTGCCTGGTCATAGTTTTGACGAGCATTAGGTGGTTAAGATTTGTGAATCATTTTACTTTAGGTGGTTACGATTCGTAAAAGCCTTTTTACTGCAGACCTTTTAAACTAAACATGGCCCTACGAACGTGGGGCAGCTAAATTTGCTTCTTTTGCAAGGGCAGTTCCCTGCAGCTCCCATAGTCCCGAACGCCAACGAACAAATCTCGTGCACCACAAGAGCACATAAATGCTCTTGTGGTCCTCCTATAGATAACGCTGCGTAACATTGTCTAGGATGTTGACCGTCATTCTGAATCAGACGTTAGCCGATGACTGCTGAGGGGATGAACTAAAGACGATGACGACGGCGGCCGGTGTTTGACCAACCAACCGTAGATGTGGACGGAATTATGCCTGTTTGTTACTGTATCTTTATCTCTTGTCGCGTTGTGCCGTATCGTACGCGAAATCGGCACCGCGTCCCTCGCAGGCGTCCTATGGCTCGCCTAGAGGAGAACTGTGTCGCATTGTGCTGTGGTATATAGGCCGATTGGTATATAGGCGCTAACAACTCAGCGTCGAAAAACGCCTTTACTTACGAACGGGCAGCTACTACCCGTTGAGTGAAAGGATGCTGGATGGGCCACAACTTCGACGCCATATGTTTAAATTGTGCACTTAATTTTAGTGCCATAGTGTCGTTGAATCTCAAGCTTGGGAACTGGGAGCGGAAATAGCACAGGAGGTGCTAAAGACAAAGCACATAAGATGCACGGAAAGGCAGAATCCTTTTGAAGCCAGCACGGCTGAAGAAAGCGCAACTTTGAATCAAACGGGTTCGCAAGGGCTGGGACAAAGTGCGCCTGACAGGTGGGGGAACCCGTGAGCGACCCCGGCCAATTGATCCGATAGGGCACTCGCCACTTCTCCTGATGGCTCATAGCACTGTTCTATGGAGACTTGGGCCATCAGAGAGTGAAGCTTAAGGGGGGAGGTGCGTTTAGTGGGTATGGGTCTCAGCGGCGTAACATCCATCCGCTGGGGTCGAGTCCCACACAGCTCGAGTTGGAAACCGAATTTTCCTACTCGTAGCAGTAGTGCGTAACTGCATTTAACCCTCCTCCACAAAAAAAAAAAAAAAATAGTGTCGTTGAATGGTTAGCTCGATTACAAAAGAATAGAGGCCACTCTCACTGCGAGTTATCTTGATGTTGTTAACTGAACTAGCTTTTACCGACCGTTGCTCTTATACACGGGACTTAGGTATATCTGTTACGCCTGATCTTAATTTTACCCTTCATATTACCAAGGCTGTGGAGACATTATTGCGCACTTTAAATACTGTCTTTCGCTGCTTTATTTTACGATTTATGTGTACACTCGCCTTTATAAATCCCTTGTTTTTCCGAACATATTGCTCTCCTGTCTGGGAGCCCCACCTGTCTAAATACGGAAAGTTAGTGCAAAGCGTTCAAGAGACGTTTCTGAGACACCTGCGGATCAGGTGTCCTCACCTCAGCGTGTTATGTGAGGTTGTTTTTAGTATTAACTCACTCTTCATGCAAGGCAACATATCTGCTCTACGTCAACTAAGCAAATGTGAATTGTTAAGGCACCTTTTTGCTTGGCTGATGGCCAAATGAGAGCATGCAATTTCAAATAGCGCTCGCTTAGTTGGCAATTAGTTACGTTCATCTTTCCGGGAAAACATTACATAAATTGCCACGATAATTGAAGTGCACGCCCTTTTATGTAATAATAACGGTGATTTTATGGTCTGTTATACGTACAGTGTGATTAAACTCTTTATACAGACATTTCTACGCCACTGCCAAGCGCGTCGCATAGCTGCGGGACAGTTAGCAACAAATCCTGATGCAATGCAAAGCACATTTTCCTTATTGGAATTTGGTAGTGTTTGTGCACTGTACGAACAGAGTTTTATTAAAAATGTCCTTATCGACGATGCCTCCGCTCACAACGCGATTTTTTATTTAGAGTTTATTGTAGTTGTAAGTATTAAATATATATATATAAAGTGTGTTGCAAAAAATTGGCAACTCATGTTTTTTTGCGATAATTTCGTCTTGGTTCATTTGAATGGCTTGAAATTAAGCGCAATTTAAGCGCATGATGTACATGACGAAACATGAGTATAGTGTTAATTTCATTGCAATCTCAAAATCGGTTCATACAAAAAATAAAAAAGTGTGAAAAAACAGTGTTGCAAAATATTAGCAACAATAACATGCTAACAACACAGCTCTTGTTTGTAAAGGATAGTCGATACTACAGCTGATATTCGATCCCAGGGATCAAATGTCAGGAATATTTTCTAGCTAAATCAATCGTTTTATAGCTGCAAAATATTCTACAGCTTAGTCGTTGTTCCGAACTAACGACGAATCTTATGTTTAAACCATGGGTCGTACAAAGGATCTTTCGGATAACGAAAAGACAAGAGTTGAGGCATATGCTGAGCTCGGTCATACAGTAACTGCTATAGCAACCAGATTAGGACGGCATAAGAGCACCATCAGCAGGTTCTTACACCCTGGAGTGAACCAAAGGTGCAGATCTAACAGTGGGCGTAAGCCAGTTTTGACTATTCGAGATCGGCGAAGGATCATACAGTTGGCTACTCATGACCAAATGTCTTCTTCCAGGATCAGGACTACTTTGGGAGTGCCAGTGCACCGATCCACAGTGTACCGAGTGTTAAGTTCTGACAAAAACGTGCGATACGCGAAAAGGAAGCTTATGCCGCGACTGCAACCGAAGCACATTGTCGCACGGCGTGAATTTTCGTATAGATACCAAACTTGGGATAACGAGTGGAAAAACATCGTCTTCTCGGATGAAAAGAAATTTAATCTCGATGGCCCTGACGGCTGTCAGTACTATTGGCACGACTTACGGAAGGAACCTAAATGGTTCTCGAAACGTGTGGCCGGTGGTGGCTCTGTGAAATATTGGGGCGCGTTTGGATATAATGGGAAGTCTGATCTAGTCGAGATTGTGGGCTGAAACTATTCTGACATGTACCAGCGCATTGTCGGTTCCCAGTTAGAAGCCCACTTCAGAAGAATTGGGGGACCTGACGCAGTTTTTCAACAAGACAACGCCACGTTTCATACCTCGGCTAGCAATATAGCCTTTTTTCAAGAACAAGGATTGCCACTTTTTGACTGGCCGTCATTAAGTCCAGACCTGAATCCTATTGAAAATCTTTGGGGACATTTGGTAAAGCAGATTTACGCAAATGGTCGACAATATAATCATTTGTCGGACCTCAAAGAAGCTGTCCAGCAAGCATAGACTAATATTCCACTTTCGCACTTACAACAGCTCATTAACTCCATGAAAGACCGAGTTTACGATTTGATTCAGAAGAAGGGACGAAAAACCCGTTTCTAGAATAAAATATGTAGTTTCAAATGAGTCCTACAGCCCTGCTAAGAATCGAATACGCTGTAAGGCGCTATTGTTGCTAATATTTTGCAACACTGTTTTTTCACACTTTTTTATTTTTTGTAAATGAAATCAACACTATACTTCGTCGTCTGCTATCGGTGAGTACGGTCATACATTGGTGTCACTCTCAGATATTATTAGATTCAAACATCTAGTAATATTTGACTTACTTGAGCTGCTAGCAAGCACTGCTTCTCGAACAGTCTAAGATCATAGTGTTGTCTATATTTGTCACGGTTGAGCTCACATTTCCGAAAAGGCAACACTGGCGACAAAACGGTGTAGAAATTCGGGACCTGACGAATCGGACGAGTTCCATTCGCCGGATCCAAAGCCGAAACCGAAAAGAATGGATAAATCGACGCCTCCTCCGGGAGGCTCGCACGATCCAGTAGAAGAACCACAGACTGGAAGTTCACAAGGCAAAACGCCCTCGAAGCCTAAGATCAATTCACCTGCGCAGCAGGGGAAATCTTCTACTGCAGACCCTGCAGCTGTTTATAGTCAAATTGGCTGCGGATCACAACAGTGCGAACAAACAGTCAACTCCACAGAGGAACAGGCCACAATCATCGATTTTGTCGTGCGCGAACGTGCAGAGCACGAAGAGTTCATGAACAACGATGATGTTGTGCACGTTCCAACGAAGGAAGAGAAGTTGCGAATGAAAGCTCAGCGGCTTGCAGAGAGGGACAGTCAGCGCATGTTGAAGAAACCCACGGAAGAACGAACGTCGAAATTAACAACATCAAAATTTGGTCAACACTGCGTCGAGCTCATGGCGATTGACGAGGGCGGCTCTGAATTAGATGGTGGCTTTAAATCAAAACAGTTCTTGCCAATATACGTGGCGGTGAGAGCACATGTTCCTGGAGCAAATGTTCGTGTTAACAGTCGAAACAGGCTGGAGATATGGGTCAAGACAATGGAAGAGTTTGAGAAATCAAAGAAACTTCAAATGCTAGGCGATATAAGGGTGGCCGTATGTAATAAACCTACACTGCCACTATGGGGAAGAATATATGGAGTCCACCCACAATTTTCCGAAGAAGAAGTAGCAGGAGTTCTCCAATCGCAGGGAGTCGTAGAAGTAAGACGGGTACAATATAATGTCAAGGGCAGTGAAGGCGGTGACGGCACCCCACACCTAGATAAGAGGAACACGTCGAAGATGGACATTCGTTTCGAAAGAGAGATTAAAGAACAAGTTGATATCTGCGGTGAGCTATACACCGTAGTTCTAAAATCAACGACAATGCAGTGCGTTATCTGCCTGCGTTACGATCACAAAGCCGCCGCGTGTCAGCGCAAAGGCAGCAAACTCTGCAAAAAATGTGGTACAGAGGGCCACATCATGGCGGAATGCACCAGTAGTAAAACATGGTGTGTCAACTGCCGCATGAGCCATCCGTCTGGAAGTAGAAGTTGCCCAGTGTACCAAACGTGGGCAAAGGCTCAACAGATCCGACACACTCAAGTAATCGGCAGACAATGTGGCATTCCGGTTAAGGTTACGGAAATCAAACCTGACACAAAGTCGAATACGCTCGGCGCAGAGCAAGGACAAACCAGTTGGGCAGGGGTAGTCAAACGTCAACTAGTTCAAGTTCTGCCAGACGGTAGCGAACAAGTAGTTTGCAAGCTTCCAGTTGTCCCCGAAATCGGAAAGACATCTAAGAAGACATCTCCAAACAGCGAAAAGCCAAAAAAGCTAGGGCAGAAATTAAGTAAAGACAAGGCACACAAATCAAAATCTGAGTTTGCAGAGAGAGCAGCCAAACTTAAGACTTTTTGGTCAGGCATTAAGTTTTTTATTATGCCGTGGCTTCAGGAGAACCCAGAGGTGGCCAAGTTGGTAGAACTCTTAGAGGCTGGAAGCGCCTTGGAGAGCTTCCTAGAGTTCATCTCTCAAAAGCATTTAGATGTCTAGTTTTCTTGCGCACTGGAATTGTGGATGGGGGCACAGTAAGGCACTGCCGCTACTACGGCAAATGTGCATACAAGATAAACTGCCTGTGATCTGCCTAAACGAAGGCAATTTTAAAAACAACGGCATTGCTGAAGGATACGTATTTTATGGAGATACAACGTCAATAATAAATTCATCAACTTCTCTAGCCTCGATTCTGGTTAGAAATGATATTCATCAATGCAGATTAGAGCTGCCTCACATACCAGGTGCGAGAATATCAGGTGTCAAAATAAAAATAGAACAACAGACTCTCAATATAGTAACAATGTACCTGTCGCCAAACAGAGAAGTTGATATATCAATGATATTAGCCGCGCTCAAGGATATTTCAAACATCATAATCACCGGAGATGTTAACGCCAAAAATCCGATGTGGGGAAGCCCGACGATGGATAGCCGAGGATTAGCAATAGCTGAACTAATGGAAAAACTGTCATTAACTGTATTGAATGATGGGAATCCAACATTTATGCGCAATTACTCCAGTGGTTTCGTGGAATCTCATTTAGATATTGTGGCTGTTAGTGAAAACTTAACCCCTATCAGCAGACTGGACATTGAACCAGTAGCACTCATCTCGGACCACTGTAGATGCTTTCTGTATATGAAGACTAACAAGGACAAATGGCGAACTACACAAATAACCGACTGGGAAAAGTATAGGAAAATAATATCCTCAAACGTCGCAACCACCACCAACATGGATACACTGGTAAAAACGGCATATCAAGCAGCAACTAAACGCATACGAGTCCCCCCACAAATTACCCAACCGAACATGAAATTGGCTCGATTTCTGGACGCAATCAGCAAGTCACGAAAACGATTTAAGAAGCACGGGTTTCTAAGTGATTATGTACGGTACGAATCCCTTAGGAAAGCGGCACTGTCGTACTCAAGAGAACTTCAGGACGTACTGAATAAAAAGTATGTGTCAACATTGAGTCAAACAACGCCTCTCACAGACGTGTGGCGGTGGATTAAGGCTACCGAATCTGGAAAACCAACAACTCCACTAGGAACATATTGCCTGAAAAATAACGTCAATATGCGCTCAGCATTGAACGACCTATTAGAAAAGGGTTACCCTGCCGGACATACCACCATGTCCAATTGCTAAGTCAACTGAATTCGATATCAATAAACAAATTTCGTCGAAGCTATCACGACCATTCAACGTACTTGAACTTGAAATGGCTCTTGCAATGGCACATTCAAGAAGTGCTGCTGGACCTGACGGAATCACTAACAAGCAACTAAAATCTTTAAGAGAAGATGGCAAGAAGTTTATGCTAACCAAAATGAATGAGATACTTGCGTCTGGGGTGTTCCCGATGGAGTGGAAATCTGGAGTTGGGGTTCCTATTCTGAAACCGAGTAGGCCAACAGGAGACATCAAATCATATCGTGTAATTGTCAAATGCTCCCACCTTGGTAAGGTTCTGGAGCGAATGCTTCTTCGAAGATTAATGTCTGCGTCAGAAGCTAAATCGGCTCTCACAGATAGTATGTCAGCATACAGACCGCTACGGTCGCCCCAAGACAACGTCATAGATCTGACAACAGATATTGAACAGGCATGCCGGAACAATGGCCATGTATTGGCCGCATTCTTTGACATCGAGGGCGCATACAATGGACTGACACACACAGCTGTCCATGAATCTCTACAAAATATGGGGATCGACGCCAATTGCCGTTTCTACAAAATCATATCAAGCTATCTGCACGAGCGCACGCTGTCTATTACGTGCGGGGGAAGCTGCTCCAGGTGTGTCGTGTTAGGAGATCGTGGAGTCCCTCAGGGTGGAGTGCTTTCCCCGATTCTTTTTGTATTAGCGGTATCTAATATTGCGAATTGCGTTCCACACGGCTTTCACCTATCCCAGTACTCGGATGACGGGGCCATGTGGATTCGCTTAAACGGCAAAACAGTCAACCCCATTGTTGTTTTTCAGCTTCAGTGTGGCATCAAAGCAATTGTATCTTCATTGGAGAAAATTGGCCTTAAGATTGAACCATCTAAAACCAAAATAATGGCTTTCAATATGCGTCGAGCACAGCATGTAGTAGTTAAGATAGACGGAAAAACAATTGAACAAGTCACGGATATACGGTTCCTTGGAGTACATCTGGAAGACAACTGTCGATGGAGGATGCAGATTAATGAGCTGAAAGAACGAGCCCTTAAAGTTGTAAACATAGTCAAGAATCTGTGCGGACTCTCTTGGGGAATATCTCCACCATCTGCCATTAAAATTGTCAAGGCGCTTTTCTCGTCGAAAGTGGACTACGTCCTGCCGTTCATGACCAACCTGACAAAAAAAGAGACAACCGATCTAGACGCAATGACTGCAGTATGTGCTAAAGCAGCGCTGAGTTTACTCCCTATGACCAGTACACAAACCGCTCTGGCAGAAAGTGGCCTTATGCCCACTAACATACGACAAGAATTTCTAATGAAGTGTATATTAATCAGATTAGCCAGAAGTGGCAATAAGCTACTGAGATTAATCCAGGACGAACGCCGAAGTACCAAGGCAGCTGCCGCCCTAGAGGACATTCCCGAACTGAGCGACGGGATGCAGGCTCCTGATAGGCATGTATTTGATATGTCAAATCTTGAGCATATGTCTGTGTCACTATCAATACCTAACATACACAAAAAGAATGAACATGACTCTTGGTACCTGAAGACTGCCGCCGAGCACCACATAAGCTTACTCTCACAGGAGTACTCGTCAGTGATGTTCAGCGATGGGTCACAGCAAGGTTTTACCGGAGGAGCAGGAGTTGTCATACCGGAAACCGGGACAACTATAGCGGTACATGTCGGAAACTGCCAGAGTTCAACCACAGCCGAAATTGTGGCAGTGCATGAGGCGCTTGTATTCGCTCTTCAAGACGATAATCCCAAGGACACGGTTATCTTCTGCGACTCTAAAGCGGCGCTGGAAGCTATCACAGCTGCAGACCCATCGGGTCCCAACTCAAATCTCATCCAGTGCGTTCTTCGCTGCGCCGGCCATCTCAAGGCACGGCTGCGACTACAGTGGATTCCAGCTCACGTAAATGTACGAGGAAACGAGGCAGCTGACGAGGTCGCCAGAGACGCCCTACAGAAGAAGAAGCTGGATCGCCTATGCCTGGTGCCGCCTTCCTCAAGTCATGTCAAAGCTAGAGTGTGGAAACACAGTTGTCAAAAATGGGAGGAGCTGGCAAACGGAATTTCACAAAAGCGTATTAAGATGGGGATCGGGATAAATTTTGCAGGACCACATGACTTAAGCGGGGCCTCCCGTAGATGTGCTGTGACGGTTCACCGTCTGAGATGTGCCAAAGGTCTGAGCGGAAGCACGCTCAACCAAATTGGGGTAAAATCATCACCCATGTGCGAGCAGTGTAACAAATATGATGACGTTATACACATTCTTACGGAATGCAGAAAATATGAAGTGGAAAGAGCACAATGGATTAAGGCCGTCACTAAGCATGGAGAGGACGGAAACATGTTATCAGCACGAATGGCTGACAGTAGACTTGCCAGTCTGGTGAAATTTGTCAATTCTTGTGATCTAGTGCTGTAAGTTAGCATGGGACTAGCGATGTAACTATCAGCGAAACATGTACACGCTGTGAGCTTAACGGATGTTAAAAACATCAAAAGCGTAAAATGTACCACTGTGTAGTGGGTCTCTGATGTGAGACTCTCCAGATTATATATGTAATCAATAAACATCTATCAAAAAAAAAAATACTGATGTTTCGTCATGTACATCATGCGCTTAAAATTTCAAGCCATTCAAATAAACCAAGCCGAAATTATCACAAAAAAACATGAGTTGCTAATTTTTTGCAACACACTTTATTTTTATTGTAGTTGTAAGTATTAAATATATATATATATATATATATATATATATATATATATATCTTACCGTTTTACCGTTGCAAGGGATTTCGAGAATATACCGCTCGCACCGAGTTCATAAGAGCGGGGGCTGCCAACAAGCAAGGACACGGACAGCTGGATCTTAACTTTACGTGACACTCTTTTACCTCAATTTTTATTAAGGCAAGCACTGCCGAGTGTGTAAACGTATTGTAAATGATTAATAAATTATCACAATATATATATATATATATATATATACAGGTCGTTCAACATGTTATTAAAATGAGCTTTTCAGAATTTGAATTTAACGCGCTTTCGCCGCTATTGAAAACCGCAACTTTTCGATTGCTAGCACTTAAAATATTATGGTGATTGGCCGTTGCGATTTCGTTTGATCGCTTTCCCGTACAACGTATTGGCGTGATTTTGAAAAATGGAGAAAAAATTGTTTCGAGTGTTATCAAGCATTTTTATTTCAAAGGTTGGAATGCGACCCAAGTGAAAACTGAGTTAGGCGAGGTATATGGTGCCTCTGCGCCATGTTTTGCCACTGTCTTCAACTAGATTAATGAGCTAAAAAGAGGTCGCAGGAGCACCGATGCATGAACTACGTTTAGGACGCCCAAAAACGGCAACTGATGAGGAAAACGTGGAAAAAGTGCGGAAAATCGTTGCCGCACATAAGCCAGTGAACATTAGGGAGATAGAGGAGGCCTTGGGGATCAGTTTGGGTAGTGTGCATTTCATCCTGCACGAGAACTGAAAGATGAAAAAGCTCAGAGTAAAATGGGTGCCGCATTTGCTCAACCAAGGCCAAAAAGACGCGCGTGTTTCCGCTTCACAGCGAAATTTGGCCAAGATGTCGAAAAATCCGTCGAATTTTGAGAGCGGTAGGACGATCACGGGAGAATATCGTGCAAGACTGTTGGACTGAGGCAAGAACTCATCGTGAAACAGCCCGCTTTGCAGAAAAAGGTTGTCCTGTTTCACCAGGGCAATGCTCCTGCACACAAGTCGCGGCAAGCATCGGCAAAACTGGCCCAACTGAGGTTCGAACTTTTTGAACAACCTTCTTATTCTCCAGACCTGGCCCTCTCTGATTATTTCCTTTTCGTACATTTGAAGAATAGTCTCGGTTGAAAGCGTTTTTTCCAGCAATGAAGAGGTTAAGACTGCTGTCAATGCCTATTTTCTGTCTAAAGACGCGGAATTCTACTCAAGAGGCATAAATGCTCTGAAATCTCGGTGAGAAAAGTGTATTGAGCTTCTCGGGGAGTATATCAAATAAGAAAAAATTAAAAACAAGATTTGGAAAATTCTTGGTTTTTATTTTAAGAACTTGTCGAACTACCTGTATATATATATATATATATATATATATATATATATATATATATATATATATATATATATATATATATATATATATAAGTAGTGTATTTGACTGTCCCAGACATACAACAGTATGTGACACGGGTGTAAACGAGGATTCAAAGGACGAGGTTTCCAAGAAGCCGATCAGATACTATAAGGCTATGTAAATAAGTATGTGAACTTAAGAGGGATGTAGGTTAAGTGTAGGCTAAGTAAATATATGGTTGTTTCCTATAAGTTAATGATTCTATATCGTGCGAGAGCTAAACCTGAGTAGACACCTAGAAGTTTTCGAGGCGGCCCCAAAGTCTACGACAGCGTCATGGCCTGTGGTCCTGAAGCAAGTTGGTATAAAATCTAAATAACGTAGCGCTAAATGTTACGGATTCCCTTAGACGCTCGTCCCTTAAGGGATCTTTCTCATAAGGTATTAGAAGTTCAGCAAGTTTCGTAAAACTAACCGTTCGTTGGTAGACTGTAAACGGAGCCTGGATAACTCGTTCCGTCTTGATCAACTGAGAGTGTGCATTGAGTAGAATGTAATATTCGCCTGCTATAATCTCGAGCGCATACTACAGATTTATGATGGCAATACGTAAATGTCAAGATTCTCAACATGTAATTGTAAAGTCCATACAGTTACTTGCTGCTTGTATTTTATTTATACAATTTGAAACCAATCTTCTGTATATTTTTATACTTTACATTAATTTTACTTTTTTTTTAAAGCAAGCAACCTCTAATTGCGTGAAAACCCCCCTCTTAAAACCTGCAGAAGGAAGGAAACTGATGATGTTTTACGAGACGAGATGGTTAAGACAATAGGTTGTGTCTAGCAAACTACCTTATGGAAAATTCAGCAACGTATGCGATGTATACAAGCGAGCACACTGTCGCAATGGAAACCGTGATGTCTACAAGTGCACAGTTACACTATGGCTTGCCTCAAGTCCATGGGTGGGGCGGCACTCATATACATTATTAGAACGTATTAGAACGTTACTTGAAGCCGTAACTAGTAAAATGCGAGTTAAATCATTCACGTGACGCGCTTTCCATGCATGCAATCTCGCAAACTCTCCATCTACCTTCTGTTCCTACACGTTTACCATGAATGTCCGTCACAACAAAATATACTTTTTAAATGCGATCAAATGCGAATGAGTTGCGGTAAAATCGCACTGAGTTTCAGGCCCATCGACAGCATAAATCCTCTCCGAGCTTGTTGGAAATATACGCTCGCCCACCAAGGATCCATTGATTAGAGTGGAGCACACTAACCGATAGAATATTTGAGCTGCATAGAGACACAGAATGAAAATGTAACTACGTTATTTAAGCAAGCCGGTAACATTTTCGCTTATTTTGTTAAAGGTCTGTTATTGAAGGAGACCTGAATTGAATGCTTAGCTGAGGTAGCCACTTCGGCACAAAACCCGTCGATGAATAACATGTTCTACATGCGCGTGCTTAGGAAGAAGCATGCCAAAAAGGTTCGCCACGTGTGTGGATCATTTTATATTTCTTAACTCTGTTTTGTAGTTTGTGCTAAATTCAATCACGGAGTGCGGTCAGCTAAGTTATGGCCTGTGGTCACCGTGGCTAAGATTGTTTTGAATTGTTACTTTGTTGCTAGAAGGGCATGGCCATGTTCCTTGCTCCCGTTTCGCCGATATGCAGAGTAGCGCCGATATGCCTTTAAAGGGACCGCAGTTCACGGCATAGTCGTAGAGAAAGAAGCGTTGACCGCAATTGTATTCGATCAATCTTCGTTCGTGTCTGTATCGTTTAATTTTTTTCGTAGTCCGCGTATGCGAACACGTGCACGGCAGTGAGACATGAAGCAGATTCGTTTATCGCATGTGGCGGCACTAGACACATCTCTCTTGTGTTGTCGCTAATTACGATCATTAGGGACAGGAGCAGATAGCTGGTAGCCCACGCACGAAGTAGCCCGCTTTGCGAGGCGTTTCTCGTCATCCGGTTCACCCTGCCTCGTAAGCCGCCACTGGGTCGTCAGTGGACCGACCGATGGAATCCTTGATGTGTGGCCTGTCGTGTCACTCATACGGGCCCGTCATTTTAAGGGTCATTGTCACCTGCGTCCCTGGTGGGAGTCGTGCCAGTTGGCGCCAGTTGTGGAGAGACGACAGCCGTGCCATTATCGCCGATGCCTCCTTTCGGGGCTGACTCTCAGCCAAGATCTAACGTCCATGGGACTGCTTTTCGCATTGCTTTATAGACGGACTACCCCCATAAATACAAATCAGTGCAACGGTGGGGCTCGAACCCGCGCACCTGCTATGTGTCTTCTCCGGTCGCGAGGCGCAGACGCATGCACCCACCACGCCACCGGGCTCGACTATCGCCGATGCTTATTGGAGACTAAATGCAAAATGGAGTCTCCAGTGGAATGACTCAGTCAACGAGCTGTATGTACGTCGTCGTGCTGCTACATTGACAGCCATGCTAAACCACTATCACCGGGTTCGTTGACTAAACCTCGGGCTGTTCGACCTTCCTGAGAGCTTCGGCCGGTATCAATTAGGGCTTAGGCGGGCGTCTCGTACTTCTTGTCGTCCTTGGGTTATTAGTCTAGGCGGGCATCGTGTTATACAGTTAGTACGTGAGAAGGGCGGGCTGACAAGCTGCTTTCTCTATCTGACTTTTCAATATCTGGCTCGTCGAAGTTCGTTTTTCAGCTAATCTCTCCCTGTTCGCCTAATTAGAGCCGTCCAAAGCTAGCAAGTCCTATACATCCTCATATATATAAAAAACGCGTCTTATGTATTCATGACAGCACGACAAGGTTAAGTCGACCGAGTAGAACACGTAAGGCAGAATAAGGTGCGTAGACTTACTCAGTGGCTTATCATTTTGGCGAAAAAGCCACTGCTGTTCTACAAAATGTTGGCTACCATTTTGCCGATAAGACTCACGTCTAATGCAGGAGAAACATCTTTCAGCAGTGTCTTATGCAAAGACTATTGCTCGACATTCACCGTGGCAGCGGCGCGCCGGTGCAGGAAACCTTACTTAAGTTGGCTAAACCGTGTTTTCCACACTAAGTACTAGTTGGAGTTCACTTTCCCTTGGGAATTATGTAAGTTAGATATATATATATATATATATATACTTTTTTTTAGCTGGTGCTCAGCTCTGCTGTCTTTGTAGCCCGTTTTTTGTTTGTAAGCACAACTAATTAGAGCTGCCCCAATTTCTGTTCTATCAGGCAACGTTCGATCCAAACGGGAGCGTCACTCAATAGGCTAACCTTTGATTCAGATTATGAACATTTATCATGCAAATTGAAATGAGGGAGTGCTCTCTAGAGCTTTTCGTGCAACTCACGGTTGTCATAGGAGTGGAGAGGTGCCACCAACTCACGGTTGCCAAGGAGTGGAGAGGTGCCACCACAGAGCTAGTTCGTCGAAATATATCGCCGCTGTGGCCAATAGTTTGGAACAAAGCCCGGAACGAATTTTTCGCTACCCGCAGCGATTAACGAGCGTAATGGCAGCATAATTATTACTATGATTATTATTATTATTGGCGAAATCAATGCGCGCAACCTTAGGTTCTAACAAGATGGTGCCCACATCGCCAACGGCAAGACAATTGCGTTTTTGAGGACGAGAAATGCCTCGGGCGCGTAATCTCGCGTTACGAGATTTTCATTGGCCTCCACGATCTTGCAATTTAACGCCTTTAGACCCCTTTGTTTTTGGTCAAAGTGCGCGCTAACAATCCCACTACCACTAGCAAACTAAGGACCAACATTGAGGCGCGCATTAATACAATAGATTAATACAAATATATTAAAGAAGAAAAAAAATGGCTTAAACAATTTTTTTTCATGTTACTCTAAAAATCTTTAAAATATTAAACCCTATATATTTATACATTTCAGTTAATAACAGATAAAGTTAAAGGTTCCGAGTCAACACATCAATAGGCTAGAATTATATGCTTGGCACAAGGCAAACATATTGCAAAGCATTCAATATTATATATATATATATATATATATATCATACACGGGCGATAGCCTTTTCTGCAAAATTACCTGAATAATTATAATTGTTTGAATGTAAATGCAATAATGGAAATTTTAAGCTCAATAAAGAGTTATTGAACCTAAATAAATTTGCCGTCTAGAGAAGACGGTCCCATAAAAGAAATATATTATATATATATATATATATATATATATATATATATATATATATATATATATATATATACTGCAAGTAGTTGCCTGCCCATCGACGTTCTAATCCATTTTAGCTCTGTGTTCTTCTCTCGATACAAGCCGTTCGTTTTGCAACAGCCCATCCATACAGAGCACAGGGATAGGAAACCAAGTCAACAAAGCACAGCTACGAACACTATGCTCCAGTAGGGCTTCACAGTGGTCAAACACCCGCCCGTCAAACACCTACGACGTTAAGAAACAGCATCAAAGAACTTTGACAATACCATGAGTATCTATGTGTGTATGCCGTACGCCGGATGATATGCCGTATCTACAATATACGACGCCAGCATATGCATATACACGAGCCACTAAACAAAACTGCTCAAGTCCCGTAAGGACCCACCCCCCCCCCCCCCCCCCGGCCAACAGTTGGCAGGGTGGCCGGGGGATAGTTGGCGTTCAATAGCCAACGTATGTACTCGCGAATACTTATGCAAATACAGACATAACGTTGAATTCGCTTTAGTTTTCAACTCTAGACTAGCCTGTGTCCCTTACAGGCTTGAAATTGCCGCGAGGCATATCTTCAATGCACCAAGGACCAGACATGTTAAGATATCTCGGGTTTCCCCTAACAGTCCGCGTGGCAGCAGGATGGCCGCTAACTCTGACAGGGTATGGTTTATGATTTGTTCTCAGTGAACGTCGTTCAAAGAAACTTTAATCAACAACACGAATAGTAGCTTAGCCACTCAAACAGGCTTACAACTGAGACGAAAAACATGCGACGCGTACTATTTATTTTGTTCAGTCGTTCAAGTACATAAGTAAGCGGTATTCTGCAACACGAATGTGTGCGTGTGTGTTGTTTGAGTACTGCTAGCAGCGACAATATCTGTAGTTTGTTTGGTTATAAGGTTTTAGGTTTAATGTTTGTTGATGTTTAATCATCAAGACTGGTAGATTTTCATGCGTTTTTGTTCATGCGTATTGGTATATTTCTGTTTTACGTTTAATGTTCCATACATACTATTCGGCGGGGAAGAATTGGACGTACTGATTATCTAAGCAAGCTTATCGAGAGCCTTACAAACGTTCTATACGAATAACATGAAGTATTGATACAACTGCATTGACTTGTCTTTTTGACGTTTTTTTAAAAATAATTTTCACGCTCACTGTCGACGTCGAATTCCTGAAGCAGGTCGGCATTTTCAGGAAGGGCCGTTCGTGTTGCCTCTAATAGGTAGCGCTCATCAGGCAGTGAAACGGCCCTCATCAGGCAAGCAATAGTTGTCCTTACCCGAAAGAAGAGCGAGATCGGCTGAGAGCGGGTCGTCTTCAGCGTCTGCTGTGGACAAGTTCCTTTTGCAGATCGCTTTCGAGGCATTGTCATGCAGTCTACAGCAATAAACACAATATGCAGCTATAATCGGCAGGCATTTCGGACAATATGTGTATTTAGGCTGGTACAGCCTATTCATCTATGTAGTGGTATGGATCTGATTGGACCTGATTTACTAGACACATTGATCTAGAGCCCTGAGTCACTTGCTGGAAGAGTGTTTTAGCATATTTTTGTCCTCCTTTCTCAGTTCGTGTAATAAACAGGTCGTATGCGATATTCGTGTGGCAGCAGAAAAGCTTATATAGCGGCGTTTTAACACAACTGCAGAGCTTCGGCTGCCCTCGATTTACCGACCAGATCAATTGGGAATCGTTTCGTGAGTGCGTTAGACAATTTATGCCAGCGGCGCTGCATGGAAACTGTTCGCCTTTTAAGCCGAAATGCAAACGAGAACGAAAAACTAGAGCTTTGTCCAGCAAAAGGTAGCTCACTAAGCCGCGGTGACATTTGACTTCTTGTCTACGCGTTCTCCCTTTGAACTTACCAAGATAATGAAAACAGCGGGCGCGCTCTTAAGGCCTATGTCGGGTATCCACACTGGCAGCTGTTAGTAGGGAACGTCTGCTGTTTCTTCTGGCGTGGCACCGTTCTGTCTGCTACTCTCTCGTAATAAAATGAATATATATATATATATATATATATATATATATATATATATATTTATATATATATATATATATATATATATATATATATATATATATATATATATATATATATATATATATATATATATATTTATATTTATATATATATGCTTTTCGCATTGCTTCATAGACGGACCCCCATAAACACAAATGGGAGCAACGGTGGGGCTCGAACTCGCGCACCTATGCGTCTCCTCCGGTCGCGAGGCGCAGGCGAATGCACCACGCCACCGGACTCGACTATTTATATATATATATAATTTACCCTAAAGGTATATATATTAAGGTAAAATATTGTCTACTAGTATTATAGTATTACCTCACAATTAAGCTTCATACGTGTTGAGGTGGTGGCATACCAGTCCCTCGTGTCTACGCATTAACATTCATAATCTAGTTAGACTTATCCTACTAAATGTATTTTTATAATAGTAGCTATCGCGGTCGGCTATCGCAAAAACCTCCCACAAAATAAATCGAAAAAATTGCTACAAAACGGCAAATTTTGTCTGCTAAACCATAAAATATTACTGCTGTTCACACGGCATGTTCACCTTACATTAGAAAGCACCTTTTTTTTAAATGGACGTTTCTTTATAGCGAGCTAGTATGTGCACGTTTTTGTTTATATTGCTGTAAGTCTAGCGTAGACTATACTTAGGCATATATCCAGGTAAGCGTAGGCTAAACAAACGTGTGAATTCTTTATGGATTAATCTTATTAGAACTTTGAACAAATAGAAAATAAATAAGTGCGAACTCTAAAGAACACGATGAGAATAAGCGTCAGCTGCATAGAGTGCACGCGTGCCATGTGTATCCACTTCTAAAAATTACAACCAATTTGGTTACGGTATGATCCCGAGACTCACTGAGAGACGCGCGCGAATGCTAAACTCAGACAGCGGCTAAATAATAATAAAAATAATAATAATGGCTCAAGCTGACCGTGATCGTGCTTGGTTCCCATTCTGGTCAAGTCGGGCTAGCACAAAAGGTCCAACGAAGAGCAGAGCAAAATGTATCAAATCAATGTGCGCCACTTGCGTTTATTCTGGCCAACGGCTCTGGGATACGAGAGCGATGTGGTGCGCTAATAGTCATGACATGACACGTCGTTAACCGTTGCCTCGTTGCATGCTCTGCTCTATTTATTGATGAAGATACATCGATAGTGGTAGTGCAAATAGGGACTTCATTTGGATCTAACGGGATTCCACATGCAACGCAGTTCGGTAAGTCGTTTATTGTATGTTACAATAAGAAAAGTGTTACCTGTTTGACCATACGTTTATGAAACGAACGCATTCATTGTGACACATGCCTAAGACGTCGTTTTTATGACAACTAGCGTCGGCGTCTCTCCCTTCCTGTCGACACGAAGTGCAGGCACAGGAAAAACGCGTCACGTCTCGCTGGTAAATTCATTCTGATGTTGACATGTGGCCTTGTGTTTAGTAAGCAACAACAACAACAACTCTGCAACTGGTCCTGACTCGCTAAGCGAGTGAGCGATTTTCGCGTTGTATGCACAGTACAGGCTGTTAGGAAGCGTTATAGGAAAACCAGCCCCGGGGTTTGCAAGCTATTATCGTCATAACCTGGCTGCGGCACCAGCAGCAAAAGTGACAACAGCAACAACAACGATGGCGCTAAAATCAACAATAATAACAACCGAAGCAGCAACAAAAAACAACAACAGCAACAACTACAACAACAACAGCAACAACAACAGCAACAACAACAACAACAACTACAATAACATGCAGCAGCAGCATCAGCGACTCTGCGAATCGGCACAGGGGGAGAGGGGCATGGCCGTGGAAGGGGTTGTTCTGGCGAGACGGTGATAAACTTGAAAAGTTCGCAAATGTGCGTGTCTATACATTATGAGTTTCTTCGTGTGTATGTGAGTGTGTGTGTTATGAGGAGCGTGGCTCTGCGTGCGTGTTTATGCGGTCCTTGGCGTCAGCCCTGTTGTCTGAGCATTTCGGTCCACAACGCATCACCCTTCTTCTCCGCTCTCCCGAACGACTCAGACAGTGTGTGACGCGATCGAGACGCCGCGCAAGGCGAATGATCCGAGAAAGCTAACGTTGTTGTCGGCGCTTGCAAGGCTCACACGAGCCAGCCAGCTGAGGAACTTCATGAACGGGAGGAGCACCCATATTTCCTATAGACACACGCACATACTAAGAAATGGGTATATATATGTATATATATATATATATATATATATATATATATATATATATATATATATATAAAAAAAATATTGTATATAGAGCCACACACAGCCGATCCGAACATATTGAGAACATGTACGCTCGAGTAAGCAGTGAACTGTGAATGTGTAGGGCTAAAGGTAGGTTTTGCGTTTAGAGGCTATCCTGCGTCATATATATATATATATATATATATGAATCTATTAATGAACAGCCCACAATCAATACTAGTGGGCGCATAAAATAAAGCGGCTCCAAATTCGTAATGATAACAGTATAAAACTCTGAAGTACTTGTAGCCTGAGGTGCTGTTCCGGACAGTCGCACACACACACACACACACACATATACACATGCCGGGAAAAGCAACCAACCATGGTTGGTGGTCACCAAGGATTTAGATTTAGGTCTGTATAAATGCCATGGGGACGTCGGCAGTTTGGAAACCGGTATAAACGGTTAGCCGCCGGGAAGCCGCGCCGCCGCCGAATACAGGATGCAAATCTGTCGAA
Organism: Dermanyssus gallinae; assembly: GCA_003439945.1. Classification (NCBI taxonomy): domain Eukaryota; kingdom Metazoa; phylum Arthropoda; class Arachnida; order Mesostigmata; family Dermanyssidae; genus Dermanyssus; species Dermanyssus gallinae. Next base: position 110,466 of record QVRM01005016.1, read on the forward strand.
TCCAGTAGTGACGACGGCGTCGGATATGATCTCCACATATGGCTGTGTATGAATGTATGTACACCGCCGCACGCTCGTACACTAGTCGTCCTATGTATACTACATCTATACATGTTTATGTGCACGACGTCTTCCAGATGAAGGCGTCACGGAAGGCGCAACGAGGCGAGGCATCGGCCGGCGCAGGGGGGAGCAAAAGGCACGGAGTTAGGTTAAGGAGTTTTGCTTGTTGACAATCTACCAGTGTGATTGCAGGCGCGAGCAGCTGGGTCGACTGAGTAGGCAAACGTCTCCGTGGACTACCTATATTTACCTATAGACTCTGAGCATCAACATCTCTCTATACACAGCTCGGCGACGAGTGTCAACAGCAACAGCGTCAGGTTAAGGCGTACGTTTCCGCCACGTAAATATGTAACGTGGCGCATACAATAAAGTTCCACAAACTTCCTGTGTGAGTTCACAGGAAAGACCTGTTGTAACTATTAGAACTTTTTGCGAATTGAACGCTATTTGTATATGCGGGAAACGACAACCACAGTAGTCACTGCATTCAGCATCATGGTTCGGCTTGTTTGTGAGGGACCGAAGAATTCGTTTCGTAACGCTGAGCGCAAGCAGCGACAGTTATGCGTGTATAGGGTTTTGCGCTCCACTGAAGCATCTTAGCCTCTGCTAATGCGTACCCTCCCTCGACACGACGCTGACCACATTTTTCGGATTTGGCAGGTGTGACGTGGGGAGGGGTGGCGTTTCAATTCTAGGCCTAATATATAATAGATTTAACTGATTTGTTGGTATGTTGTCTGGAAGAACCTGCACGCTGCCAGGTTCGGTGAATAAGCTTGCTTCATCAGTTTGAACCCAGATGCGGCGAGAAAATTCTCTATGTTTTTAGCCTTATGGGCTGACGCGTTTTAGTGGTGGAGTAACCGTCCCCTAAGAGATGCTTTAGAGAGCATCTCCTGCTGAGCGCAGTGCAATCTTTTGGCAGGTATTCTGCAGTGTGCCAATTAATTGCTCGACACTGTACCACCTTCCTCCAGTTCGATCATCGCCACTGTTCTCTTCCTGAAGTAGAAGATGGCGATCATTGCCTTGCCAACCGGCCATTGCTATTTCACTTCCGCTGGTGGAGGCGCTCTAACACCTGGCCACTCTGTAAGCTCTGGGATTCAAGTAGAAGGTCATTAAAATATTTCCGCGTCGAGTCACCCGTTGCGCCATCGTTTTCGCCAGTGACATACCAAGGGGGCATATTAAGCCAATTTGTTTGGTTAGTCTATGGTGGTCGTGAAGAATCCTATAGAGAAACTCGGCCTTTAAGCGCAAAGTCTCTCTTCTAGCGATTCGTATGTTGTGTTTCACTGTTTCGTTAATCGCAGCCCTCACACGGGCCACAATTTGCCTATTTGGTGCTATTGTTTTGGACGTCCTGCACGGTATCGCGCATAGACTCTGTACCACTTGTCGTACAGATTGAAACGTCGAGCTCGAAACGTTTTGCACAAGACATACACACTCCTCAGGGACAGGGCTTCATCCCCAATAGTCAACCAAACACGGCTGTCGAGTCGAGGCTTAGACATGCTTGTGTTCGCCATTCTCTCACGCCGTTGTGTCCCAGGGTGGAGAACCAGCCAGCACCAGGGCTGCGTTTGTGCTTACCGTGCGGTAGGCCTACAGGATTCTAAGCGCCGCTGCTCTCTGCGTGCTTCTTAAGGTCTTTCTTGCCGTAGTCGCTTTCAGGGAGTTCTGTAGTCAAACTGGCGCCGCAAAGGGTGCAACGGCGGCGCTAATGGCGTTTTTGAGCTCTGCTTTGGCTCTGTTGCAATCCGCCCCTCTCTGCGATGTGATGAGTTTCAGTTCAGTTTATTATTATTGATTGATTGGTTTATGTGCTTGATAAGTGTGTGTACACATATCACCCTTTTATATCAGGGGCTATATATTATTATCTTCGAACACATGTTCTTTACAGAACATCCGTGTTTCATGCGCCGTTTTAATTGTCATTCCAGTTATCTATAAAGTTATTAGTACTTATTGGTACTCATTAATAATAATAATAATAATTAATTAATTCGCAGTCTGCAACCGGCCTTCGTCGGGAGTGCATCGGGTGTAGAGGTCTCCGTGTGAGATTGGTGATTTTGTGTGACCCGTCTCTTGCCTTGTATCGTGTTGAGCATGGGGCGAGTCTTCTGTCACGTCTGTCCCAATGGGGCCCGATGCTGAGACATGGTGAATGGTGTGCGCCACCTTCTCACGTTTTCGATCGTTGGCATTGACTGAGTGCTGTGAATGCGGTGCTTTGGAGCGCGGCGGAGTGTCTGATGCTTGTCGACTCTCTTTTGCTTTGAGTGCCTGTGATGGGGTTGATCGGCGGAGTTGTGTGCAGGTGATTTCGTGTAAGTCTGTGCATCTGTCGTTGTGGTTGTGTTCACAAGTGAGACTGGTATCTCAAGCTTTTAGCGCCAGTATGGATCTTGCTGGGTGAGACTTTACGGCTACATACAACTGTGGTACATTCGTGGTAGAAACAGCTGCGCTGTCTACTTTGCAGTGTGGTGAAGCAGGCTGTTGACATTACGACGAGTGCAGCTTTGGGCAACATTTCTACATCTAGACGCCAGACTATTCAATGAGAGGAGGATTCGGCGGACGTGTAATCTGCAGCAAAAACTGATTTCACCGGTCGTCTGCTACGTGCGTTGCTGTTTTAGTCGGCAAATCATGGGAGCTACGGACAATAAAGCCCCGGTAGAAACGAAGAGGAGCAACCGCTGTAAATAAACGTAAAGCAGAGCCGCAAGAAGAGTCAAAGGGGAAGAAGGAGAAGCTGATGGGGGAGACAGGGCAAGCAGAGGCGAATTTGAAAGTGTGTGCAGCAAGCAGTAGCTTAAAAGATGTAAATGTTTCCAAAGCGGCGACCCTGCCAACGGTGCACTCAGTAGCATCAGCTGTGGTGAACAACGTCACAGCTGACGGTTCTCGAAATGAAGAGATCGCCAATGGTATTGAGTTGCCGGCAACTCAGCTGATTGTGGATACTGAAGAGACTGGGAAGAATGTTTCGGGTAATGGATGGACCCAGGTGATAAATAAAGATACGGCAAAGAGGCTTGGAAAACTTCAGTCACAAATTGAGGCTATCAGGGCAAACACCGTGCGTAATTCCAAAGGTGTTTTCCGTATTGTAATTGCACGGAGGATTGAGCACGACTGTGACGGTGAAATAAATATCGGCAGCGGGCCTTTCCAGGGCAACATGCTAGCTCTCTGTAGTGAGCTATTTCGGCTCTACCCTGACACTAGACCTGAATCGAAATCAAATTATATTCATGTTTGGACCAATGCAGTTGAAGTTACCAAAAAGGTTTTGGGGCTGACAGAGCTTCTTGGAATCCGCGTAACTACAAGTTGTAGAGACCTGGACAACAACTGGGCACGGATTACTCAGGTTGACCGCGGCTTCACGGATGATGACATATTAGCAGCGCTGAAGCAGGACGGCGTGGTGACAGTTAAGAGAGAAGTTGGGAAGCGACGCGTGGGTGATCAGCTTACAGAGTTTGTTACAGACAGAGTTCTTCTACGCTTTAATCGTGTGCCACCCACAGAGGTATTTCTGGCGTGCAGAAAGCATAAAGTTGTTATGTACGCTGGTGCACCTAAAGCGTGCTTTAAATGTCAAAAACTTGGTCACATAGCCGCGAATTGTAAAAATGAGATAGCTTGTAGAAATTGTGGTGAGACTGGCCATCTTGCAGCGGAATGTAAAAAGGCACCTAAATGTGTAAATTGTAAGGGTTGCCATGCATCTTCCTCGTCATTATGTCCGTTACGCGCATACGAACTTGAAAAGCGAAAGATTTGGATGGAGCGCAGACTACTGCAACAAGTCACTGTAGAGCATCCCGCCACAGCTATCAAAGTGATTGATCAAGCTCCTTCATCAACACCGGAATTGTCTGCTAGACATCCTGTCACGACGCAGGGTTCCAGTCGCTCTTACGCATCAGTTGTGAGATCAGTTGTTGTGGAAACCGCTGCCGGTCCAGAAGTAAAAATCAATCTTCCGGGAATTACAATGATCCCCCAGAAACAAACGATGAATCGGCTGGCTAAGCCTACCTCTACGACGAAGAAAACGACGTTCGGCAAAACGAAGATGCTCCTGAAGCCAAGGATGCGTCAGGCTCCCAGGACAAAGAAAAGCGTGGCTGCAGCGTTTAAGCCCGTCATGAGAATTTTAAATGCTATATGCCCACAAGCAGTGGGATGTCTGAAGAGCCTTTTTAGTGCAATTGCACCTTTGTTAGAGTTACTTAAGCAGTTTAACTAGAGTCTTACCCTTTCTTGTAATACATTGGATTATAACTAGAATTTTACACATACCTTGTAATAACATGACCATGGCATTAGATAGTTTAAATGACATTATATCACATAACCCTACAAATGTAAGGCAGTGCCAGACATGGTGGGGACCGCCTGAATTTAAAGTTGTAACTCTTAGCGGTGTAAAATCACCAATTTTTAGTACTCTTGCAGCCATCCACATTAATGCGGGAACAGGAGGGCTCAAGAAATCAGGGCAACTCGAAACGCTGGGGGACATACTGATGCAAGAGGGTTCTGGGCTAGACGTTGTAGTCATAAGCGAAACATGGCTAAAATCAGGCGACTACAACGCTTATAGCATCCCCGGTTTTAATTTGATTGGCTCAGGACGGGAAACTAGTAAACAGGGAGGAGGGGTTGGCATGTACATACGCTCGAACTGCCTTATACTCTCTAAGCTTGCTAAAAGTAGTGATGATGGTAACGTACAGGTTCTCAGGGTACATCTAAAGAAGTGCGGTTTTGAAGGAGTTGTTATCGGTATGTATTCCAGTAGGGTCACGCATAAGGAAGTCCTACTGGATTTGTTGGAAGAGGTACTTCCAATGGGTTCAGCTCTCCCATGTATAGTAATGGGTGACTCGAATATTAATTTGCTGGCTAATACAGACAGGGAAAGCTATATATCATTTTTCTCGGAAAGAAGCTTTTTTCATGTCGTCAAGCAGGTGACTCGCCCCGCTTCCGGTACATGTATTGACCATGTTGCTGTTAGAAATTGTGAGGATTTCCTGGAAATCTGCCCGGTCGTTTGGTGCACCAGGCTATTTTCGGATCACTACCCTGTGGTAGTGTTCTTATCTGGAAAGTATTCTCCGGTTACAGAAGCCGTACCTGCTCCGACAGCCTTATTAAGGATACACGATCGGAAGAGTGTCACTTTGTTTCTTGACCGAGTTGCCCGTTTAAGCTGGTTAAAAGTGTATGACACTGACGGCACGGAAGAAGCTTTTGAAACTTTCAGTAATTTATTAGTCAATGAATATAATAGATGCTTTAACAATTTCTGCCAGAGTAATTTGAAACAGCATCCAAAGTTCAATTTTTCTGCAAAGTTAAGGCGCTTGCGGCAAAGCGTTAACAAGCTTTATCGTTGGCATATAAAAGCGCAGTCGGAAGAATCAAAGTCTTCGTATTATCGTAGCTTCCTGCGCTACAAGCGTGAACTTCGTAACGCCAAGACAAAGTTTTATAAGACGTGCTTTAGGCAATTCCAGGGTGACACTTCCAAACTTTGGAACTTTATTAATGGTTCGTGTGGCAGAGCCAGAAAGTCAGTGGAACTTCCCACTACTCTGGAAGCCAGTTCTGGGCTTGTGACTGACCCAACGGATATAGTGACGGAGCTAAATCACCATTTTGCTACGGTGGGATCCAATAGAGTAAAAGCTCTCCAAATCAAGGAAAACGTTCAACCAGCTCTGGAGGCCACCTGGTTTAAGAGAGATTTGTCATTCTCTTTTTTGCCAGTAAGTACGCCGGAAGTACAGAGAAGTTTAGAATCCACGAAGGCTTCCTGGAGAGTTGGGGCTGCAGGAATCCCAGACCGATTGCTAAAGCTATCCTCTGTCACTCTTTCTCATCCATTGGCGCATATTATAAACCGTTCCCTGACTACTGGCGTTTTCCCCGCTAGACTAAAGGTGTCCACAATTATTCCCTTATTTAAAAATAAGGGCGATCGTAGAAATCCGAATAATTACCGACCAATTTCTTTAGTGGATTACATCTCAAAGATATTTGAAAAGGTAGTTAAATCCAGATGCGAAGGGCACCTTAGTTCGATTGGGTTCTTTTCGAGGAATCAGTTTGGATTTCGTAAGGCACGCTCAACGGAGCTTGCCCTCGCTCATCTTTATCAGGAGGTCGCCAATTCTTTCCAAGACAACCAACTTTGCCTTGGCGTCTTTTTGGATGTTTCTGCCGCCTTCAACTGTGTAAATCATTCGTTGTTCTTACTTATGCTCGAAAAACTTGGTTGTGATAGCACTGTTGTGTCTTGGTTTAGGTCATACCTAGCGGAGAGGCAGCAAGCGGTAAAGGTAGGTTGTTTTGAATCGACCTTAGAAGAAGTAAACATCGGGACGCCACAAGGGTCAATCTTAGGACCGTTTATGTTTATCATTTTGAATAATTTCATTATTGAAGAGATTGCGTCAGAAGGGTCCTGTACGCCCATCGTCTATGCTGATGATACGACCTTACTTTTTCGTATTCAACCATCTGCGATACAGGCTGATGTACAGAAGGCTATGCAAGTAGTAGAGTATGCTGTTCTTGTGTTTGAAAAATTCGGTCTGGTGATAAATGCAACCAAAACAGGACTCACGTTGTTTCGCCCTGCCAAAAGGGTCACGCAGGTTCAAACGCTAGAGCTCAATGGAACGGAAGTGACACTTTCTTCTACTATCAAATGTCTGGGCTTAACTTTACATGAGACGCTTAGATGGCATGATCACTTAGATGATATTACGCCTAAATGCTATGCGGTAATTTCATCTATTCGTCGTCTACGAGAACTAGGAGTGCCTGTCGAGGGTCTTCTTATGGTGTATAAAATGCTATTAGTGCCAATTCTTTGTTATGGTATTTCAATTTGGGGATTTTATAATAAAGGTATAACTCACAGGGCCGAAGTCATTCAGAATGATGCCCTCAGGGCGGTATTTAACTTGCGCCGCATCGATTCGGTTCGCAAGTGTTTTCAAGACTTTAAGCTTTTAACACTTAGGGATATGTACAGGGTAAAAATTGCCACGCTTGCATTTAAGATGTATAGGGGAGTTATTCCGGATGATGCTGGTTTTCCTATAAGAGCTGCTGTTAGACGCACAACTCGACGTGCAACGGAATTTGTGCGGCCAATAGCTCTAAAGCAGACCACCCGTCATGCTCTTGCATACACCCTTCCGACTATCTGGACCGAACTTCCCAAAGAAATTCGTGTGCTTACCTCAGTCGGATCATTTAAACGCGAGGTGAAAAAATGGGTAACAAGCAACAACTCTAGTCAAAACTAGTTTCCCGTCAATAGGTTGAAATTGTGTGAACGGGAGAAGTGTTTAGCAACTTCAATTGCTAGTTTCGTATGGAGTGAGACATATTATAGTATGAAATAGATAATAGTGATGTTACACATTTTACATGCACACTTTTTACACACATTTTTGTAATGCACATTTTAAATATTTTTATATACGAGAACTTAAGCATTGTGAAATTGCGGTTCCGTAAATAAACCTCAAATTGAAATTGAAATTGAAATTGAATTGAAATTGAAATTATTATTATTATTATTATTATTATTATAACGACCTGCATATCGATGTCTTATCGATCGAAGCATTGTTCATTGTGTAGTTTATGATGCCGTTTTTCCTTGAAAAACTGAAGTGATGCACATTCACGTAATTCATTATCGAGAGTGTTCCAAATTTTGGCCATGGCCATATCAGGCGATTTAAGTCTATAGTTACGATACGTATTGGGTATTCTCAGGGGTGGGCTGTTTCGATTCCTGTTGGTGTTGAATGTAAAGTGAAACGATAAATCTAGACGAAACATACCACGAAAGTTTTTAAATGCAAGAATGCCGAATTCAAATTTGTAAAGTGATGGTATTTTAAGTAGTTTATGAATAGCATAAAGATGAGAAACACTTTCTGTTGAAAGCGTTGACCCAAATAGTGGTAAGCAATATGTAACGTAACAGAGGAATAACGATTTATAAATAATCAACATCACATCGGGGGATACGCCAATATTGCTAAGTTTGCCTAAATGGGGCACAATCTGTTCAAGTTTGCTAACTAAGGTATTTATGTGATTTTGATACGTCAGTAATGGGTCAAATACTACACCCAAGCATTTATATTCGAATGCTTGTTGAATATTGGTATTATCGAGTTCAATTGCTATTTGTCGGCTTATTGATCTTTGCCATGGAGTGAAAATTAACATTTTTGTCTTTTTAATATTTAAACACAGCCTGTGTTTTGAGTACCAATTTGAGATAAGTGTAAGCTGGTTGTTTGTGTACTTAACATAGCAAGTCTGATTTAGTAGGAAATTGGGCAAAGAAAAGTAATGTCATCGGCAAAAGCGATAGCCTTAAGTTCACTAGCCTTTTGAAGAGAATTAATAAATTTTAGGAATAGTGTCGGTAAATGGCTGGTCCCTTGTGGTGTACCGAGGTGTGGGGAGCATGGAGATGATATATTGTTTCTGGTGACTTGTACCCTGTCGCTTAAGTAAGAATTAAAAAATGCAATCAGACCTTCAGCGAAATTGAGTTGTGTGAGTATATTGATCAGGATATTTTTATCGACTGAGTCAAATGCTTTTTTAGTATCGACAAAGATACCAGTAACTATTTGATTCGACTCCCAGCTTTTAGTTATATATTCCTGGAGATGTGTAAGAGCTAAATTGGTCTCTCTCTCTACCACGGAAGCCAAACTGCATCGGACTAATAAAGCGTGTGTTGGCAAGATAGAGGCGAATTTGATCATTGATAATTGATTTAAACAATTTCGCTAGAAATGGAACGCAACTTATAGGTCGATAGTTAGTTGCTTCATTTTTATCTCCCTGTTAAAATATTGGTGTAATTATTGCATATTTTAATTCTGCCGGACATACCCCTTGTGTAAAACATTGGTTGAAGATAGCTGGTAAAATATTTTATTTGTAGGTTATGTATTGCTTAATAAACTTGCCGGGTATATGCGCTTGACAGCCTCCCATGTTTGCTTTAAGCTTACTTGATTTTAGTATAATTGCCTCGAAGGTAATTTCAAGTATTGTAAATTTTTCAGCGGGAATATCTTCGTCATGCGGATTTAATTGATTAATTTTATAATTGTATTCAGTTATTTTTGCCCCATATTTACTGTAAACTGTTTTAGAACCCATTGTTGCAAAGTGTATGTTAAGTACTTCGGCTATCTCAGCAGGGTCAGTTGTAGATATGTTGTTGTGGTTAATCGATTTAATTATAGTTCCTTTCTGAATATTTCTGCCACAAAGCATGTTAATAGTTTTCCATCTCTCTCGGAGTGTAGAGGTGTTAAATTTGTCCACATAGAATTCTCGTTGTTTTCGAGCGCATGTTTTCTTATATATTTTTGATAGCTCTTTTAGCCTGATATTATCATATTAAATATTATAATTTTTAACCTTATTAGCTAGTATGTCCTTCGCCAATCTCATCTGTATGAGTTCCTGATCAAACCACTGGTCAGAAATTCGTGCGTGGTAATGTTTCACCAGTGTTTTGGCTGGCAGCTAGCTTGCCTTGGAAAAGGGGGTTTAGTAAACCTGGTGCAAGTCCTGAAGAGTGTGTCGTGCAGATCTTCTGGGGTGCGGAAGGCGTTGTGAGGATTGCCTTCTTGAGTTCGCTCTTGAAGACCTCTTCGTCCTTGATCCTGTAGTGCGTTTTGGTTCGTATAAACAGCGTTTTTTTGCTGCGGTTCCAATGTGGACTTAATACAAGAGTGATCGCTCAGATTTTCTTTGTCGGTGAGTACTGTCTAATCTTTTATTTTATTAGCTATTGTATCATTGCGTAGTGTTAGACTGACCGTCGACTGATGCCCGGCTCTGTAGGAGGTCGGGTTTCTGCCATCGTTTTGTATTTACAGGTCCAGGCCGGCTGCCCATTTATTCAAGGTTCACCCTCTCTTGTTTGCCCGCCGCGACCCCCATCTTTCCGACGCTGCGTTAAAGTTTCCTGTCATTACTACGCATTTTCTGTTGATGGGTTTGTTAATTGATACTCCTATTTCGCTCAATAGGTCCTCGAGTTCATTCAGACTGCCATTGGGGCTGCTGTGACAAGTACAGCCTCCATCCTCCTAGCAGTTATACCCATACAAACCCGGGCCCGCTTTCATTCTTTATGATTTGCACGAAACCCGTGTTTATAATTACTGCACTCTTGGCTCGATCTGAAAACCATTCCTTTTTGTTTGTTACCATCGCTTGATTTAGTTTGCTCACCGCCACTAGCTTGGCTTCTCTCCTTGCGGCTATCTCTTTGACCATGTTATGTGCGTATCTACACCTGTTGCAGTTTACTTGTAGTCCGTTGATCCTATTCATTACTGTTGAACGGTGAAGAGGTTGTTCCATCACTTTCTGGATGTTGGAAACGGGCTGGAGCCTTTTTGTGACCGGCTATTTGATGTATGCTTGTGTCTTTGAGCTTCCTTTCTATGTTCCCTGATTGCTTTCTTCTCTTAATTTTCCCTTTGTATTGCCCTTGATTCCGGGGCCTTTGCTTCCCTTTCTGCTTCCTCAGTTCTCGCCGCTTGTTTCTTTTCCTTAAGTGGTTTTGCGTACTGCAGGTAAGCCATAGCCTTTGGTTTGTGTACTTTTTCGTTGCACACGTAGCACGACGTGTCAGTTTCCTTACATTCCCTTGATATGTGTCCCTATTTCCCGCATCTATAACACCTCCTAGCAGTTGTCCCCTTACTTTGACAGTGTTCTGCTACATGCCCTAAATGGTTGCATCTATAGCATGTTGGAATTTGAAATCATTCTTCAGCCCTGCATACGCGCCCGAATAGAGTGATACTTTTTTGGCCACAAATCCCTTAGCGTCCCAACTGGTTAAAGTTACTAAACATTGCCATGTTCCTCTCTCGTTGCTTTTTGGTGTCTCCACTAGTGTCTCCGTTGTCTCATGCAGGTCCAGCGAGTTGTGTACTCCCTTCGCTATCTCGTCTATAATGATAAAAGGGTAAACGTCCCTCAGCACAACAATTTAAGCGGAACCCGTCGCTTTCCTAATGTCGACTTCCATTCCTGTTCTCTGTCTCAGAGCCTTTGTAAAAGACATGCCGTCTCCGATCCACTTTTCCGTGATTTTAACGATTAAGTTTCCATCTTTATTTTTCTTAACCGGTTCGATCTTTACTCCGGCATCCTTTTGATTGATGTGAGAGGCAATGTCTCTAATCATGTCTTCCACGGACCTGCCCTTCTTTGCTCTGATTCTAATGAAACTGTAGCACTTAGTCGTTCATTCTTTGCTTTTCATTGGCGGCGCCGGGCTCCTTTCGCCAACCACAAATTTCGCCTTACCACCTTCCCTTAGCGTCCCAACCTGTTTTCCTGCAGCAGGTTTCCGTTGCCCCCTTGATTGACTGTCTTTCCCCGTCTAGGGAGGTATACAGTGCCACAGTGCTGTTGTTACTTGCCGAATGACTCCTTTGTAGGATTATGTTGAGGCTTGACAGAAACTGTTCCGGAGTATCCTCTGTACTTCCAACACCGGCCACAAGTAGTCTTGAGTTGCTGCTGGCTGAAACAGCAGTGGGTTCCTCTGCACCTTCCAAGCCCGCGTCAACTAGTTCCATTTGCTCGCTGCTGTGCAGAACCGCCACCCCGCCAATCGGAAGCCGAGTCACGGAACAAGTGGGAATTGGTTACTCATATCACTTGAGTATGTTTAAGTCCTTCTTTGAACTTTTGTAAATAAGCATAGCTTTTGATCCCCCCTCGGCTGTTATGCTGTCTTGTATGAGACGAGTGGCCTTGAAAATTTCCTCCGGCCATTCTTCCGCCACCGTATGGCTGTTTCTCTCAGGGAAGACAAGGATGCAATTTTCTTCTCAATGTCTCTCTCTTTAGGTCCCTACGTTGATCTTCTTTTTCTCGTTGGCGTCTTGAGCACGTCCGTGTGGACCTCGTCTTCTCGATTTTGGCCTGTACTTGTTCCGCTTTGGCTTTCCATTTTGCTATCTCCTCGTGTGCTTAAGTTGTCTCTTTCTGCCATTCCTTAGGCTCTTTGGATCGGTTGTCTTGGACCGCGTTTAGTTCGTCCTTACATTTCTGCACTGTCGCTGGGTGCCGGCTTAAGCCGCCAGCTTGCTCTCGGCGTCGGCCTGGAGCAGCAGAGCTCTACATTCAATTATGGTCGTGGCAACTTTAATGTCCCCCTTGGTAGCAATGTGTTTTTCTTTTATCTTTCAAGATTTGTCTCTCTTCGTCATGTTTACCGTTTTCAGTTGCCTGCTAGGGGTCCGCAGGGCCCGTAAAGGGGTCCATATCACTTCTTCCTTTTTTCCATAATAATGATTCTATAATAATAATTATAACTATTGTCACTAATATTATTATTTACATTTTTATTCAATTATTGTGATATATATATACGCGGAGGAGTTATTTATACGTATATTCACTTATACGTACAACATGCGCATTATGCATCTGTGTACACATGCCATATTTACACGCGACGATAAATGTTACGATTACCAATGCACAGGCACGTTCGCCCACATACTGGCACGTCATGTCAAACATGCGTGCGCTCATATATATATATATATATATATATATATATATATATATATATATTAAGGCATTTGCTTTATTACCTGTGAGTAACGAATTTGACGAAACATGCCGTGACAAGCAGGTCCTACGGCAGTCGCATAAAAACAATAACACACCAGCACCAGCTATTGAGTAAGGCGTCTATGTACAGGAGTGTCTCCGGTAACACTCTTGTATCATTGTTTTTCAGGTGGTTGCAGTGCTGCTTCGTGCCGAGCAGCAAAATGCCTCAGCGTGGTACTATTGTAGTTACTAGAGCTACAGCTTCAAATCGGCAACGGACATCAAAAACAAATAGAAAAAATGAGCCGCTGCAAAGCTTTCGATTGCATATTGGTGTGTGGTCAGATTGAACTGACTAGCGGAGCACTAGATCCAAGTAGATTCACGAGTAAGTTCAACTTCTAGGAAAGTAAGTCACGTTATACGGCATCCGAGTAGGTGTCCATGTGAGAGATACATGCGTGCTGGCGCATTTAACGCCAATTGCGCGGCCAACTAATTACGGCTTTGTACGATGAGCCGGGCGACGCTTTCAACCGGTCGTTGAAAGCAATTTGTTGCTTGCGCCTCACACACGACGTGCTTTTCACTGGACGCGTATTGTGTAGAACGCGTATCGGCGAGCTAAGGAATGACTTTGTGTAGCAAGGAATGTCGTCTCCGGCGGCGATCGTTAATCGAATGCATCAGCCACGCTGGTGTAAAGACGGAGCGGGGCGCACGGTTCATCAGACAGACGTCATCAACTAACTATACACTATATATATTTGCCTGACCTCAAGTAAAAATCACCCCCGACTTTGAAGCCGAGCGCGCATTCGAAAACGCCTCGAAGCGCGAGAACGAGGCAGCCTATTTAATTAGAGACGTCAAAGACCTTTTACAAGCCAAGTAACGTGGACGTCTCCGGCGGGGAAGGACGCAACAACTAAGTTAATTAGCTGACAATTGGGGAACCTACAACAACTGCGTTTTCAATGCGGCGCAAGCAGGCTATGCTTTGCTACTCTCTTGCTGTGTAATGTGGCACAGATCAGATTCGATGCAAGTGTTCGAGCTTTCACAAACAAGAGCTTGCAACAACAGTCCAGGTTTAAAGTTCAACACATAAGGCGCGTTGAGCCTATATGCCAACACCACCAGCCTTAAGATAATAAGCAAAATACAATGATATATTATATATACATATATATATATATATATACATTTATATATATCATCTGTTGTCGAAAACACCAGTTTCAACGCAAACTTTTCCAACCTTCACGACAGGTCGGGTTGACGGAGGCAGGACGGGGCAGCAACCAGCCAAAGTCCAAACTTAATGTCACTGCACGACCACATTGCAATAATAGCTGATGTTATTTTTGTTGCTCCTGCTTCTACAACTATTAGTACACAGCTATTCCACCTGCGTAGCTGCTACAGGTGCAGCTGCTACGGCCCTACCTCTGCGCAAAGGCCGCCAGGTTGCGCGCTTTTTAATTTGGAACAAGACTTGTTAAAGCATGGGCGACATGGGCTGGGCACACATTAGCCCGCCTACAAGCGTCGCTAATCGCGTAATCTTCCAGACGTTGAAGGCGCTCTGGTCCATCGGTTGGCCTGTTTGCTTACTGGACCTGAAGATCAGCAACAGCAGCAGCAACAACAGCAGGAGCAGCAGCAACAGCAGCCATCAGCAACTGACTGCTCCATGGCTTGAGACTTAAGTCCAAGAACTTAGCTGGTTACGAAGCGGGGGGGGGGGGGGAGCTAGCAGGTCTTTCGACCAGCAGCAAAGGCTCAGCGCTGATTGGATCGCTTGTTATGGGAACCCAGCCCTCGGCTGGCCTAGTCGAGGGGTGGTTGCCGCCGACGACGACAACGCAAAGGTTATCTCGCCTCTCCCTAATCCCTCCCCTCACCGTCACAGCCAGAGCTTAATCTCAGCAGCCTGAGAGTATCGTTCTCTAACAAGAGCGTGTCGTTCGCCGTTGTCTGCGCCGTCGTGTTGTTACAGGCCCCGCGGCCGGCCATCATCGCCATTATTGCTAGCGTTGTCATTGCTGCTGCTGCTGCTGTTGCTGTTGTCTTTGTTGCTGCTGTTGCGACTGATGTTGTACTTGTTTTGCCATGTGTTTATTGTCGTTGAAGTCAATTTGCGCCGCTCACGCAGAGCCTGCCTCAAAATATTGTTTGGTCGTTCCCGTCAATGATCTCTGTATACATAGTGACCTTGTTTCAACTAATGTATGTCAATGCATACATACGGTATTGTACAAGTAAGTGTAAAGGGCAATAGTATTCCCTCAAATCTTAACATGTATATATATATATATATATACGTATATATATATATATATATATATATATATATATATATATATATATATATATATATATATATATCATATATATATTTTTTTTTAATTATAATTTTTTAACCTTGGAACTAATTAAAAGAGTTAACGGATTTTTGACTCGGAGAAAATTCACTCTCTATTATTAGCCACAACCCTGTCCCGTGGACCAGACCAAATCGATTCCAAAGAATTCTGGTTTCTGCATCTCGAAGAATGTCTCCAAAGGCGTTGTTGCTTTTGATGAAGTATTTTTTAAACCACATTTATTTGTCTGTTAGTCCTGCAGACACCTGAATAGGTAGTATTCCGGCTGTGCGATGTCCGGTGAGTGCGGTGACTGCGCAAAAATTGCAAAATGTCCTACTCAAAGCTTGGTACCCTGCGGAGATTGCATAAACTCACATGAGGCTTCGCGTGGCCTTGGTGGACGATTTCTTGTGTCTATTTCAACAGAATTCGTAGAGCCAGAACAACGAAAAGAGATTACTTTTGTAATCTGTTTTCGTAAACCAACCTATAAACCGAATAAATATAGACACATATGTTTGTAGATATGCCTATGTGTATATATTGTCGATCGTACCAAATAAGTTGGTTTCTTGACCCGTATATATATATATATATATATATAGAGAATATATATAGCATTTTTTTCTCTCATTACATATTGTTCTTCGGGGAAAGCACTTCTTCTTCGCCCTTGCAGAGGCGTGTCTGCAATTATCCTTGACTCAGCCAGGTCTCCGCCTTTTTTGCTGCATATTTACATGCATCTAGATAGAGGGCTTATGCCAAGGGTATAAACCGTCCTGAGGGGTGGCTTTAATACCCTGAGAGCCTGCCTCCTACTTCCAGCCCCCTTGTGCCCTTATCGATTACCGATAGTCAGGACTGCTTACGGTCTTCTCTTTATTCTTCGCAACGCGTCATATGCCTATCGTAGGAAATTTGCGATTCGACTAGAGTTATCTCTATAAAATATGTCTGGTCTCTTCTGGAAAAAAGAGGCAGTCACTCCGTGATAAAGTACGAGTTGGCTTCTCTTGGCCATCCATTCCTATGGACTGCGTGCCCTTTCAGATTTGTGTCTCCCATGGCGCGCTTGAAGCATTGCAGTGCCTGGTGATAGCTAATATCCTGTCCCCTTGGCCAATTACGTCTAAGCAAGTCTCTCTTGGAACCCGTTAAGTTGCCGATGTTCTTATTGGGTGAAAACAGCTTTTGGAAACTACCGCTCCACCCAGCTCGACCCAGGTAAACGCCTGCTCCTAACTTCCAAGTCCTGTTCGAAGCCTATCATCCATATTGCAGCGTCTGTCTCCGCAAGGCATATCTAATCGGACTTCTGCCTGGTGATTGCTATGTTCGCCTCGGAAAATAGGTAGAGGCCAGTGCAGGTCTATAGCGGTTTAAGTCCTCTGATGCGGCTTGACATAATAGGCGGATTAATAAGGACTCACCCTTACGATTATTCAGTTGCTTTCGGAGTCATGAGAAACCCTCAAACCCTTTCTTTTGTGCATCTTCCCCATTATGACTCATTTTGTTTTATTCGCTCCACTGCTGTCTTCCTCTAGTACTTTTCCGATCCCGTTTGAAGGTCCCTGTTTCCCTCGACACCTGTCCGACGGGGCTATCAAAGTGTTTGCACCTTCCTACTTCTGTAGCAGGGACAGGGTTACTATCTACGCAATGCCCATACACCCCGCAGCCATGACATTTCGGCACATCCGCTTTGCAATCCTTAACTATTTAGGCCGTACTGCCACGTTTAAGAGGAAGACCTTTCTCACAGCCTCCGTTTCCTTGCAGTCTAGGGCTTTGTGGACAGAAACCGTTCTGGAATTTAAAGCAATTAACTTGTTGGATAATCATTGGCAGCATATATATATATATATATATATATATATACGCTTAAAACTTAGTTAACCTGTGTGCAATCATTGAGGGCCTCGCTGACTGGGCACGGTGCATGCCATTGATTTGCATCTGAGCTCGCTCTATAATAATCGCACGAGCATTAAGCATCGGTTGGCGGCGTCCTTAATCTGCGCTTGAGATTGGCCTGCCTGCCTGCCGACTCGGTTGTCTCAGTTACGCGGCCTTGGAAACAACGGCGAATATGGTAACATCAGCGGCGGCGGCGGCAAAAGTCCTGACGACAGTTCTGTTAATGCTAATTTTCAACTAGTTCCAACCTATGCCCGCGGCTCTAACAGTGCGCGTCGTTTGCGTATTCGGGTAAACCGGTTCGGGGCACATCGCACCCCCGTGTGTGTGCGCCTACACGTTCTCGTATGTCAATGTTTCGATGAGTGTTTGGTAACAACTCTTCTCTCGCTGCCGGCAACGGCGCCGCATCGCAGCGCCCTTCGACGCCGTGTGTTGTCGTGTGCTGTGCGCTCGTTGAAACAGCCAGCACCGCGCATGGCCAGATCTACGCGCATCGCTGGACGCATGGAAACACAACAACAACAACGTCAACAACAACAATAACGTCAACAACAACAACGTCAACAACAATAACGTCTACAGCAACAACGTCAACAGCAATAACGTCAACAACAACAACGTCAACAACAACAACAACAATACCACCACGACGATGACGACGACTTCAAGGGGATGTGCCGTCATTAGCCTGCCAGATCCTGGGTCGGGACCTGTCCGATTTTAGGCCGGCCTAAGACGGGAGCAAGCGAGGCGCGTTGCCAACAGGCAAATCCGGCTAACCGTAAATTCAGACAGATTCGCCCAACGAGTTTACGGCTAAACAGCTGCAAACAGTTGGGAGAATATCCTTTGCATCCCCAAATGAACGGTCAACAAAACATTTTTGTTTGAGATGTGCCGGTCGTTCGCCGTGGTGGGAGGCAGGCCTTTTGCTGCCGAATCATAAAGGTGCTATCAGCAAGCAATAACAACAGAGGTTTGTGTCCGAATGGAAGAGGCAATACGCCAATTTACTATTGAACAGCCAAAAAAGGCGACAACTACCCTCATTCAATTAACCGAAACCACTGCTACGAGAGCTCATAGTAGCAGATTCCGTAAACTGCCATTAAACTTGTAAATGCTAACTCGTATTAGGGGTGCTCAAACGCTTCAATTATAAAAAAAAATAATCTCATCTATGTCAATGAACACACATACTTACTCATGGGTAAAATAAACGAATGGACACCAAGATAGAAAAAAATTGCATCAACGTGTTATGCATATATATATATATATATATATATATATTGGGAACCTCCATTGAGACCGCTACACAAGAGACCGATTACTGGTCTCAACAACTACACAACACGTTCGATGGGGCACATTTTCAAAAAGCACACGAAACGCCCTTTGTACATTACTGAATTAAGGGTATGGCCTACCTATCTGGTAAGGAGTATTTAAACCTACTAAAGCTCAGGATCAACGCGCTACCAACGCGTGCCAGATTGGCCAGGGGACGCCCGGGCTACAACAAACGTTGTAGGCACGGGTGTCATGCGCCTGAGACGTTAGTTCATGTCGCTCAGATGTGCGATACAACACACAAACAAACTATAAAAAGACATGACGACGTCTGTGATCGCGTGGCGCGTCTTCTCCGCGAGAGGGGTCATGAGGTGGTTCGTGAGCGAGTATTCCGTCGACCGGGCGCACCGGGTCTAAAGCCCGATCTCGTAATAACAACACCTGCCGAGGTCTGGGTTTTAGATGCCGAGGTTTGCGGCCCGAATTTTTATTAAGGCAAGCACTGCCGAGTGTGCAAACGTATTGTAAATGATTAATAAATCATCACAATATTATATATATATATATATATATATATATATATATATATATATATATATATATATATATATATATATATATATATATATATTATATATATATATATATATATATATATATATATATTATATATATATATATATATATATTTTGAAGAAGAACACATATTAAAGCTTATCAGTCAGCTAAGCTGCATGCACTCATCGAAGGCTTTTCAGATTGGGCACGGGGCGTGCAATTGTTTGCGTCTGAGCTCGCTCTCTAATCGCGCGAGCATTAAGCATCGCTCGGCGACATCCTTAAACTGCACTTGAAATTGGCCTGCCTGGCTGTCGACTCGGTTGTTTCGCACGCGATCTTCGAGATGACGTCGAATATGACAACACAGAAGCGGCGGAAGCCGAAGACGATCCTGACGAGGGTCGTCCTCCTGCTCATGCTAATTTTCAACAGGTTCCGCCCTATGCCCGCGGCTCTAAGCGTGCGCCTCCTCGTTTGCGTATTCAGGTGAACCGTTTCGGGGCACATCGCACCCAAGTGTGTGCGCCCACACGTTCTCGCCTGTCAGTGTTTCGATGAGTGTTTGGTAACTCTGTGCGCTGCCAACGGCAACCAATCGGAGCTCATCGACGCCTTTGCTGTGTGTTCTGCGCGTCGAAACAGGCGCCGCGCATGGCTAGATACGCACGCATTGCTGGACGCATTGGACAACAACAACAACAACAACAACAACAACAACAACAACAACAACAACAACAACAACAACAACAACAACAACAACAACAGCAGCAGCAGCAGCAGCAGCAACAACAACAACAACAACAACAACAACAACAACAACCACAACAACAACGACAACAACAACAACATAGCAGTAGCAGCAGCAACAACACCGACAACAACGACGACAACAACAACAACAACAACAACAACAACGACAACAACAACAACAACAACAACAACGCCGACGACGACTTCAAGGCGATCTACCGTCGTTGGCCTGCCAGATCCTTGGTCGGGACCTGTCCGATTTTAGGCCGGCCTAAGACGGGGGCAAGCAAGGGGCGTTGCTGCCACCAGGCAAACCCGGCCAGCCGTAAATTCAGACAGATTCGTCCAGCGAGTTTACGGCTGAATAGCTAGCTGTAAACAGCTGAGACTCCAACTTGGTGGCGGTGAGTCAATAATAGAACCGACGCAGAACGTGGGTTTTTCTGGGGAGCGGGAAGCCCCCAGAGCGTGGCAAACCAACCGCCTTACTGTCCGCTGAATTTTACGTTAATAGAGAGAACAGCAAAAACACATTAGGTCATAAACGCCACCGCCGCTGCACACGCGCTGCACTTGGTTGGTTATTGCAGAGAGAGGCCAGTAGAGGCCGAGACCTTTGGGTGCGATACATTGCGAAGATGGCCTCTTCCACATTGATGCCTTGCCCTCCTATGACGTAGAAGATGCAGAGCTTTCTCTAATAAGGGGGATATTTTTTATGTGCCACTTCTTATTTATGTAGAGTATTGTTGCAGAATTCATTTATCAGCTTCAAAAGGTGCGTACCATGGAATACAAGTAATACACGGAAAGAGGCCATGTATCTTTTATTGTTTAGAACAGTCCACCACAAAGACAACAACACAATTAGTATAGCGATTATTTTATGTAAAAATTCCGAATGGTCAGTTTTTTAGGCTTTCAGAACGTAGCGCATACTGGGTGACCATATTATCTCTCCCAAATGAGGCAATCGGTTCAGTAATAGTACTGTACGCCGGTGCATTTGTTCTAAAAACTACATCTGATTTGGCTTTTATTTCCGTTGCATGTTACGAACGTTTTGATCCACCTAGATTACACGTATCGTAGATATTGTGCGGGAATCTCGGGCTATTGAGAATCTAAATAGAGCTATTTATCATGTATTAGAGAGAAATCCGTGCTACTATTCTCACGTCTCACGCTCACGCCTACCAAATCACAAGAATTGCAATTGAAAACGCTCACACCCGCTATACTGACAAAACGCCTTAACAAGTTACCATTTTATTTCTAAATTGAATACAAACATGCTCTCCCTCATTGAATTAAATCCTCTGCCCCTGGAGCTCATGGCAGCGGATTTCGTAAACTGCCACTAAAAGATCTTTTTTTTTTTTTTCATTTATAGCATAGTTCACGCTTGATTATTAAAAAAAAACATTATCTTCTTTTTAACAGATTCATATGTATAAAATGTATGTTTCAAAGATGTGTACAACATTATCGAAATCTTTAAATCGTTCTCGCATTTTTTACTATTCCAAAAGATTATACAATTTTTGTTAGCAATGACTTTTCTAACGTTGACCCACAACAAAAATCCAACTATAAGTTACATAAAAAGTATATGTCTGTTTTTCTTCTTTGAGTACCAATTTGCCGATACAGATAAAGGTCGATGAGCGCTGCGCTTGTATTTGCGAAAAATAATTTTGCCTTTAGTCGTGTTTTTATTGTAGAGTTATAAACAGCATTTCTGACAGGAAGATATGCTCGCGTGTTTCATACAATTAATCGTTCACGTTATGACATGCCTTTGCCTAGCATCTAGCTGAGTACGAATTGCCTATTTGCCGCGTCCTCGCTAAAGGCTGTCATGTAGTTGCTAACCGATTGGTAAAACGTTTTGCAATGTACGATCAGCGGCAGCCAGCATCTGGTTTTTCTGCGGTAAGGTAAAAAGAAAACCAAAAGCTAAACAGTTAATCTATGCGCAATCTTTTGCAATCCGCTGGAGCGCGCGCACCGGAACGTCTGGGAGAGCGGGTTAGTATTGTTAGCGGCGCTTACGCATTGTGGTGAATTGTATTTCCTACTGATGTTCATCAAAGGCTGTAACTTGGTGCTGCTGCCATTGAGCAAGCACAACTGACATATGGTTGTCTTGCAATCATCTCACCGCAGTTGCCACGAAGCTCCAGCATTGTTGTTATGATGACGATGATGTATGTATCGAAATGTCGACCAAACCAAATTGACAGCAAGCGTCTATCAGCATGCGTTTTTTGGGGGGCGGGCGTCTGGCATCATTTAGCACAGAGAGATTGATTGATTGATACTACACTGGTGAACAGGCGCGCAAAATGCATACCGCAAACATCATCCAATTAATATGTGTGTAGAGTAGCTAGTTAGCTTTGGAGACGTCCATCTTACCTCTGTTTGCTGCTCTATTCATCATCACACGGCGCGGTCACCACGTACGCTTGTCGCTAACAAACCTGCTTGCTGCACAAAGGCGGTGCAAAGCTCGGGCACGAATTGTTGTCATCAAAGGGCGGCTTACGCTCGCTGAGATGGTGGCGCTTTGGCGTGCTAACGAGGTACAACGCCATTAGGCGGAAGAATGTCAGTCTCACACCAGTTCTCGACCGTTTCGATCTATTTGTGCGTCGCCTTATCGGTGTGCCTTCTTGGGCGATTCAGTCGAACAGAGCTCAATGACAATCGCCTCTTCCACGTATATAGGGTGTGGATACATAGCAACATATCGTCAGATCGAATAACACATAAGCACGTACACACATGTATACGTATTACACGTACTACATGCGTTTGGGCTGGCCAAAGACGAACGACACGCCATATCTTGCTATCTATCACGGGTAATGCGTCTGCTACATCGTGCAGGCATTTTAATGGTAGCGTCGTAGCACTTCTTTCACCATCACTTATATATATATATATATATATATATATATATACATATATATATATATATATATATATATATATATATATAATATATATATATATATATATATATATATATATATATATATATACATATATATATATATATATATATATAAATAAATTGGTCGCATAATGAAAATTATTCTGCTTAAACTCAGTGTCTGCAAGTTAACTATGTTAGAGCAACAGCATTTGGGCACCGATATGCCACATGTCTGCTTGCAACGGCAGTTGTCGTTCGGGTAATGGCAATCACTTCGCAGAGAATATCGAGTGGTGAGGTGACACGTGTCGAATATTTCTAGGGCTGATGATTCAATATGTGCAAACTGTGGGACCAGGTCCTCTCCTATGAGCGGTTGCTGTGATATTGTTAACTAGACTAGAAGATGGTATGCATTCTTCGGCAAGCCCACGTCCAAGTTGAAGAATTTTAGGGTGACTTCATTTTGTCGAGCTGCCATAAGACCTGTATTCCGTGTGAAGCTACTAATGTCACACAGAAGGTGACAATATCTTTAAGTGAACTCTAGTGTAAGTGCTGCGGCTTTTCTAAGAGAGACATACCTTATCATGATCTTCCGAAGCCTTTGGTCAATATGCTGTACAAACGTGGTACTTTTCACGGAGAAGCACACTCCCAGGTAGCAGAAGTCATTTACAAACCCTATGGTTGCTCCGTGAGGTTTCGGAACCGTTCGATATGGGACAGTGACCCTACCCGTCTCAACTTGATGATCTTACCGTTCCCTGTATTTATTCGTAGTCCAGATTCATTATTATTATTATTATTATTATTATTATTATTATTATTATTATTATTATTATTATTATTATTATTAGTATTATTTTAAAATGTGAGGTGTGAACGTGTACTCCTTGTCTTCTCCTAACTCCTAAATATTATTCCATGAAACCGACAATACAGCCGGCGTTTCCGCGGCACACAGCAAGCGACAGCAGTTGCCGTAGAAACTCGCCTTCGCGCCGATTTCCTGTGAGATCTGTAGTCCGTTGGCCCAGCTCACTTATGAATCTCTTGGTTCCCTTGCTTACCGGGCCCATTGTTTCCATCGATATTGGCACTACGATATAACTTGTCTCCAGTTCTTGGTACTTACGTTTTCTCGCATTATCTGCGCGCTCGGCAACCCATCCCGCTTCTAGTGAACTGTGGCGTATATACGAGGGAGCCAAGCATCTGCCGTTAGCCCATAGCGGGATTGTTACACCGTCAGGTCTTTTGTCGTCATGAAGTCCTAATCTGGGCTATTATTATTATTATTATTATTATTGTTATTATTATTATTATTATTATTATTATTATTATTATTATTATTATTATTATTATTATTATTATTATTATTATTATTATTATTATTTATTACATGTTAAACAATGTTACAGTTGTGAGGTCTAAACGTATTATTGCAAAGTTTTTTTAAAAATAATTAGTTCACTCCATGGCGCCTAAAATAGATGCCGCGTTCCCTCTGCAAACGGCCAAGGACAACGCTTGCCTCAAGAATTGACCCTCTCTTCGGTCGTTCGTGACCTCCTGAATTCGCTTACTTAAATCTTTGAAAAATGCTTCGGTTCCCCTGCTTATTATTATTATTATTAGAGTGAAAAAGAGAATGGGATTTGGATTATCATATTGTGGGTAATCCGTGATCTGCAAAATGGAGTCGTATTTGCGAACCCCATCGTCGAGAATCATGGGGTTCTGCTGTAGGACACTGACGAGCAGATTTATCAGCTCTGGACCTATACCAGTTCTGGAAACCTTTCTCGGTCAATAGAGAGGCCACATCAAGGGCTACCTTGAAATCTACGAACACTACGTACAGGAATCGCCCTCTCTACTTTGGTACTTCACTTTACCTCCGCGAGACGCTTACAGTAGATTTTCCTTTGCGGAACTCGTGCTGCTCTAACGGGATGGTGCTCCTTATGACTCAAAGGGTGAAGATGAGGTTTGTAAGTAGAGCAGGCAGAATCTTATAAATGCAGCTTGTTTTAACGATGCAACAGTCTCACGATTCTGACGAAACAAGCTCGACAATCTCCTCTAGAGGAATGACCCTCACCGGATCCTAAGTGACTAATTTCTGGCAGACAACGTCAACATTAGTACTTGTTGCTAGGACCGCAAATTGGAATATCTAGATATCCACACATGTACAGTGCAATGGGTGAAATCATTTTTGGGGCGACAAACCACCACACCACACCGTTCAAGTAAAGGTTGGTGACAAACTTAGTCAACTATTTCCTGCATTATCTCGTGTGCCTCAAGAGGGATGTTTATCCCCCCTTCTATAAACGATTTTTGTTGTGGACATAAATAACTACCTGCTACCTGATGTCAAATATCTTGAATATGCAGATGACTTAAAACGTTATTAATCTGTTTGCTCTAGTGACTCCCATGCTGTTCTGCGATCAGCTGTTGACGGCGATGTTCGATGGTGTTCTGACAATAACATGGTTCTCTCGACTTCCAAATGCGAGGTACTAACACATGGTGCGCTTGACTTTGACTATAAAATTACCCGCTGCATTTTGCCGACTCTCCTTTACACTCGGGAAATAGGCATATATATTATACCTAATCTTAATTTTAGCCTTTACATTACCAAAGTTGTGGAGCCATCATTGCGCGCCATAAATACCATCGTCCGCTGTTTCATTTTAACGACTCCTCATGTGTACATTGGCCTTTATAAATGTTTTGTTCTTCCCAAACGTACATATTGCTTTTCTGTCTGGAAGCTTTATCTGTCTAAATACAGAAAGTTAGTGAAAGGCGTCCAAGACACGTTCCTGAGACGCCTGCGAATCAGGTGCCCTCAAATCGTGTTAGGTGATGCTGTTCCAAATATTGACTTACTTTCATGCAAGGCAACATATCTGCTCTACGTCAATTACGCAAATGTGAATTGCTAGGGCACTTTCTTTGTGTACGTTCTAAAAGTGTATAGCGATTTGTTACGTTTTTCTTTCAGAAGTACGTATATTGAAAACCATGCATATATGACCATGATAATTGTACGGCACACCCTTTTATAAGAAAATAAAATGGTTTTATTTCATTTTGAAGTTACAGTGGAATATGAATATCTAACTACTCTTGGCCTTGTGAGGGGTGCTACCAATCGAGCTTATCCTCGAGGCAGCCCCTCATTGTACCCATAATTAATTAAAACAATAAATGTGATTTTATGTTATGGTAAAGTCGTGAGACTGGTCACAAAATGAACTCGTAACCACAGAATGAGTTTGTAGTTTGCTTTATGTCATGTTGCTAAAAAGATAAAGCGACTTATGGACGGTTGACGAGCCCGGTCAAGGAAGTGAGCCGTCGTGATTCAGACCATGAATTTTTGAGAAAAAAATTAGGGTTTAAGTGAGTCGTTGCAGATCCATAATTTGACATCTTCGCCGTTCCGTTATGAAGTCTGAGGATCCTCCCCTTCCCCGAAAAGCACGAAGGCACTTAACCTGGGACGGTTTTTAGTATTTCAACGCAGCTTCGAATACTGGACCACCGTCTCTGGGATGAGACTTGGTTGCTGTTCTTTGACATCGAGGTCGATCTTCCGCTTGAACTTGTTCTGGCGTGTCATGCTGATTAACTCCACATTATCTGTGTTCTTCTCTTTCCCGACTATTGTGAAGCTCTCCAACACGGCATAGAACAGTGGTTGATGGTTCGGATGCATGTCCTTAGACTTCATCTGACTGTCTTACTGATCCTCGGCGACGACCTGTATTTTCAATGTGGGTGAACAGCACATTTTCATTCTCTGCTAGCTCTGTTTTCTACTTTAGTGTGCAATCCTCGTCTGGGTAACACAGAATTTTTCACTGAAAAATATAGGCCGCCTTCGTTTATCTCTCCGACCATCCTGAGCTCTGAAGGCAACCGAAGGCAGGTGCGGACAGCTAGCTCTTTTGACCAATACAACTCAGTGAGTGAGGCACAACAAGCAGACTCGTTGTCACTGTTTCAAGTTTGAAAAACTCCACTTGTACAATCAAGAGGAAAAATGGCAAACAACAAAGCCTGCACTAATGTTCGTAATAATAATAGTCGCCATTATGATTATTATACCCTACATTCTTTATTATACCCTGAAATGGTTGCCAACTTGTCCACTACATCGTTAAGTTTTACCTGACTTAACAATCTACAACTATAATAAACGCACAAATTAAACGAATCTATCACTAGATACGTTCTTAAGCGTTGAACAGAAAACTAATTTTCACTACTTTCTGTGAAGATATTGCCTGCCACGAATGGATATAAAATGCCGACTCCGAATTGACGTTTAGCATTAAACGACTAGATGTGTTGCCAGTAAAAATATGCTTATTTATAGACATATATTATGTCTAACTTTATATTTGTAAGCATATTCTTGTGTTGCAACTCAATTAAGTCAAACATTCCTCGGCAGGTAACATTTACGAGTATCGCACTTGGTGCACATAGTACCTAGTGCCCAAAATATTAGGCTCTTGAAAAGACTAACGAATAAGAAAACGAGGCAACGCCATTCTTATGTAAACGTGTATGTCTTATGTATTTTAGCTGTAGAAGCCTTTAAATGAATATTTGTCTCTTAGTCTCTGCTGAAACCTTCCTAACTTGGTTTTCTTAACTAATGGGCGCTATTCGAATTAGTGCTGTGATGAGTGTGACATGCGCTCAACCAATAGACCTAGTAGTGGCGTTCATTATGAAGGCTTCTGACTTAACGGTCTGAAAGAGATGCCTTATCGGCTTAGCAGCTTTTGTATACCGAGGAGTCAATCCGTAAGCTCCTCAGCCACCGACGGTCTTCCTTTCCTAACCAAGAGAATATGGGCGTCGAAGGTTTCAATATCATTAGGTATCATAAAAGCATCATGTTTAAAAACCTGTCCTGCCGGTTACAGTATGGCCCAAAAACTTAGCCGAAATTTTCGTTTATGGACAGTGAATCGTGGCACTATTTGTTTGAATTTTGACCTCAGTAGTAGATACCCGAACAACTTATCAGTCAAGGTTTGTTTAGCTTTTCAGACCTTACATACTTACACCAATGATCTGCGCGCAGCTTGCTGATGCATTCATCCTGTGCTTTGAAGAAGGCGTGATCTTCCCCCTCTTCTCGCGGCTCGGTCGTAACGCCTGTCCTCAAGAAGGGAAAGCGTAGCTGCCCCGAGAACTACCGACCAGTAGTCCAAGCATCTGTCGCCTGCATCGTAATAGAGAAGATAATTGTGGATACAGTCACGAGTCATCATCTGAGGGAAGACCACCAAAACTTACACCAATATAAGTTCATTGAAAGGTCGCCCTTCTGCAACCCAGTTTCTTGAGGTCATTCACAATTGGGCCATTGGGCGTAACCGTGGAATTTAACTGTTATACGTGAACTTGTTGAATGTACAGGGCGAACTTGCGACAGCGGTAGTTCATTGTCAAAACTAGGGACAGCCTGTCAATCCGAAACTACTTGCCTATATGTAGTCTCTAGGGTTCCTGTCTTGGGCCTTTCTTGTTTACAACATTCATCAAGAAGCTCGGGACACGTTTAGGGTTTGTCCTAAAAGTAATTGGACTGATTTTTTTCGCCGCGACTGTACTTCGGAGCGTGCGCGCGCCGACTGGATTCGGTAGAGGGCGCTCCTAGCTAACGAACGAGCGGCTGTTCGGTTGTCTCCTAGCAACGGGAGAATCAGGACAGCCATTTTCGCGCGACGTGTTTCTGTTAGTGGTGCAAGCCGAAAATGCAGCGTTCGTTAGACCAGAGGTAAATTCTGTGTGAAACTCGGTAAATCTGCAACAGAGACGTTTGAAATGATCAAGCAGACTTACCCAGATGTTGCTTTAGCAAGAAGTGGTGTGTTTAGGTGGCACCAAGCCTTTTTGGAGGGCCGGAAAGAGGTTGCCGATGAAGACCGTGCTGGAAGACCTTCGACCTCGACAAACACCAATGTGACTCGTGTGCGCAAAGTTTTGAACTCAGACCGTCGACTAAGTGTTCGTTTAATTGCCCAGATGTTAAATTTACCAAAAGAGACTAAAGAGACTCAAACGAAGGGTCAATCGGGTCCGACAAGACATCGCAGCCGACTGGAAGTTGCATCACGACAACGCCCCGGCTCATACCGTCTTTCTTGTGATCAGCCATCCTACAGTCCAGATGTGCCCCCCCCCCCCGGACTTTTTTTTGTTTCCTCGCCTGAAAAGGCCAATGAAAGGCAAGCATTTTGAGACGACAGAGGGGATCCAGGCAGCATGCACCGCGGCTCTCAAGGCTATTCCGGAGAATGTCTACCGTGACGCCTTCGATGCTTGGAAATCGCGCTGGCAGCGCTGCATCGACGCAGAATGAGCCTATTTTAAAAGTTTTTAAAGAATTGTAACAATTGGTTCAATCATTTTTTTTTAAATCGATTTTTACCTATTACTTTTAGGACAAACCTGTATGGCAACTGCGTAAACAGTCCAAAATAAATACGGATGGCCTGAAAATGCTCTCCGTCCCCGGCGGCGCTTCCAGCCGAGTAGACGTTCAACGGGCAATCGATATAGCAGCTTTATAGTGTGATGAAAATAGAATAAGAATTTTCAACTAAGTGTGCAATTCACGTGAAGACAATTCACGACGACACCTCATACCCCAGTACACAAGATGCCAATCGCCGAAGTGGTAGACCAAATTCAACTTGCTTTAGGTGTCATCTTTCGCCCTCACATGAAATTGTGCTATGGTCCATAGCTGTGCCAGCATATGCGACCTCATTTTTCGAGTTCTATTTTTGAAACAAGGCTGTATATTTCTATCTCAGAATGTACAACTTTCTTATTGTTCTCTAACTGGCGTATGGTTCTCAAGTGTGGGCGGCTCTTTAAGTGTTACCTGAGATATTGCTATCCAGCAGAGACTCCGGGACAGATTAATCAACGCGCTAGTCAACAATGCAGCATTTCTTAGCGTGAGATAGTCTGGCCTAGCGTCTCTCCTGAAAACGGCTCACTTTGTCTTGTAACGTATTTATTCCGTGTATCAGGCAAGTTGCCACGAGGTGGTCTGGTTGCTGTTGTCAATGTGGCTGTGGTTATTGTTGGTGTGATGTCTTCAGTCCCTCTCACTATTCTGTTTGCTATGCAGAAATTCAATGCAAACTTGCGTAACGCCTGGTAGGAGTCAATTAAAAACCATGTAGCCGCCAGTGTATAATAAATACATGGTTATACACTGGCCGTTATAGTAGAACCACGTACAACTAACTAAGTGTAACGAACGCATCGGAGACACGTCGCATCAGAAACCTATACTATCATGATCTAGGTGATCTATGTATAAGGCTATAATATAAGGTGTTTGCGACACACGTTGTGAGCTAGTAGTAAATTTGTTGTGGGTGTAGCTTTACGACGACTCGAAGACTACTGCAGTGTGTATGCCATTCGGGCCGATTGGCGTGTCGGTGACCTACCTGGTCAACTCGACAATGATGGATGTAGGCGGAGTCAACACACGCCATTCGCACCCTCGTCAAACACCATTATCCATAACCTAACACAGAGCTAACAGAGCCACCAGCAAGAGCATATATATATATATATATATATATATATATATATATATATATATATATATATATATATATATATATATATATATATATATATATATATAATATATACATTATATATATATATATATATATATATATAAACACATAAAGCAAGGTATAGAGAGAAGCATGAAGAACCCCGGCGGCCTCGAGTATAGGACTTCCCGTTTAGGTCACGAAGCGGATCGGGCTGTACCCATTCCGCGACGCCACGATGATATATAGAACTCCATTGTCCATCGCATCGGTCTATCTATGTACATACTTTTTCCTTTCTTGTGGCCTTTCTATGCTTGTATTGGTATTTCTCTGACTTGATTTTCCGGACTAAGCAAGGGCGTCTAGGAAAACCCTATAGCATAAATGCATTGGTTTAATAAACCGCACGCAAATCTACTATTGTTATGGCAACATAAAGACAATTAAAAAAAGTAATAAGGATACGAATAAATACAGAAATTAAACCTCAAAGCCGTCAACGCAAAACACATCTATAAGATATTATTATTATTAAAAATTATAATACTAACAATACAAGATGCAGCAAATACAACATGCTGGCCACATGTTTCGATGATACCAATTACAGATGATGATTAAAACGACCTATGGGCCTGTTTCCTTGGTTCTGGGCATTATCACGTATTAAGCATTAATCATTAAGATCCGCTAACTCATTGATAAATACACGCTAACGCTTACACACGCTAGTATAGGTGTGGTAACAGGGGGTTAGAGATCGGCCCTTATACGGATGTTGCTGTCGCTATCCGTCACGATGGCATAGCGTTGTACTTACACTTCACACACTGTCGACTATAATAATAGTAGTAGAGGACAAGGCGGTCGATCAGCGCGACACGGGAAAGAACCCCCCCGTTCGCGTGTCTGCCGGCGGCAATGGCTGCTAGCGTTCAGGGATCGTCCTCTATAGATCGCCGACAATCGCCTGGGCGTGACCTTCTCATTTGCCTTAGTTTATCCCCTTCCGCCTTCCGCTTTACCCCCAGCCGTCTGACGACCTTTACACAGTGCGAATGAACGAACGATCAGGTCCAGGCGTCTTCCCGTAGTAGGTACGGTGTTGTTGTTGTTGTTGTTGTTGCGGTTGTTGTTGTTGTCGTTGTTGTTGTTGTTGTTGTTGTTGTTGTTGCTGTTGTTGTTGCTGTTATTGTTGTTGTTGCTGCTGTTGTTCTTGTTGTTGTTTTAGCTGCCGCCTTTGTTGTCGTTGCTCCTACTGTTGTGGCTATTGTTGTCGTTTGTTTATTGCTCCTGTCTTTCTTTTGCAAGAGCGTATTGCTGAGGCGCGTGCTTTAGCAGAATATTTTCGCAGATTTATTCGTCGTTATGCGCACCCATAGACGTGTAAGGCTCCACAACAAATAATGCGATACCAGAGTATTGGCAAGGAAATATATGAGCGTATTAAAAAATGACATTAAATAGGTAAGAACAATAATGGTGATAAAACCAGGTAAACAAAACGTAGCAGTATTTGATGAGTAAAGGAGGTTTGCAAAATGTCTGCAAATAACTGTACGTTCTTCAATAGGATATATAGAAGCAAGCCTTCTTCGTGAAGATACTGTTACATGTCACTTGAACAGACTGACAGTTCGTTTTAGGGTGCATGCAGACATTGGTAAATACAGATGCCACACTTTATGCCTTTATAATTTACTACGCTCGTTTCGTCACGGCTACTGCCGCTCACCGCCCACGGAACCTGTACGTAGCATTGATTCTTTTAATGAAAGATATTGGGAAAGGGTACTTCTTTCTGCTAACGACAATGTAAAATAAATTAGTAAGTGTTGAAAGTAAGTATTGTTATAGACAAAAGGCTAGATAGCGAATACTTGCGCCTAGGCCCACTTGATCTATATTACGCTGTATACAGTGGTAAATTTGGAAATTGGAAATCATAAGATTCAGCAACGATCAACAATCGGTCAGTCGTGGGCCCTCCTCCTTGTAGGCCACTTCATCATTGGACTTTTTCTCGATAGGCATTATAAGCACTCTCATAATTGGTTGCGGCCACAACAGGACACACATCGTTGCAGCTACTGTTTCCATTACTTACTACCGCTCCTTTTGCTGTTTGGCTGGCACTACTAAGTCTGCTGAGCCAACCAAAACACATATGATTTGACTTGGTGCATAATACCAAAGCAGGCTCTGCTTGTAGAATTGGCTAAGTGTCACTCGACGAACTGCCAGACGCATCATCGGTGGTCTATGCATTCTATCGCCTAATGGGATGGACGCTATGCAAGCTCAAAGAGGAGAAAAGAGATCAATCGTTGCAAGGAATATGTCCAGGTGGATCAAAACCGTTCGTAGCTTTTTAATGTATCTCTTCAACTTTGTGCCAAGAAAGTTTCTGGCAGTTACCTGGGCTATTTTTTTTGGGAGCTATTTGGTATGCCGTTCAAAGGTTGTACTTTCTTGGACTTAATCGGAAATGATCCGTTTGAATCTTTGTTAGAGGCATGTACTTCTTGAGGTTATCCTTGAAGAGACTCTACAGATCTCGAGAGTCGGCTTTTTGACATAACTCCAGGGTTGCCACAGGCACTATAAAAGCATCGTAAGTTCTAAATCAGGGTGATGTATCTCTAGCCGCTCAGCAAAGCCGCGCACGGCTGATAACACTTTGCTATTTTCTAGTTAAAACACCTCATAGTCACCTGGAATTGGTCTGATGATGAGGTTGAGCCGAGGGTTGGAGTTCTTCAACAATTCGACTCTGTTGTATCATCTCAATCTCGAGCTGTGTGATATGGAGAAAAATCGCCGCCAATGCAAGTTTAACACACTTAATCTAGGGTCGGCGGATAGCAGATCCATGCATTATGATGATATATCATGCCGCTTTGGTCTACGATTGTATTCTCTCCGTCGGCGTGTCGACAAATAAGGCAGTTTCCACATCATTCTTACTGACCAACTACTACGCGCATAAACGCCATGACGTCACATCAGCCAACCACTGTAATCGCCAATACTGTAAAGCAGCTTTAAATATTCTGCCTTTAAAAACAGGATGTTTGCTTTGAATTCGAACCATGCACCTTTTTCTTTGGCAATCTGGGGCCCTACCGCTTGGCCATATCGGCACTTGCAATCGGTGAGTGACGATATACAATATGCCCCCAAAGCAGGTACGGTTTTGAAAATACTGAAAAATTAAAATTCTAACGCCCATACAGCTGACGTAAGTCATATGTCAGTTAAGCGGCGTGCAAATTCCGTTTTAGCTTCTGGACGATTCCAGCTAGAACGTTTGAGGGACTGTACTTAGTTTTCGCGGTACAGCTTTGCTTTAGAAACGCCGCCTAATCCCCGGATTAACCACAAATTGACGGATCGCACGCAAAGTACAACCGCGTTGCCTACCAGCTGTTCTCTGGCTTCATCTGGGCCCTCGTTTAGTAGAACCTTCTGCTAACGTGTGTTGATGGAAAGAGAAGTTTGAGGCCCAGATACTAACGCTCCTTGAGACGATAGAGAGCCACTGCAGGGAGACTGCCTGAAAAATAGTGGCAAACATACCTATGAAGTTAAACCTTCTAAGTAAAGACGGTGACAAACATTATTAAGTAGTCGTATTAGTAGTAGTAGTAGTAGTAGTAGTAGTAGTAGAAGTTTAAATTAATCTGACAAGATATCCACCAGAATGCTAGGCAAAACACGAGCACTTTACACATAAAACATAAAAAAATAAAATCTTCAAGGCATGACCCCTGAAGATGTAGCCTACAATGACCTACATGCTATAACGGAGTTTTAAAAACTTGTTCGTCCAATAAAAGAAAACTGGAGACTAAGAAAAATAAGCAATCATTATTTTGACATCAATTATTTTTAAACAAATGATACCAATATAAAATTAACCTAATAATAATAATTATTATTATTATTGAATATAAAATTCAATTTACTCTCATTTAATTATCTCTAAATCTGATAAATTTAATTTTTACATACTTGTATAATTCTGTGGGAGTTTTATGAAAAAAAGAATAGAGTCCAAAACGCTTCACTATATTTGTACCGCGTTTTCTTTTTAACGCAACAGTATTGTGGCAACCATTTATATGAAATGTTCAATATTCGACTAAAACGATATTTCTTATTGTACTTGTATTCAATATTTTTTGTTGTAGTTGTTTACAGCTATAGGTATATGTAGGACATTATTCGGTCTTCCCTAGACAAGTTGACTCTGAAAAGCCAATTAAAGTGTTTCTTACTTACAATGGTAGACCATAACCGCTACCTAGGCATGCCGTCGCTCGTTGTAACATGCTTTTTCTACTTACAAATACATCCTAGTATATGAAATACGCTATTCAGTTGCAGTTCGCATAATCAAGAGTAGAAATTTTAGCTCTATGTTATACTAAATAGAGGGTTTTGATGGCAAAACGCCGGCTAGAGGTAATTACGTTTTTAACTAAAAAGCCTTAATCTGGGTCCAGCCTTGTTAGAATCGGTTTGTATGGTTTACCAGTCTAACCACAGCATGCAGCAAGGAGATAATTGTCTAGATAATTGTCAAGGTAAAACTAAAAAGTGTGCACAGCAAGAAGTAATCTAACATAGAAACTACTAGAGAACTCTTAGAATCACGTCCCCATCGGTGAAAACATCGCTCGACTAAGCCGTGATTTGTCTGGACTGTCTGAACAATTGCGCTTACAACTGTCCCGTTTCCTAGACCGCGCATCATCTTGTTTACGCCGGCTAGAAGAGAAGGCACTGGATCTTAATGACGCAAACAGTTTCTTCTGCTACACCAAGAAGCGGCTAAATCTCCAGTCAGAGGCAGCTCCCCTTACCTATAGCGATCATACACATAGCTGTGGAACATACTGAGAACCTCTGGCAATGCTCTTTAACCGCAGTTTCGAGGAGGGGTTGGTCCCCCTGTCTTTTAAATAGTCTGCTGTGAAGGCTGGGAGCATTAAACAGAACCCGCGATCCCTCCCAGAATACAACGGATCGGTAGCTCAGGGCTCCATACTGTGTCTTCTCATGGAAAAATTATACTCGGTGAAATGTATAACTACTTGGACTCCTATGAACTCCTAGTCACATAAACATTAGTTTTGAAAGGGACGCTCCACTGGAACTCAACTCCTCGAGGTTTGTCATGATTGGGCTATAGCGCGTAACAGGGCCATCCCCATATGCACGGTCTACTTCTATTTCTCGCCAGCATTCGAAAAGGTAAATCATAAGATTCTCTTTTTCAATTTTGAAGGCGTTTGGAATTGGCCTCCGGATCCTGACTTGGTGCTACTCATATAAAACAAGCACCTTTACCGTACAACACACGTACAACAAAACAATTATCGACAACTTCACGTATCAGTTAAAAAAAATCCTTTACCCGAGGTAACTACCGTGTTCTTAGAAATCTTATACGCAATGGTCTGATTCATACGTATTATCATGTAAGATCAAACAGACTACGGAGTCACGTGGATTTAACCGCCTGAGACTGACAATGTGGCAGTCGTTAACCATTATTTTTTTGCCAAACAGCTTGCCTAGGCCGCGATTGCAAGCAATTTTAACTGTTCAACTGTTTGTTTGTTGACATTTCTTGTAGATAATTGCACACATTAATTTCAAGCTCCATTAAGCACATAGCTTGTTCGGAGCCCCTTTTATGAATAACAATGTGTAAGTTATACATGCCATGTTCACCTATTTACAATATATTGCAACATGATTGTATTTTTATATCACTTTTAACCAGATACCAAAGTTTCAAGATAATGCTCTTTGAGATCGCATTTGAATTGTGTATATATAGAGATGTACAAAGCCATAGTTCTCTCAAGACTGATGTACTGCTCCCCGGTGTGGGAACCATACCAAAAAGGTCTCCTCAAGAAGCTTGAGGGCGTCCCACGCAAATTTTTAAGGCGATTAAGATGGCGGTGCAACCTCGACAGGGATGTGATCGCCCTACCGCCAATCTCCGCCCTGTTTGTAAAACAAAATGTCTCTGCCCTCCGCATACTTCGAAGGGCAGGAATGATTGACAAATTTTTTGACATCCACTCCAACAGCCTACGTAGTGGCCACACTATTGTGCCAAAGGACACCGCTCGCACTGAGCGTATTAATAATATATTTGCCTGGCGAATAGCTCGAATGTACCAATCCAAGCAGTTATCGCCGGAACAATTTGGTGTATCTTCATTGTTGTAACCTGTATCAACCCCTTTTAATAAAGGCGCTATTGAATATAATAATATAATTTGAGCAGGGACATTGTCTGCCTAACGGAGGCCGGTACTTTGTTCCAGTAGGAGGCCCCAATGTTTCTGATTGATAGCCTTGACTGGTTGGGATCGGCGTGTGACAGAGTAAGCAGGTTTGATGCGTTACCCCTTGTAGATATGGGTGTTGCTGATGTTGCCAGACCATATAAGTTTGGATGCACTCCAAGAAGTATACGTTTAATTTCAACTACGAGACAGTATTCTATAAGTTTTGGGAACGGCAAAATGCTAATATTTTTGTAGTGCGGTTGCACTGAATCTCACATCCAGAGGTCCAGAGTTGTTCTCAGTGCTCGTTTTTGGAGTCGGTGAAGCGACCTGATAAGACGCATCTGTGTTAAGCCATAAACTTCTACAGCGTAAGTCAGGTGACTATGGACGTAGGCAAAATACATCGCTATCAGGCAGTTTTGGGAAAGAATTCGTCGAGCTCTGTATAGAGCTGCATTGCTGCCAGATATTTTCTTACGTATATGTGTAACATGCGCTTCAAAGGTCAGCTTCTTGTCCAACGTAACGCCTAGGAACTTCGTTTCCTTTAGAAGCGAAAGGGCTATGCCGTCGCACTGGAAACGGAGGGAATTGATTGTAACGGAACCCCGCGGGGAAAGGAATTGCATTACACCTGTATTCCTCCAATTCATATAGAGACCGTTACTCCTGAACCATGATGATAACCTCTGAAGGTCCTCGCGGACCATAGCCCCTACCTCAATTGGGAAGTTCCCGACGAATAGGGCGGTGGTATCGTCCGCAAACAAGGTCAACTTTGCATATTTTGTTACGCTAAATATGTCGTTAATAAAGATGTTAAAGAGAAGTGGACCACCTATACTGCCCTGAGCCACTACAATAGATATATTTCTTACATCCGAGATTGCATTGCCCACTTGAACAACTTGCCTCCTATTCGACATAAACGACCGCAGCCAAGACAAAAAAATATCATCCGCTCCATATCGAGTTAACTTTTTAATCAGAATATTTACATCAACTGTATCAAATGATTTTCTAAGATCTATAAATACGCCGGCGACTGTCTTTTTTAACATTAGGTTTCTGCGAACCTCTTCAACAAAATCTATGATGGGTACAGTCGTCGACATTTTGGATCGAAAACCGAACTGACGCTGACTTAGGCCATTAAACATCTCAAAGTGTTCGTTCAACTGTTCATATATAGCTTTTTCGAAAATCTTGGACATTGGAGGGGGGATACTGACCGGCCTGTAATTTTCCTTGCTTAGTCTGTCACCGCCTTTAAACAGTGGTACAACGCGATACAATTTGAGGGCCGTAGGGTATATCCCCTGGCGTGTCGACAGATTAACTATGAATGCCACTGCGTCAGCAATAACGTCAGCGCAGTGTCTCAAGACTTGAGAGGGTATGTGACCTTCATATGCACTCGATCCACAGGGACTGGCCTAGGCAAAAATGGCTCGTGCAGTTCAGGTATCGACATCGGTACCTCGTAAGCGGCCGAGCATTCGGTGTCAGCCGTTACGCAAGTTGCATAATAGTCATTAAGGATGTTAGAAAGTCGTACACAGTCTGTGACTATCTCAACATCAATCTTTAATTTAACACACTTTTTTCCTGGGCACCTCCCATGACCGGCTGGATGGCTTCCCATGGGCTCCGCCTCTCCTGTATTCTATCGCAAACAAGCTTTCCATTAGCCTCCAGCCTGCACTTTCTTGAAAACGAATTAATTTTCCTCGTTCGACTAATTTTTAAATAAATATATATTGTACTGTATTTGCGTTGTAATCAGTTACACTCTACTTTTATACAATATCGATCATAGTGAATTAGTTAACGCACCTTGATGCTAGCTCTCTGGTTCACCTGACTGCGTACCTTTATTTTAGTTGCATTAGTTCAACAGTGTCCTTGGCCGAGGCATTAGGTTTCGGTGATAAATCAATATGACAAGAGAAGAATGAAACCAAGCTCAGGCTAGGGAAATGGCATACATTTTAAGAAACCATGGGGGAACACCCCGCTAAACCAAACCAGTGTGTAATTAGGTAGTAATATAACCATTGTGATAATCCAATTAATAGTATAAATGCACTATAGGCGAGGATGTTTGTAAAAATACATCTAATAATACCATGGTAATATTAAAAAGTATACGGAGCGTAACATACTGCACAGCGAGCGCATCTTATTCAAAAGATGCTCCATAAAGAATGGTAAATAAAACTCATTTATATATATATATATATATATATATATATAGTTTCCGACTAATCTTTATTTCAGCAAAAAATACAGTATGTGTGTGTAATGCTCTTTCGGGCTTTTTGTGTATAAAGACATACTTAATTATCCTCGCTATTCACTTAAACGTGAAGTTCCAACGCCGACTTGATTAACCAATGATCGACGTAGAGTTTCCGCGTTCGTTTCGTGTACTTCAACCGATTTGCTTTGTAGCAGAAACTAACATATCCTCCTGTCACCGGTTGCCACGTAGAGGTGACCTTGCGCATCCCCTGAGGAGTTACTAATGCTTTGATATTTTTTTTAAACTTACAGAACGTCAAATAGATCACAGCGTCCGCTGTGATTGGAACAAGAAGAATAATTATGTGATGCACACGCTTAAGCGCGGCACACACTTCCCGAATCATAAGGATTTGTTGTGAAAAAAAGGCCAACATAAATATGCAGCGTTTCCGAACGAAGCCCGAGGACTTTTAAAAGGGGATAAACATTGATGAAGCGCACTGTACCCTGCAACAAATATAGTGGAAAGTCTTACGTAGGCAAAACGTATAAGGTATAAATATCTTCTCTGGCCCTCTGAAGAAATTACCTAAACACTAAGAAGAAGTTCGTGGTTACTTGAAAGTGGTTTATTTTTTACATTCAGAAGCACGCAAATAAAACATTTGCAATAGCGTCGTTTCGAGACGGTGTTCATGATCACTTTGGCAGTGAAAATGAAACTGAATGACAATTTCCTTGTACACCTAGCCACTTTTAAGTCCTATGCAAAAAGGCGAAGAAACGTGTATTTTAGTTAAACCGTGAGACCGGCAAACCAACGCGGTAATTCCCCGCAGCACTGTCCGGTACCATCGACCAACTGGACGTGCGTAATTCCGGTCTATATAGATCTTTAAAAAACATGACTTTGGCAACAGCTTCTGGTCACAAAAGAGCGAGCCGAGTTACAATTGCCGACAAATTGCGTATTTATATATGATGACAGATGATTTTTCTTCATTTAAATATAAGATTTGTCATAGGCTAAGATGAATCATTTGGCTGATAATAATCTAGGAACAAATACATCATTCATGTTCAACGACCTCCACGTCATGGATAAAGCAATCAAACGGGTTTTCGTCAGCATACTTTCTAACCAATAAATAATTCACGCGGTTTCTGGTTACCAAGGTAGGTTCAGAAATACGAAGGTAAACTACCATAAATACATGTGAAGTTTTGCAGTAGATTCTGCTAGCGTAACTTGTAATAGCCATAAGGAAGAGCAGCTTGTTTCCAATTCTACCGTGCGATACAATTATTTACAGGGCAGGTTATAGATATCTGTTCAACAGTTCATCGCCGATTGCCCGCTTTACAATATCACATCCGTGTTGGCGGCATCTAATGGAATTAGGTCAGTCAAAACATGGTTTGACAACACCTCATGCGCAGGTGTCACTATATATATATATATATATATATATATATATATTGCAGGACATGTGTTATATTATCTGCGGGCCTGACACTATGTACCGTGTAAGTTGTATCGACCGAACACGCGCTTATTTCCGCGATTAAGATGGCAACTCTGTCACACATTCTCAAGGTGATTATCATGTCAGCACAAAAAGTTCTCAATGCTGCAGACAAACACTTCCTTTCTCCGCTAATTTATCTATAGCATATATATATATATATATATATATATATATATATATATATATATATACTTTCTTTCGTGCATTTCGCGAAACCGCAACCGATAGATCGTTTGTACTGCTATTGTCATGCCGGGGTTATCAATGTTATGTATGACTGTTTGACTGCAATTAAGTAATCGGCTAGCGCTAACGAACGCTATAATTACTTGTTTGGCAGAAGTATTTGGGCCTACAGAGTAACACAGTACTTGCAGGTCGTCACACATAAGCAATCATTGAGCAAAGTTGTGGCCATCATCAGCCTTATTGTTCATTGACTGAGGCTGAATCTTTTTTTTCTTCAGTCTAGCTAGCTATCGTATGTTGTGACTTTCTTTCATTGTGGTACATTTACAAGTAAAGACGATACACCCTTTTTTTTTGTAATTCGGCGACTTCAAGCCAAGGCTCTTAACTTAAATAGTGCAAACATCTATTTACAGTCGAGTTCTGGAGATCCTGGACGATGTCCTGGCCTGTGCTCTGAAGTCTTCTGGCTATCCTTGTGTCATCGAACCTGCGGGTACGCAGACGGCTACCGACGACAGCCTGACGGAATGACCCTAAGAGCCTTTGAGGGTGGGAAGACACCATTCGTCCTGGGACGCTACCGCAACTGACTCTTTGGCACCGTTAATGGTCAGTCACGGCGCTGGCCAGGCTGATAATAAGCTGTTTCGCGAGCGGACACAAATAGTGTAGGAAGTGCGCATTTCTTGGGGAATGTATGGATTTTCGTCTTTTGCCTTCGAGACCACAAGGGGGCCAAGTAGGCTGAACAAGGGAGTTATTGACAAGTATACAAATTTCGTGTTTTAGCCACGAGGAACCCACGTGATGGTGAATTTTCTGACGAAAGCTGTGCTTAGAGATAGACAGCGCAATAACGCTACGGCGATGCTTAACGCCTTGTCCAGGAAGTTGACACCAGGTCTGAACGTAGGGGTGATGTAGTTTGTCGTTACGCTCACTAAGGGACAATTGTTTATACCCGACTATGAGTCAAATAATTTGTGAGTTTCCCATATATATAACACAGACAAGAGCGACAGTCTTTTTTGCAAAATGCCCTTAATTGTTACAGTTGAAAAACGGAAATTCTAAGCTCAGGAATTAATGAATTTAAACAAATTGGAGGAGAAGACGGTAAACAAAAGAGAGAAAAAAAAAAAAAAATATATATATATATATATATATATATATATATATTTTCCAGCCCGTTAACGTTGTAATGTTTTAGGCGACATGTCCGGTGTCATAAACATTATTTATATGTATATATATATACGCTTCTAAGGTATTTTCATTGAATGCTCGAGCTACCTACTACTGAAGGATGCAGGCATTCCACGCGGCTACCTCATCCGAGTGAGGAGAGTCGGTCTCTTTTTCATCAATGGATGATCCGGTCTTACATCTTCCAACAGCTGATATAGTATTGCCTTTCCGTCGACACCGACCTACATCACCAGACCCGGGAGCCTCGTGGCTGTGCGCATGGGGATGCTGATGGGTTTGCACCTGCAAATGTAGTTTTCAAATATTATACTACGTATTTCTTAATTGCGGATTAAATATGAAAAAAAAAGTCATTGTATATCAATGATGATTATTGTTTAACATATTAATTGCATTCAGTTTTGCATAGTAATCTATAGTAGTGTGCTTGGCAAATTTTACGTACAACTGCGCTAATTCCTCTTCAATTTGTCACTCTCGGTGCGTCTCAAATAATTGTTTACTATTGTTTTACAAGAATGCCCAGACAGTTGACGTTACACATAGCGGCTACAGCGGTAGCGAACGTTGCCACACAGTCTTTTTATGCATGCATTTAATCTCGATATGCCCGCCGAAAAATCGTACTTACTTCGCAACCACAACTCGCATTGTCATAAGTTTGGTACCAAAATGATCGAACAAGAAATGTGCGCTTGCCTGAATGTGCTAGTTTAAGCGGTTTTTAAGTTTAAGTGGTCGTAGGGCAATTATTTTGAAAGCTAAGAAAATAACCTAATTTTTGCGAATTCTGTTTTAAACGACCATGTCACATCTTCTGGCCGGCGTTATATATTCTTCAACAGAATTTTCTCACGAACACGACGGTGTGCTTAGTTTCTATATAGGAGGTTGTCTCGCAATTGCACATTTTGCATTGCTCCTATGTCGGGCAAAAACACCAGTGTCACAAATTGTAGTAATCTCTAAAAATAAGTTTCACTCTCACTCCGAAGCAGGACTGCTCAGAGACCATGCTTCATTGGAAAAAAAATTTGCTTTAACGAGCTCTACAATTCCATACATGCTCTTCACATATTTCTGAGTCACCCTGTATATACATACATATATGTCTGCCAATGTGTAAATTTGGATACGTATCTATTATAATATGTGTAGGACATGCACTTAATGTCTTATTGTTCCTTACATATATATATATATATATATATATATATATAACAAACAATGTATATGCAAAACTTCTGCGATGCCATAGGTATTAACATTGGATTTTTGTCGTCTTGAGAACGAGCTGTTTCACCTTAT
This sequence comes from Dermanyssus gallinae, assembly GCA_003439945.1. Classification (NCBI taxonomy): domain Eukaryota; kingdom Metazoa; phylum Arthropoda; class Arachnida; order Mesostigmata; family Dermanyssidae; genus Dermanyssus; species Dermanyssus gallinae. The sequence goes on from QVRM01005016.1 coordinate 153,513, forward strand.
ACTCCCGCACTTTGCGTGACCTTTGCCTCCATATTTCGCTTTCCAACTCAGCAGGAATGGCTTGCCGCTCGCGAACCTTCTCCAAATATGACTCCATAGCAGGTGTTCCCGAGTGCTCTTTAAAGTCAAGCGGTTCTTTTCCAAACTAGAAATAAACATGAGATCATGTGCACATACATTTATATACACATACTTTGTTGAATCTCATGATCTTACACACATTATATATATATATATATATATATATATATATATATATATATATATATATATATACATATATATACATATATATACATATATATGTTATCAGAATATACCTTGTCTAGACAATGTTCTGATGCTCCGAATTCGTACAGTAGGGCGACAATTTCCTTGGTTTGACTGCTTTCTCTCATTGCAAGAGCGTAGTGCAGGGCCGTCCTGTAAAACTGGGCACCGGACAAATACAAGGGGTTTCGAATTATTCAAACCAACCAAACAGTGGGTTGATCATCACGTCCGACGTACATTACATCACGGTCAATCATCCGTTAGATGCCTAACTGTAGTACACCGACTTATAGGCTGGTAATCACTAAAATCAACAATAATCCCAAACTCTAGATAGAGTATAAAGAAAAGCTCTATGTGGCAAGTATAAATGCAGACCACAATGCTGGACACGTTACTCAAAATGCTTTACTCTTCAGAAGCTCCAGTCTACCATAAATTCCCAACAGCTTTCTCGCACCACATCTACTTAAGCGTAACGTCAAGTCAGATTATTACTTCAGCCAAATGAACGACCCACATGCAAGTGCTTACAAACATAGTTTCTTTTTAATTTCAAGATACGCAATGCTAACAGTGTTAGGCTGTAGTCCTAATATATTGTACAATAATCGTCACACCACCAATAATAGCATTCACTCGTCACTTCTAGGTGATTTTATTTATACATAATTTATAAATGTGATCGACGTTCATCAGTTTACTGCTAGCAGCAAGAAGAACAACAAAAACAACAACAGGTAAATTCTAACTAAGAGCAGCAAAAACGATAAGATTAATAAGCAAAGAGGATTTAGCAAATGTGGCAGCATACCTCATCAACGAGAATGTCTATGCTCTCGTGTAGCTCCATTGCGTCTAAGATTTCCAGAACCATCGCTTTATTCTGCAAATATCGGCAAATATACGTTTTATTTAGTAATGCGACTTCATACGTTGTCGATCCGAGGAACGCCTAGCAAGTAACCGTGTGACGGTAGGATAAAGACTGTAGTATAAAGATTGTTACACTTATATGTTGCAAATGTTCACCTTATTGAGAACTGCTTTGTGAAGCAGAGGCAGAGCATCGCCACATACTCGTGCGTTCCACAAGAGATCACAATGGAAAAGCTCAGAATGCTCTCCCTGATATGTTGATAGCCCTGAAATCGTTTGGCAATACATAGACAAGGTACAATGTATTTTTCACGTATAGGACGTATTTGTTTCACGTACCAAGTATTAACCATATGCGCGTACGATCGTATTGCTTACTGCAGTGCATGCTTTATCAGTGCATATTGTGGCTACAGTTCATTAAACATAGCCTTTGTAGTTTTAGTTATACCCAATTGTATGTTTACTGTGTCAATATATACACACATATATATATATATATATATATATATATATATATATATACGTACTCTGAAACGCATCCATATCGTTGTTGTATATGGCCTCAGACAGATACTCAATCCACTCGCAATACTCTGGCAGCGCTTTCAGAAACATCTGTAAATAACAACAACGTAGTATATAGCGTTAGTTGTATTCACCAGGCTTTTGCTAAGCTTTGGCGAATTTCCATCTATGCACCAGTTGCCTCACAAGAGTTACTAGTACAGAGACAGCATCCACGGCATGAATAACCAAAGCAAGAAACGACCGGTCCATGCCCGGTGAACAAAGGTCACATCATTAAAACGACTCTAAAAGCACCTTTAGTCAGCCGTAACCCTGCACTTGCATTCTTCCAGCAATTGACACGAAGCAATTGACAAGTTTTGCTACGCCGATAGGAGCCTACAGGCTTTGTCTGTTGATAGGATCTGCTTATACGTCTACTTTCTTATACTGTATATTAATCATACACTTAATATGTGCGCACATGATTATATATTTGCGCAAGTACTTAGGTACCTTAGTTGCCAGTTCGGCAATCATTGTTGTTTACAGTATATGAACATCTGGATGAAAATATTAAGCGCCAAATAATATGAGCACCATTTAAATATTGCTATTAATTATGTACCATCTTGAAATGCAAAGTTATTGCGTAATAACCAATATGTATGTATATCTATTGCTATCACCTCATGTGCGTCAACTTCCAAATTGTCTCAGCATGTCACATGCTGCAATTTGGAGCAGAGCAGAATATTGCGTTGCTCGAAGGCGAAGGCTATACTAGAAAGAGCCTTAGCTTTAAGGGCACCTTAACTCAGAAACGTGTCCTGCACGTTTACCATCAATATTCGATATTTTGCCAGATGGGGATCCCAGGAGAGCAATTAGTGAAGTTGAGAAGAACAAGCGATTTGAAAACGTGAACATACACATTAGAATACTTTTATTAGAATAAAACAACGGGTTAACAAAAAATATTTCAAATGGGCAACAATGTTTCTATGAACATGGTAATGTAGCGGCTAACATCAAGCAGTGAACAGTGCCCTTGATAACCTATTATATGCATATAACAGCATGGAAACCACTCTAGCAAACGGAACAATAAAGTCTAAAGTCATCTTCAGTTCATCACACCGACACAAATCGCATACAGAAGAGGGAATAGGTTTTTGCGCATCCTCGCCTGAGGTACCCAAGCTATGGCTATTTCTAAGTTTATCACCAGCATTTGCTTGAAAGTTATTATCCGCCCAAGGACCGATAGTACAAATGTGGAAACCTGCCCGTTCCAATTTAAGAAGTAGAAAACAATGATTTATGTTGTCGAACACGCTATTTTGGTCGAAATGGACGCACTGAAACGTTACTTGAGCGTTTATAAACATAGTCCAGCATTCCAATGTCGAGCCCTTCCTGTGAACTAGCGTGATAAGGCTGGATATAAAAGGTTGACCAGAGCGCCGTCAATATAAACTATTTCAAAGATGAATGTCAGATACTCGGCTATGCAGACAATTACAGAAATATTGCTTTTAGGCGTAGGGCTAGTCTAGGCTTGAGTTCTTGAGAGAAGAAGTTGATAGATTTCGTACCCGAAGAAGTAGACAAGTCGTCGTAATATGAAATGTTGCGTGGGTTTTGAAATGCGATAGTGAAGTATTCAGTGCAGGGTAGAAAAATCTTTGGTGATAAGCTCGGTCTTTGGCTTACTCGTAGAATATACGCGAAATGCTATCAGAGGCCTACGAACATCTGACGATCTAGAGCAGACTGTCCTAATTAAAACGAGCGGTTACCTGAGCATCTTCCGGAAGCTCTTCATCGCCTCCATCGCCGCTGCCACCACCTTGTTCAGTAGCCAGCTGAAGGCGGGGGTAGCCATGAAGTGCCAGAAGCTGGCGAGGCCGAGACTGTCGAAGCCAGCGACTTACGGCGAGGTCTATCTCCAGACAGTAGGCGTGCAGCCCCAGGTCGTCGGCGACATCCCTTGCTGACTGATTGTGCTGTTACCAGGGGGCATAGCAAAGCAGCCACAACAACATCCACACAAAAACAATAGCGAATTAGGAAGAATTATGCGATAATGAGGGGCATTTTTGCATAATTGCCTAAAACTATTATACACTAAAGCACGTGTTTCAAGACATCTACCTCGCGTTTCAGTCTCTCTGTACAAATATATATATATATATATATATATATATATATATATATTTTTTTTTTTTTTATTTATTTATTATTAGTTTTTAGATATTTGTCTAGGAGAACTTTGATATGGGATCGTTTTGCTGTCTGCTTGCTTATAGGCCCCGTAATCAGAGTGGTACGATCCACGACAGTCGCCATCAGTCGTCTACCGAACATCAGTGGCGGTCTGTTATTGCCAACAGAGCCTTTGCGGAGACGCAACTTACGAATCCCTCTGGCGGAAAGTGTTCGAGTGCAGCCTAATCACCATTGCTAAAGTCAAAGAGATTGCTATCACTACTGCCAGTGTTTTGTCGCTGTTGTTGCTGCTATAATGTCAAACTTACACAGTTCCGCTGAATGAGGAGCAGAGGCCCACCGCGAGCCAATAGTAAGCCGAATGAGTCCGGTGGCACACGGTTTCGTACAGCCACCTCCAACAAACCCTGGCTCTACAAAACATAAACATTTAGGTACAATTGTTATAAATTTGAAATAATGTTTATATATATATATATATATATATGAATAATTTTTTCAAAAAAGTTTATGCCTGTATACCAAATTATGATGCACAAAATAGGAATAAAGAACTCGTGATAAGATGCGTGCACAAATTGTTTTCTCTTATAATTACCATTATAACGCAATACATACAACAAGAAAAAGTGGCCATATTTAGTGTACAACCTTTCCCAGGAGTTGACAACTTGTTAACTAGCATGTTGGTAGTGCTAATATTGAATTACACACGCGAATAGCATAAAGCCATCTATTTAATCATGATACAAAATATATGTGTATACAGAGTAGTACTCAGAATAGTATGAGATATCGTCAGGCAGGCATTTCATTCAGTATGAACCTTATAGAGCAGTTGCCGAAGAATGGACTCGCACATAGCTGTCTCTGAGATGAGAGCGTCCACCATCTCTAGGCTGAGTGAGCCATCAAGAGCCGTAAACAGCACCGGGCATTCCACCTGCACGTAATAAAATGTTTACTATTATCTTTAGTTTACCGACGGTAGCAGTGACATCAGTGTCAAAGCAGCAGCAGCAGCAGCAGCAACAACAACAACAATAACGATCATGACCCTAACACAAACGAGAAACTACAATTATTGAATAAATAAACGTCATATCATACAAAACAGCAACAGCAACATATGCGAATCAACTGCAATCCATCGTGCAGCAAGCAGGCTTACGACGCCGTACTAGAATCCTAGTTTTGGGTAGGTTTCAAATTTGTGACAGGAGTTTGGCTTCTCTTTGTTTTTCTTTGCTTTACGATATCGTCCGGCGCCGGTGTGCGGCCAGCGACTTCTACTCATTTTGCTGCTGTTGCGGGCGGGCGTCTTATACTGAGTGAAGTTTTTTCCCACACACCGATTGGGCGTCTCTCATCAGCGTGAACAGCTGGGCGCCAGCCTCGACCAGTAATCCGGCGATTGCGGCGTCGCCGTTCCGAATTGCGTAGTATAAGACAGTCGCCCCCTGGCCGGCGAGGTGACGCAGATTGAGACGCAACGTGGGGCCGCCTATTCTCGCCGCCGTTGAGTCCGCGTGCCGTCTCAGCGTCATGCGCACCTTATGCTCGTCACGGGCCAACACGTGGTGCACCAGTTTCTGGCCAACAAATCATAGAATCACTCTTCGCATGTTAGATTACGAGATTATAGAGTAGTCAGGCACGATACGCACAGTTCGGGACAAGTGAATGTGTGGTCCTAGTTCTTTCAGTCCATAATATATATATATATATATATATATATATATATATAGATATATATATATATATATATATGCAATAACGTTTTCCGATTATACAAAGACAATATTATCCTACAAGGAACACCAATATATCATATATGATATAGCAAACATCTTCTTTGCTGCTATAGTTCACTTACAAAAACGTACAGAATCTTAGTGACCACGCTCAACGCTAACAACGCAAATGGGTAGGATTGTAACCAACGGGCTGTTGCTAGACAGATGTCGCAATGGAAATGACGAAACGAAGTCTGTCGAGGCCTTAGTATGCCTGCTTCTGTGGTGAAGCAGGTTCGATCTAAAATCCCATACGCAGTGAGGCTAAACAAATTCCTGTGGGATTATGATGATACTTGGCAAACTAAACTTTCAGAAAGGAAAGAACAAGAATTGAGAACAAGCAACTGAGCTAAGGCAAGTAGATGAGGTTGCGTACCATTGTCGGGTAAATGCCGGTGATGAGCTTTATAATCTGCTCATTACCGAGACTCTCGGCCAATTCGAGTAGGCTCTTCCCGTACTGAAACATTTCCAATTGGTTAAATTAATTTAGCTCGATAGAGAACTAAGTACACATTTACTGTTGTCGGTTCTTGCCGCCTCTTGCGAATGCGCGCCAGAAATACTTGCTTTCCTGAGAGCGATCTTGCATTGCTTATGTAAAATATACAACTTAGAGTTCGAACTAGCTAGGTTTAAATGTGTTGGCGAGGTAAAAAGAGAACAATGAGTAAAAAAAGGACAAGCACAATCAGAGTCCACGAGGTATCAAAAGGCGTGTCTAAGAAAAAAAGCGATTGCATTTATCACATTTATCGTAACCGACACCAAAGAGCACACGTGTAGGTTTTGTGTATAAAAACAATATATATAGTTACTTAGTACAAATATATGTATGTATATATATAGTGATTCACGATAATCACTATGGTTATATTAATCATAACAGTATTTCCTATGTTTGAAGTATTCACCCACCTTGAATATGTCCATTCGTACCCAGAGATTTATTAATCTGAAACACGATCAAATATTCCAAATTAAGAGGGTTTCTCTGATTTACTATATCAAATAATTGTTTCAAAGAATGAAGAAATTATCAAATAATAGACAGAATTAAACAACTCAATTAACAATGCGGTTTATTGACTCCGCCATATAGCACTTAAATCCACATAGTAAAAATGAACCACAACAAATTATAAAATAAACAATAATATATAAAAATATCGCTAACAGTAAAATAGCTTTACAATGACCAGTCCGCAACAGATCACAACTGCGCCCGCGTTGCGGTCAATTTACACAATGCACACAATACAACAATACCACAAAAGGAGAGCGCGGTGGGCTGGATGCAGCGAACCAAGTCCTCGATGAAGTGTATATCGCCGGCAAGCTGGAGCTGTATTATTACTCGCGTTTCCGAGAGCGCTTTTGAGAAAAGTGGCCCTAACTTTATCGAGGTGAGAGATCTGCAGAGCCGTGAGGTGTTCCAGATTCAATCCCCGCCACTGCACATTTGTACGCATGGGGTCCGTCTTGCAAAGCAATGCGAAAGCAGTTCCATGGCCAACGTGAAATATTGGCTGAGAGTCAGCCAGACAGAAGCAGAACGCCCAGGTAGAAAAACCTATACCAATTTGCAGAGAAATCCAGAGTAACCCATATAGCCTCCGTTTCCTCCGTGTTGATTACCAGGTCATTGGCAGCGCGGTAATGTGACAGGCCAGAAACTGCATTTTATAAGTCTCTAAGGGAAGAGCTGCAAATTACCATGTCGTCTGTGCGGGTTTGTTCTCTCCGAGGGGTTCGGAGTAGGCGAGGTTGAACACTTACGAGTACAGGTTTAAAGGTTGATATAATCGCCATGAAAAAAGAGGCGTGGAAGAAGACATCATCTTTGAACGGAACGGGTTAATCTGCATCATTGGGGCTGCCAATGCAAGGAGGCGGGCGTTTAAATGTGTATATCTGTCATTTAATGTTCTGTAGCTGGCGGTAGGTCGAGGCTTAGAAAACAACACTATGCGTTTAATGCCAGCACGTTGTTGTTTGAGCCATGTCGTAGTACATAATACAATAATTAGGCTAAGATAATAAGCGAACAATAATTGGCTAAGATACATAATAACAAGACGTCATGTACGCAATGTTTCCTCCGCATTTAGTTTTGCAAACATTTATTTTAGTTTATGCCAAAGGCTTGATACAGTTTTAGAGATCCGAATTATTTTGTGGTGAGAACTCCAGATAGTCGGAAGCCAACACGCTAGAGCGTTTTAGCAGCTAGACTTTTGAGGTACAAAAGGCAACTAAAAAATTGCGGTTCTCCTTGCGGATATGCTGTAAAAAGGCATCAGTGGGAAGCTAATGCCAGAAGGAATGATATTATGCGCTATTTTAAATAAGTCTTCTCAATTGGCTAGATAGCCTCAACACATATAATTTACCAATACCATTTCATCTTGCGACTGAGCACAATGCCCAGATATGCAGTGGATAAGGAGAGGCTAAGATACCTCTTCTAATTCACTAAGTAAAATCTGCTGGTCGAAAAGTAAACAATCAACCAGAAGGCACTCACACCGAAATTCAACAAAATTATGAATTATTCCGCAGTGTGGAAACTGTGGTTGTGGCGTCTTTATAAAACTACTCACTTCTTATAACTCTATAACGGAAGAACATAATGACACTAGACGTTTTGTGCAAAAGTAAATGTTTAAGGAATTGCTCTTGAATAAGGCATTCGGACAAAAAATGTCTTGTATATAAGTACCCCCTATTTACAATTGTATAAATAATCAATATTAACATTCTTCGGAGAGCCTAGTCCCCAGGGATTTTCTGGTGATAATTATTTTCTACTCTACGGAGCCTGTTATCGTGCCTAACCAAATTATCGTGCCTCAAAATATATTGTCATAGTACTGTGATGCGGTATGTCAATATATTTTGGTATCTATTCTAGAAAATATTGCTCTTAAATGGAAAACATATTCACATGCACACATCATCTAATCACATATGATGCTTATAACTTCTCCCCAAATCTTCTAATTTTAACAACAACCCCCAAGTGCGTACCGCGTTGACACTAACCAACGGTACTAGCCAAGATTCTCTACGGCGTTGACCGACTATTGAGCCAAACCCACTGGTTCTGATACCAAGACTATATAGTGGCAACGGCTCTCTGTGTTTTATGCCGAAATATGGATAGGCTGACACTTTTTCGCAAGTTTCTGATACGACTCTGCTATTGAAATGCGCATTCAATCCAGCTAATAGATTACTCCACATGACACAAACCTAGCTTTCGCCCGTTCGCCTGTTGATTACTGTCAGGGGACTTGCATAATAATTTGTGATCCCTGGCAATGGAGTGCGTTTTGTTAAAAAAATATCACGTCGTTTATCCGTTTATTAAATCAACCAGTGCGCAGCTGATGCATCTAATCAATACAGCTGCACTTACCTTCGTACGTCGGCGATATTTCCGCTGTGTACGGCAATCCACATTCCGGGCTGGAATTGACGAATGATAGCTCTCATTTCAGAAGTTAACGATGCAGCCCTTATCTGCAAAACAAAAACAACGCATAAATACAGCTTACATAAAAAGTATACTCATAAAAGTATCGAAGGGGTAGCTGGGAGGAATAGCTATATATATATATATATATACGACTCTGTATTCTGCTATAGGGCTATGCAAAAAATCACGGAAAGGTGCAAATATGGTGCTCCGTATGTAGCTTTTGTGCCTCCAGTACTATTTTTTTTCATTGTTTTAATTAGGGAGGAGTTAATGCGTATGCTTATTATTCTAGCAATCAATTATATAAAAATGCATCGCATTGTATACTTAAACTATTAACATTTTTTATAATACCTGATAAGAAAGACCGAGTCGGATAGTCCGGACGTGCAACACTTGATTTGTCACAACGACTGCGTATCTAGTTTTTCAAATGGCGGGGACGGGTAAGCACGTTTCTTACAAAGACACAAATTTTGTATTTATCTCTACATCATTACTGACGTCTTCAGTATCGGACCTGTAAGGCTACTTCAAAGTGTTGTCGGCATTTAACATCATGCTACCGTACAATTAGTTTCTATTCCATGCGCTTCTATGGCTTGGTTTTGCTGCTTAAAAAACATTACAGAGAAGAAAACCACGGTTATGAGTGATAGACGATGAGTGAACATTTAAGAACACACTTAAATAAAGTAATTGCCTTTATAAAACAGGTTTTATCTAGACTTATTAGTATTGCAAATGCCTTTGTCGCAGACCTCTTTGAGCTGTAAGAGGTCCGTAGAGCATTGCAATAGCGTTCGAAGCGCTGTTACATTACGATTATAAATCGCTTCAGCCAAAGGTGGCTGATAATGGACGTTCTGTTGTTGTCGTTGCTGTTGCGACCAAGGACCCGAGTTGGGATCGACACCAAAATCCACCAACATGAAGATAAAGTCACGTATGATCGTTGAGTTGGTAGGTGTATCCTTAAGCCGGCACACCTCCTCGAGCAAGCCGAAATCCTAGGCGAACAATGAAGAAAGCAAGATTCGATTAGGCTTGAAGGTACGATTTGTTTATATATAAATATATATATATATATATATATATATATATTACGATAAGCATGGTTACAACCACTCATCAATTAACCGACATGCTTCTGTCAACATATGCGGCATATGAATAAATTATACGGTATCACGTATCAGTACATGTCTGATTGTTGTTATGCCATTAGTTGCTTTTAAATGTCTAACCTGGTAGCTTCCTTGTGGCAGTTCGTCAATGGTATGGCGCATCCTTTTCACGTTAAGCGAGCGGATGCACTCACGTAGATTCTCCTATAAACAACAGAGTCATATATATATATATATAAATATGTGATATGATGTGGCCGTTCAAGGACACATGCATAAATATGATAATTTTATTACTTGCGCTGCTGTACAAGAGATTTAATAAGCGTTAGATAGAGCTTTTCTATATTTTTCAGGTTATTGCTTTAATTTTTTGAGATATTTAAAGTTCGAAGAATATTCATGTTTTATTGTCAACGACTGGAAGATTGTGTTTAGTAAACGCCAAGATCTAAACAATTCATCAGAAACGTGTAGAGCGATTGTTACAATGTGTAGAGCCCATTGCAAAGGCGCATTTTAGGACTGCCGCGGTCAAACAATTGTTGCAGGTGATTCTACAGTACAGACAAGACACTTTTGCAACGAACAAAATCGAACTTCAATACGAAAGTTGGAGACACAATCAGGCAAACGACCGTCCTTGACAACTCAAAGAGTAAACCTACCACGGTTTCGGCCATGGTGTTCACTCTCGGTGAGACCTCACCAAGACCCCACCGTGAGATGATCCTGCTGAGAAGATGAAGTCGTGATCCTACTGCCTAGATAGGTGCTACAGCATTGCTTGTTTCTGTTGCTCGCCGGGTTGCCACTTCAAAAGCCATCACAGATAAAGGCGTTTTCATCCTAAAGTCAACGCTTCTTGTCCCGATTATTTCCATTGCAAAAAGGGCTGTTCTATTTCCGGAAACATTCTGCGGTGCTGCTCTCGTTATGACGTCTTGTTTTGGTACTTGTCATTCTCCTCAAACGGCCCGCGACGCGGCGTTCTTTATCGTCCGTGAGGGTACGCGTCTATGGTAATCTCGAGACAGCAAGGACAACGAAGTAGAACGGCTATTACGAGCCTACTTAGTAAGAAGAACGTCCAGCAGCCGACGTAATAGGTAATAATAGGTCCGGTTCGAGCGGCGGGTGGCGCAGCGTTCCGAATTCCGAACGTTAGAGGCGGAGGGCCATGGTTTCAGTCCGAGTCGGGCGCGAGCTCAACAAAAAAAGGACACGAAGAGCGTCGCTGTCTCCCGCGCACTCCCCGTCCCCGGCCCGATGGCGTTGCGGAAAGAGGCCGGGCCCAACGGAAGGGAGGCCATCCTGAGAGGTGAGGCCAGACAACAACGAACAACCCGCGATACGAGGCATCTCGCCACTAACCATACTTGCTGCACGACAACAGACAACTTCACCTCTGTGTTTCATTTTTTTTCTTATTATTGGGTTGGTATTTATATGTTATGACTTTCGCCCCCACGTCAGCAAATTGTATCAGGGAGTGTTTAGAAATCGGTGAAACAGAGAAAAAGAAGAAGAACACATATGCGGCCAGAACATGAAGCCATACGAGAACTTCTTCTGGCGCAGACAGTCTTTTCGACTGTGTATCAGGATAGAACTCGCACCATGGAACCATTCACTCAGCCTAAAAAGGATGTGATACTGGCGCAACAAGCAACCTATTCTTAGCTGCAGAGAGTCCATATTTAGTGAGATTATTCAATGATTGACACCTTCAATACATTATGACTTACACTACTGCCACCGGAAAAGTATCAAAACAGTTGGATCGATTTGGCATACTAAGTACACACACACAATAGAGTTGGACAACTTGAGAGTTGAAGAGAATAGACAACGTTTTTTTTCATAATAAAAAGGGGTGTTCGTGGTACGCATGCATGACACACGGAACCACGCACTGTGAGGTGTATATTCACATCTGCCTGAAATAAAACGTTGTATTGTAGAAATACAATTTTAATCTTCGTAATATTGCTCGATGACATTGGGTGCTCCTTCTGAGTGACGCCGACGGGCAAACATATTGTTACAATTTTTGATAAGAACGGTTTTTCCTAGGAACTATTAAAGAAAATAATTTAAAAACGAGTGACATATATATATATATATATATATATATATATATATATATATGTATATATATATATATATATATATATATATATATACATATATTTGCACATTTCATACGAGTTCGATTCTATAGACTCGCAAAAGCGCATCGGTAACATGACGTTGTGTACGTAACAAATTGCGAAACTGCACAAGCACGGAATCTAATATTGCAAAATCGCAGTAGTAATGTTCAATAAACATGCTTGATAAGGTAGCACACCTTAAAGTATAATGTGAACACATAGCCATTCGTAAAACTGTCGAATGGACACGTTTGATCTCACCTTGGGTGGATAGTTACCGTAGTATATATATATAAAGCTTTTCCTATTTTTTGTTTGTTCACAATTGCAGCCACAATTGTCTTGAGTGAGATGCGTGTTAATCAAATAAAGTTATATATGTAGTTATACCATCAGGATTTATAAAACAAACGTCAATTGGTGTACACTAGACAGCATACGCACGGACATCCAAGCAAGTCCATTTGGCGAGACCCGCGTAGGGTACGACTAAGGAAAATATATTTTATTCGCATGCATTGCTCTATGTATTGCACAAAACGTTTATTAAACCATCACTGTACTATTAACACTTAATATATATATATAAATATATATAATGTGCATATATATAATATGTATATATATATATATATATATATATAGCTCATTAATAATAACATTATAAATAGCTGTTATGGCATGTCCTCCGCTCGTATAATGCGTGTCAAAACGTGCATTGCAACCAGAGACAGCCACATCCACGCTAAATGGCCACTAAAAGCCTTCTAGTCAGTAGGCTAAGAAACTTGAAAACCAGCGCAGCCAGTTTGTCGCGATTACTTCTAGTCGTTTTCTAGTCAAAAGTCTTGTAAGCAGATGCAATTGACTTTCTATCAGACGATTACGGTTTCTCTCTCCCTCTCTAGCTCTCTTCCTCTTGTTCTTACTTGAACGCGGACATTGTCCTAAACAACTAACCACCACCGTCACTGAATCAGCAAGTCCGCCTTCCCGGCCACTATCATGATCCAGACGGGAAAGCAAGGACAAAGGGCTGCCAGACAAAGTGTCTATCGTTGGTGATTGTGGCGATAATCGTAACGCCGACTGCTGTTCTGGTGGAAGAGTTCGACGATAGGACCAAAAGGCACAATCGAGCGATCGCTATCCGTCTCGTCCACGTCATCTACGTAAGGCTTGGTCGTGGCCTCTGCAGTTGTTGCACGTTAAGACACGCAGAGTTATGTCACGCCACCATTATTGTTTCTCCTCGTTCTCTCGGTGATTGACGTCGACAATGGTGTGTAGGCATTCCCGAAATGAGCACGCTTTACAATCACAAGCTCCTCCTTCCAGTGGACGCTTCGTATTCTGAGCAACAACGCCGCCGTACCATAGTACCACCACGCCGTACCACCGTAGCGAAGCCACAATATAAGTACAAACACTAAAAACAGTCTCAGAAGGGTAATGGAGTTATTGATGCTACACTATTGTCTTCTATTTACAATTAACCTACCCTTGTGTGCTTTGGGTATATGTGGAAGCGCATGCGTATGTCTATCCAGTAAGACTGTACAGTGCGACCACTGGTTGATGACAGTCTATTTTGGTAATATGGAATTTATTACCCAGAAGCCTAGAACTGAGATTGGCCGTTTCATTTGTTCTCTCCTTGACACCCGCACTTAAGCAAACCCTCCAGTGTAGCCTTTCGGGTAGTTAGTGCGCAATGCGTTCCTAGCCTCTGGTGTAGTCGATTGCAGGCTCGATCCCAGGTGTGGGTATTCGTTTCTTGTGTTCAAACCTGTTAGGCGTCTATATGTTACACGTATTATAACAAATAAAATGAACCCTCACTTCAATTCGACGCACTTGGATTCTGCGTTTGATTTTTTTCCACGATCACGAATCGTTTGATGGTACAATCAGTGAACTAATTAAAAACTATAGAACTTTCAGCAACTTCTTGTGGTTGTACTTTCGCTGAGCAAGAACACTTTGTCGACATTTGCCAGTGACTGCGAAATAGGTCGTTTATTAGATAAAGGTATTTATAATTTATTTTGTATATACATTGGTGGGTTTAAGTACCAAAACAGAAATGTCTACCTTTATTACATATATAAATATGTAAATATATTAATGTCATTATAACTATTATCGCAAGGTCTATACTCCTAAACGGGAGTTTACGTTGTATTCAAATTTTCAAAACTCGTTCACAAACCGGCGCTAGATCAGTAGGTAGGTAGGCAGATCGAGTCTTCTCTTCGTCGTTGTTACTGATTATGTTTATTTCACCGGTCTAACAACTAACATACTTTTAAGGTCGATTAAAGTAAAAGCTTACGCGGTTTTCCTCAACCATCTCCCATTAGCTCCCATCACCCTCATCTAAATCGGGCATCATAAAAACGGTTGTCTCTGCAGCTCTAGTCAAGAGCTCTGGAGCAGGCTTTTTCCAGCAAAATTTCGCGACACATCCCTGGAGAGTGAGAGCGGTCATCTCTCTCCCTTGCACGTGGTTCGTGCCTTCTGCTTCATTTCTGCTTCTCACGCAGCCAGACCAATATTGGCAGTTTCTTTTCGACGGCTGCGTCTAGATAAGTGGCGTCTTACTGTCGTCATCATAACTCCAAGCGTGCATAACTTTAACATTTCTCCCTATTTTGCTATATCTTTTTCTCTCTCTCCATTTCTATCTCTCTAGTTTTGTCGTTGCCTAGTTGTCAGTCATAAAGACATGGCGAGTCGAGCCTCTTCGAGAGAGAGCGAGAGAGGTTAGACAGCAAGGAACATGCAGGCCGGCTCTTCAACAGCCTCCTTAATCTTCTTGAGGAAGGTGACAGCCTCCCTTCCGTCGATCAGCCGGTGGTCATACGTCAGACAGATGTACATCATTGGCCGAATCTTGATCTCGTTGTTGATGACGACAGCACGCTGCTGTATGGCGTGCATGCCGAGGATGGCCGACTGCGGCGGGTTGATGATCGGCGTCCCGAACATCGAGCCGAACACGCCGCCGTTCGAGATCGTGAACGTGCCGCCGTCCATGTCCTCGATGGCCAGCGAGCCGGTGCGAGCCTTCTCGCCGAGGGCCGCTATCGTCTTCTCGATGCCGGCGTAGTCGAGCTGGTCGACGTTGCGGATGACCGGCACGACGAGGCCCTTCGGCGTCGAGACGGCCACCGAGATGTCGACGTAGTCGCGGTAGATCGTCTCGTTGCCGTCGATGACGGCGTTCACCACCGGCTGGTCGCGGAGCGCGTACGCCGACGCCTTGACGAACGCCGACATGAAGCCGAGCTTGACGCCGTGCTTCTTCTGGAAGTTGTCCTTGTACTTGGCGCGCAGCGCGGTGATGTTCGTCATGTCGACCTCGTTGAACGTCGTCAGCATCGCGTACGTGTTTTGCGCATCCTTCAAGCGTTCGGCGATTCGCTGCCGCATCCGGTTCATCTTGACACGCGTCTCGGTCCGGGAGCCAGCGGCGGGCGTCGCCGCTGCCTCGGGCATGTCGAACGCCGGCTTCTTGATGTCCTTCGGCGCCGCCACTGACATGGGCTGCGACGCCTTCGGCGGTACAGGCGGTGGGGTGGCGGTACTCGGTGGGCCCGCTGGGGTGGGCGCAGCAGCAGCCGGTGGTGGGGGTGCTGCTGAAAGGAAGCACATCGAACGAACGCCAACCGAAGCGGTGTTGTTAGACGAATTACCACCAAATGGTCTAAAAGGAAAGGACGTTTCGTCCGTCCTTGTCCAACCTATAACGTCGACGCCTACGCGCGACTACGTCTTGACTACGAATGCCTACACAGATTGCACAAATATCCATCCAGACAGTTCCCGAAATAACGCAACAGATAACTCGAGGACCATGCAGACATCAGAGCAAAGTAGACTCATTACAAGCGCTCTCGATAGAAGTCAAATTGCGTTCGTCACATTCAGTGCGCCGTCAAGACCACGGTTCTTATTTAATGAGTCCGGATTAGAACACGGACCAATCAAAGTAGCATGCATTTGTACTGTAATGTATTCCGCTTTGTCTTCCTCTGAAATTGTACTTCTTTGAAAGGGGTCTGTAGTGCTTGACAGCATTAACTTCTGCCACCAGTATCACGAATGCAGGTATGACAAATTCGTATTTTTTTTTTGAAGACTACTAACTTAGGATGCAGGGTCGTGTATGTTTTTGCTCGAAACTACCACACACTCATTTAAATATATACATAAAAAAATATATTTATATATATATATATATTTTTTTTTTGTAAGGTTAATGCCTGTGTACGTTTTTTCGTGGCATGGCTGATTTTGAGTCCACTCCGGCATTCACCTTGTCAAAATTGGAAACCATGAGAACCAATTTAAGAGTGGCCGGTCTGGGTCTCGAACCCAGGCCTCCCGAATGCAAGGCAAAAACTTTGCCACTAAGGCATCTTGCTCCGCATATATATATATATATATATATATATATATATATATATATATGAATTGTTAGAAGAAGACCCGTTTGCTGCGGGTCAGTGAACTACAGACGAGCAGTAATAAAGTATATCCTTGGCGACCTGCTAACAACCAACTGCGAATCGTTGCGGCGCACATTCGCTTGTTCGTCGCCCGCCCCAAGTGCAAGACGGACACAGAGGGAAGGTTTTAGCTCGTTGGTTGGCTGATCTCTTTGGCCGCGCGCTTACATAAGCGTTCGGTGCTGCCTGTGCCGCCCTGCAGCGGAAGAACAACACTTGGCTCAACAAGACCGACAAACAACGACATTGGCAACGAAACTATGCCGTTCAACCAGTAGCTTCACGACAACAACGCCAGGAACACCAACCGCAGCAGCAGCAGCTGATGAAAAAAGCATCAACAAAATCGGCAACATTGTCTTTTCTCCTGATTAAAGCAGTAAGCATCAAAGCATCAAGCTGGTCCTTGCGTAGAGTCGGCGGAAAAGCATGCGGTACAGACATGCGGTTATGCTAGGCTGAACACCCTGTACTGCCATCATTAGGCGCCGGTGGTCAAATAGTGGCTGTGATAAGCGCTTTGCTAAAATGCGACTCGGACAGCTCAGGACATTTCACTGCTAGGTGGCTCTCCAACAACAACAAAAAACTCTTCACGACACAGAATTACCGTAGGCGCGCCGTACTATGGCGATGAATTTGTTAATTGTGATCGAAGGCGAACGAATCGTAAGACGAATCGTTCGAACGTGCTCAGCGGGGACCATTACTACTCTCCAGCAGCAGCAGCAGCAGCAGCAGCAACAGTATGCTTTGAATCTGGATAGTGGAATGACATAGAATGACCAATGGCCACCATCATTGTGCCGGCAGCAAGACTCCAACAACAGCAACAACAACAACAGCAACAACAACAACAGCAGCAGCAGCAACAACAACAATGGTCGCAAGCTACGTCTGATGAAATAGGAAATGAGTCCTCTACACGGAGACCAGTAGACGATGGCTTGTCCATATGAAGATCGTACACTTTCGATCATCTATTTCGTCTAGATTCATCTAGATCCTATTAGTAGTATAGAAATACCCGCTCTAGATCTAATTCAATAAAGGTATCGGGTCAACCTCTCCGAGTGGATCATGTTCGTTAAACGACCATTGCGTCATTCGTTCGATGCAAGAACGCGTCAGTCAAACAGACGATATATGGCACTGGCTCGCATAACACCACATTCAATAGTGTAGTATTCTTTTCATGCGCAACCTGCTCGGCTTTTTCTACCATCGTGTGTTGTGGTTGATTAGCCAATCGCTCTTCGCGAGGCAATGGGGAGCGCCATCGAGATGAGACAGTTGTTCACTATATGTACACACATACGTCTGGGATGTTATAACTCTCTGGCGTATTCATCTGGCTGCACGCCGCGTGTAATCGAGCAACAACGTTGTAGTAGCCCTATCCGCTTGGCCGCATTGGCAACCGACAACAAATGGTGGCCGTTACCATTGTACGTCGTCAGAAATAGAAGTCACTTACTATCATATTATAGGCAAGCAGGCGTAATGGTGACGCACGCCCGCCACTAATGTCATGAGTCGTGGACTTGATTTCGACACTTCGATTTGTCATTCTTAAATTCGACGTTCGATTTGTCATAAGTCGTGAACCGATTGCTTCCTAGTAAAGTTTTCGGGCTGACCCTCAGCCAAGATTGAACGTCCACGGAACTGTTTTTCACATTGCTTCATAGACGGACGACCCCCATAAATATAAATGTGGAGCAACGGTGGAGCTCGAACCCGCGCACCTATGTGTGTCGTCCGGTTGCGAGGCGCACACTTAAGCCACCACGCCACTGGGCTCGACAACCACTTGCTCCCTGTAGAACGTCAACCATCCCATCCTAATAATCGTAATAACGCAGTGCAATCATCGCTCCGATTGCTGATATGAGCTTCAAAAGATTGTCAGGCTTGTCTTCAAAAAGTTGCTGTGCGAAATTTTGCAAATATCTATCCATCTATCTATCTTTTAGCGGAACATACCGGGAGCGGCGGCCGATACGGCAGGAGCAGGTGCGGCTCCACCCGAACCTCCGACACGAATCTTGACGATATCCTGGCCGGGTTTGACTGTCGACCCATCTTCGACGCAGAACGCTTCGATAACGCCGGCGACGGGCGCGTTAATAGGAATCGCGGTCTTGTCGGTCTCGACCTCGGCGACGACGTCATCGACGGCCACCTTGTCGCCGGGCGCCTTCACCAGGCGGATATCGCCCTCGGAGAGCGACTCAGACAGCTGCGGGCACTTCACCGTGCGCACTTCTCCCGACTGCGCCCCACTTGGTTCTGCAAACGAAGAAGATGACGTGCGACATCCGATGACGCCATCCATGAAACAACAACATGAACATATGATGAGATGAGCTTATGGTGAACGAACGCGAATCAGATCTCATTAGGCCCTCCTAGTCACTAGGCGCGTCCTTACGTGCTCATCCAACGTGAGCAGCTGTAACTGATCTGTCTGTAACCCCCTGACGCCAGCAGGCCCTAAACATTACCCCACCCTCTCTGTTGTAGTAATGGAAGAGAGAGAGAAAGAGCGCGCGCGCGCGAGAATACGGGAATGGGGAAGAAGCCTCCATCCTACAAAGAGCACGTCATCGGATTGAGATTACTTTCTCCCCTCGCAAATAGATTAAGCAGAGAGCAGATCCGCTTAAGCTACAACAGCAGGTCTATGATACGATGCTCCCTCCACAGAACGTACCATATAGTATTGCTCTAGCTGTATTCCCTGGTAGCACGCAGAACTGTAAACGCCGTCCATCAACAACTTTCTATAAGGCTGACAAAGCATCACTGCATAAAACAGCTGCTGAATATATATATATATATATATATATATATATATATATAACGGACAGGTGAAAACAATTCACTTTCTTAAAAGGTAACAAGCTGAAATAGGAGCAAACTAAGCAACGAAAGCAGCCGACGGAGTATACATCGCTCCTCATACAAGGCTCATACAGGCTTTATCAACGAGCCAATGCAAGAGAAAAGTGCCAATGATAGAAGGATTACTGCTGTTTTTCAACCGCGACTGCTATTCTGGATTCTGGTGTCATTGGGTATCTCGGCAGTGTTGATTTGTCCCACACAACCTATGCTGCTGTTGACAAGCGTTATCAGGTAGCCAAAGGGCGTCGCAAAGACGCCGAAGGCCTTGGAAATGACATCAGGCAGTCTCAAGAGCCATTTATATTGGCCGTGGAAATGCTTCAACGACAACATGAACAACAATACTAACACGCTAAGTCTGGTAGGCAAGGGAGGCTGGAGAGACTGTCACTGGGTGTTGAGGCTAGCAGCCGACACATCGTCTCGAAGAAGAAGCAGCAGCAACACACCAGTTGTATACACACTACTACTACTACTAAAAAAGAAATGGATTATGTTTACGATGGGTTTGTGTAGGTCTCCAGAATGTTGTATGGTCAAACAATTGTATCATCATCATCATTATCATCATCACACCGTTTTGTTGTAAAACTGACGACCTATCGAGCAAACAACAACATAATCATATTTAAACAATACGAAGTATTATTATTATTATTATTATTATTATTATTATTATTATCTTGGTTGATTCCTCGTTGTTCTATCTCGCATTCGTTTCGCCCGCTCCGACCAACAGGTCGAGTGGTGGTTGATTTTGCGGTTAGGTGCGTGAACATAACGAGTTACGAAACTAGGACACTTAAGTTGACACTCGACAGCTCAACGAGACAGACGTAAAAGTATTTAACCCTCCTCCATAAAAAAAAGAAAAGAAAAGCTCAACGAGACACATGACGAGAAGTAATTGTGTTAAATGTACTATATGCCTTTTGCTGTTTAGGAGCTTTAGGAGCTCACTCGATTGACGAACTCGCCACGTGCTGGCAATATGTATGCATGTATATATGTATGTATGTATGTGTGTTCCATTTCCATGTGTGCGTATAACAACAATAACGGATCTAAAGGCCAGAACGGCTTATTTCACAGCCGGGCTGCAATGCAACATACGTAGCATTATGGTAGCGCATTATTACGGTAGTAGGATCTGTTATGGCCCGACCGACTGGTCTGTCTCGCCGCAGGGCGAATACACGGACGAAACAACTGGCTGTGATTAGACCATTGATTGGTCCGGCGTCATATTGTCCATCCACAACTAGATCGGCGCCGGCACTTGACATCCACCGCGTCACAGAGAAACGTAAATAAGCCATTTTCTTCTTTGTCTTCTCTTTCGACCCATGCCAATCATAATGATAGTACTAACAATAATAATCATGATAATGATGATAATAATAATAATAATAATAATAATAATAATAATAATAATAATAATCATCATCATCATCATCATCATAGAGCGTCACGATCGCTTCTTCCTCTAGATTTACTTTGTGTCGGGATACCGCCGAATATTGCCTTTCCATGATAATAGTAATAGAAGGATTATAGCCTTCGCCTGAAAAAATATCAATACGACCCTTTACAGGCACGATAGCTGACTGGCAGACAGCCATTTCATCGCCTAATAATAATTTCCGCGTTTGTGGATCAAGGAGATTAAAAAGACTTAAACAAATAGTCTCGAATACTCGGAATCACTATTAGACTAGACAAAAGTGGAAGAGCGCTCCATGTAACCCGTTCATACAGGAGACGCGTGTAGCCCAGGGTGACAACTTAATAACTACTATTCTCTGTCTTCCTACGCGACTTTCCCAGCTCTTTCAGGGGCGCGAATCCATTCGCGCAGAGGTGCTTCTCTGTATCGACGAGCTGCTATTTGTAACAGTAGCAGGTTTGGGGTGACAACAGATTATGATCCCTATGTGACTGACAAGGGATTAAAGATAAACAATGGCCGCCTTGATGACGCGCTTGCAGCTGCTGGAAATTGAGGATAACTTCCAATATGTTAACCAGGTGCAGAAAACATCGGGGTAACTTCTTACGGACCGCATTGGAAAGCAGATGTTTGAACGACACTGGTCGCTGGTGTAGGAATTAAGAAATCGCATCTTATTTCCCTAGACGCCGCCACAAACCTTTTATGAATTAAGCTGGCCCTAATGGCCTTGGCCTATGGCATTGAGCTAAGGTGGGACATAAGAACCGAGTAAGGCTCATAAAGCATACCTCAAGCGGCTACATACATCTAGCCTAAATAGGCTAGTAGATCTCCTTGCTGACAAGAGGCCTTTCATTGAGAGCTGCAGAAGCGGTTCAGAAAAGTTACAAAAACTATACACACCCCAGTAGGAGGAAAAAAACGAACATTAGCCCAGCATTCTACACCACCGGGACCGTGCTAAATCGCTAATGAAAGATTCCACAGCGTACAAACCGACACTTCAGACCCACATTGCCATGTGTGGTCTTCATCACGTAATGTGGTGGGATTTCACGGGCCAGGCGAGAGAGGTGATGTTGTAAATGTGGTCTGCCATGCCCGCATAATCATATAATGCGAGTGATTGCCCAGGAGTCTTATCCATGAGCTCACTGGCTCGCTAGTTCCATCTTTTTAACTTAATAAAATATCTAACAAATCTGTTATATAATTTTTAAGCATTTTTTGCTCGTTGCTGCAGTTAGAAGCAGCCTCCTCAACCCGAAACACGATCATCCCCACCACCACCACCACCATCATTATCGTCACAGACTGCGATTAAGGACATAAACAACAATTCGAACTTAAGGTCATTGTTAAGCGGCTTTTGTAGGAGGGAAGGAAGAGTCAGGGGGAGGAAAGCGGAACGTCAAATGGACACATCGAGATTTTTTAAATGCCTGTTGACGTTATTGATGTCATGTTGTAGTTGTTGTTATTTTTTTTGTTGTCGTGCTTTTGTTGCTAAACCAACCAACGTTGGTTGGTTTAGCAACATACGCACGAAAAG
This sequence comes from Dermanyssus gallinae, assembly GCA_003439945.1. Lineage (NCBI taxonomy): Eukaryota > Metazoa > Arthropoda > Arachnida > Mesostigmata > Dermanyssidae > Dermanyssus > Dermanyssus gallinae. Next base: position 176,402 of record QVRM01005016.1, read on the forward strand.
CGATACAACCCCTCCCCTTCCCATTTTCACACCGAAACATACCGGGCGCACCAGCCGGAGCTGCAGGTGGTGGAGGTGGAGGTGCAGAGGCGGTCGGCTCTGGAGCGGCAGCAGCTGGGGCCGCGGCCCCGCCTCCCGACGAAGCGCCCAGACGCACCCGGACGATGTCCTGGCCCGGCTTCACGGTGGCGCCATCCTCGACGCAGAACGCCTCGATGACACCGGCGACCGACGAGTGGATCGGAATCGACGTCTTGTCGGTCTCGATTTCGGCGATTACGTCGTCGACAGCCACCTGATCGCCGGGCGCCTTCACCAGCCGAATGTCGCCCTCGGACAGCGACTCGGACAGCTGGGGACACTTGATCGTGTGCACCTCGTTGAACACCACCCGACTCGTGTGGAAGAGGCGCCGGGCCAGATGCTGGTGAGGCCATGTTAGCCGGTGGTGCTGCTCCAGAAGCTGAAGATCCTGTTGGTGCTGTTGCTGTTGCTGCTGTTGTTGTTGTTGATGTTGATGTTGAGCACCTGGCGCCACTGCACATGAGGGTGACGTTGTTGTCGTCGTCGTCGTCAACAACCGAACGCGCCGCCCGCTGTTCCGTTCTGGAGCGGCGTCGTGGAGCGCTGCGACGACGACGCTGGACAGCGGCCGACGTCCAGGATCGACACGGCCCGCCTGGACTCGGGCCTGAACCCGGGCGGCGAGTAGGCCGCGGGCGTTCCGGCCCGACGAGGCCGCCACACTCGAGAGCAGCTTCAACATTTTTCCACTGTCCCCAGAGGTGAACCTTGATGATGGCAACACGGCTGGCAACAACACAACAGTCAACAAACAAACTACAGACGGTCGTAGCAGAAGCCGCCGCAGCCGTGGGAGAAGGAAGGAAGGAAGGGGGAGTGCGAGAGAGGGTGAGGCAAGAAGTTGAGTTGGTTGCGCCGCCGGCACCCCGGGGGCGAGGCTAACGGTAGCAGACGACTGCGACACCCACCAAACAGATGACAACGACGACTGACACACCAACAGAACGATACATCAGCCGCAGATGTTTGCTCGTTGGAGGAAAAATGGGGAATGCAGGCCAGTCAATTGTTTATTGGTCGATGATAGATACATCATTGATCAACTCAGAGATTACTCATCAGGGCACAATCATCCATTCAATCGAGCAAAGCGCCGCCGCCGGCGCCGCTACTGCCGCCAGAAAAAAACAACAACAACAACAACAAGAACAACAACAACAAAAAACGGGTCGGTCAAACAGAAGGGCACAGCCCGGGAGAAAGGAAATGTGTGCTGACGGTGGTGAGAGGAGAAAACTGCGGTTTCGCGTTGGCTGCCGGGAGTTCGTTCGAAAGATATAGTGAGTGTCAGAGGAGCGAGGCGACCTCACATAACGGTGTTAATCGCTCGTTCTATCGGACGTGAGCCGACAATGAGTGAGGGCAAACGAGCGACATCGATTTCCCCATCATAACAACAACAATAACACTGACGGACGACGACCGCTAGGAGACGACGTTCGAAAGTTGGCTGTTTGAATTGAGAACCGCGAAAATGCCCCGCGCATCCTATTTAGCGCCCATGTGTAGCAAATCATGCAACATTCCGGATTCCAGATGAAATTTTTTCATCAATCAAAGGCTTTAACCGTTATTTTTAAAATAGTTTGATTTCATACGCTAAATTGTAGTTTAGAATTGTTTGGTGCGACCAGTTATAGTCCACTATTTCAGGCTTTAGTGCGTCTATGAGTATTACACCAGTTACCGCTAGCTACCAGCGATGCATGTGTACCATTAATTTCCCGAAACCTCTCAAACCAAATTAAAACAAAAATTTGTCCACCTTACCTGTAAGCTCTGTTCAAATTATTTAACACATCTCGCCGACTGTTGAAGTGTTTTCGAACGGCTTAACTTGATTGATTGATTGATTGATTGATTATACTGTAAGTCATCAAATCAATTTTAGTACAAATCGTACGCGTATGCCACGGCCTAAAACTGGATTGTATGAAAGTCTTTCATAGATTTTACAGTTTGGCCAACGTATTCACTGGCTTCGTGGAAACCCCGTGGTAAACGCAATCAGCACTAAACATTCCCAACAACTTTTTTGAAGACTACTCTAGTAAAATCCACTCTAATAACCGGCCTAATAATCTATACCATCTTTCTCAGGTTGATCGGCGATGCGGTGAGCCTATTATGTTCATATGTGTTTCTCTAATCCAAAGATACACTTTCTGTATCATTCTTCTCTTCGTGTAACAGTGAACGTAGACGTTCTAACTAACTTACTAAAACAGTCGCTCACAGTTCAGCGAAAGAAACAAAGTGAAAACGGCAGAGTTTTGACACCGACAATATAGAAAATGCATCAAAAGTGATAAAGAAGACGGATCTATTTGAGGTTACATAATTCTTTGCTCATTCTTTCAATCACATATCATGCCACCGGAAATTAGGAAGTCGTATAACCTGTGACGAGTCTCGTGGATAAAGAGAAAGCGGTCCTTGTATAAGAATAATATAATAAAATCAGTTGGTTAATTTACTATAAATGCTCCGGCCAGAAAGGCTCGCGCTTTTTTTCGTCATGCGCCAAATCACGAGGTACCCATCGAGCAGATTTTTGGTGAGTGTTAAGTGGTAGTGCAGGATATTATAAAGGCACTTAATATTTAAGTCCAAAATCTCCTCTAGCGATGCATTTGTTATGCTTGAGTGTTCTTCAGTGGTCGTAAGATTATAATTTTGAAGTATTGGGCGTGAGGCCTCATAATTGAACTTAATTTTTTGCAATTTCTCTTCTAAACGACTATTGCGCAATTTCAAATTTTCTGTGTGCTTAGTTTCTCTATAGAAATACTGGTTGTCTCGCAATCACATAACGTTGTGGTCATATGCCGAACAATAACACCAGTGACACGAAGTTTAGTAATCTCACTCTCACTCCGAAGCAAGACTTCTCCGAGACCATGTCCCATCTGAAGAAAATATTTGCTTTGACGTCCTCTACAAGGGTCTACATAATATCGAAAATGTTTTGGAAGACCCTGTATACATATAAACCTTGTTTTCGTATATATGGAGCACCTGCTGAAAGCCTAAAAGCTCTCCGATGTCAAATCTTTTTTGAGCTGACCGTCAGTCAACATTTAACGTCTACGGGTTTGCTTTCGCCTTGCTTCGTAAGACGTACCTCATAAATACAAATGTGCAACTGTGGGGTTCGACTCTGTGCACGTATGTGTCTCCTCCGGTCGCGAGGCGCACGCGAATGCACCGCGCCACCGGGCTCGACTTTCCGATAGTCAAGGCATGCAGTGCGCAAACAAGGCAACATGTTTCTCCTTATAGGCGGTCACACTAAATGAACGGTGATTTGCTAAGTGTGAATAGAAGTAACGACATCGAGGAAGGCAGATGCGGCTACTGAGGTCAGTTCGAGTGTCGAGCTGTACACGTTTGTTCCACGAACGCGTCTACAATAGTAATATTGTAACGAAGTTACTGTGTACGCATTATAGCAATTCAAATAAGTTCTAACCGACCACGTCCAACGGCTACAGCACCCGCGCCAGAATCTCAACGTACACATGCTATGATGCATGTCTCAACCGAACAAAACATGTCTCAACCAGCCAGCCGAGAACAGCCACAGCCTTTCGCGCCGAAACCCCAACGTCCTCCGCCGTCCAAACGATCATCGGCCGACATCGGGAGAGGGTCGACCTATGATCGGCAGTCCAAGTCAAACAGTCACTTAACCTGCATTCTTATACGAAACAAACACAAACTGCTGTACATTTCGACCGATTTGAGAGCGGGTTCTGACACCCTTTGGGGTGTCAGCACGCCGCGGTGCCTCGTGAACCAATAAATAGACCGAGCAGCATGGCTTAATAACCATCCGTTGCTCGGCCGTGCTTTGCATTAGACCCAATGCTACGTGTCGTCATTCATTGTTCCTGAGTCCCTCGGGCTGCAGTACCCGTCCGGATGAGTCTACATCCCCAAGCTGACTTAGCGTAACACAACAACGTTACAATATTATATATCGTCGTCCGTGAGCGAGTGTCCCCGCGGAGTATCCGCTTTGGAGACCGAAGCGTTGTCAAAGATCAATCGTAAAAATCCTGCCGCTGCCCCAATACTGCGCTCGGCATAGTTTTCCTCAATCTTACTAAACGGTGCGGTCATCTTGAGTCAAACGTGAAGTTCGTTACCCTCGTGTCCTATGACCTTTTAATGAACTGCTGCATTATTTTAAATGAAAACTCGAATGAGCTCCATTGCCTCTCCCGATAAATTTGGCGGCCCGCTCGACCTCTCTCGAGTCGTCCCGAGCTCATCCTGAACACCGCGGTGGCGGTGATCAAGGAAAAAATCTCTATGAAGAGTTCTCTGCGTTCGCTGACAGCAGTGTCGATAAGACCAAAACATCCAAACGCAGAGGCTAAGCAAGTGGTCGAAATAGTTTTGCTATTTATACCAAAAACACATCGTCAAAGTTTTGTGTTTTAGGTGAGCATTTATGTAACGTTTCTTCACGCGCTGTACAGTTAGTATCTACTATCAAAACGGGTTCCCTAGCTCTATCTAATTATATCAACAATTGTATTTGTAGGATAGCAGTGTCCGTTAAGCAGCGCGGGCATAGACAGCGTCGATTGGCGGCAATGCCGAAGCAAGCTAAATACATGGCGCCAAAGTCGGTCGTGTATTGGATTGAAGATTATCGCATGGCCTGTACATGCCAGGTGTGACGGTTTATACTTTGATTTAAACGAATTATTAGGATATATATTGTTTCCGCCTAAATCGCTTTAAAAAATGTCTGCTGATGTTGCGGCTCTAAGGACCCGCCTTGCGTACTTAGGTATACATGTCAAGCGACTAATAAGTCCATCCATCTATCTTTACAATGCTCGCCGAATTTGCTAATCTAATATTCTAGGCGTTTTTGCATAGCCATTTCGTGCGATCGCAGCCGCTTGGCTCTCTTTATTGCAATCTATACGTATACCAGTAATTAATAATAATACACGAGTAATTTCACACTGGCCAGGAAATCTCCTAAGTTATCCGATCTCCGAGCTCAGTCACGATGCCGTGCGTCTTCCTTCTGTCGTGTGCGGTCTTTCGTTACGGTTCACTGCTATAATATCACATCAATCAACTTATTGCCAGCGTATGATGCTGTGCTGGGTCACTTCCCCCGCCATTAGCTCTCTCTGGCTATCGCAAAGGAATATCAAGGGTTTCCACATAACTACTTCCGGAGTAGTTAGGTTGGTACAGTTGCTTCTGGTAATGAACCTACTCTTCAAATATTTTTATCGACAATTGCTTATTAATAAGCATGCAGTTAAAGGCGCGGCAAGCAAGCTTATTTCTTGAAAGAACGTATATTGATTACGATCGCTACCCGAAATTGATAACTTGGATCATATGGATACTTTCCGCTGAGTGCGTGCTATGCCTGTAACAAACCCGCGAGTTTGTACGTAGATATTGTCCAATCCATGTTGTCAACTGTGCGTGTCTGGATCCGCCACATATTGTATTGTGTATCTATTCTATATATTGCATGCATCTCTCTATTTACCGCCAGCCGCCAGAGCGGCTACGAAAACGTCTTGCGATTCCCAAGGCTTTCATTTGAGAATGTCCGGCTGGCCTGCTTAAAGCCTGTCAGGAACTAGGAAGACTTAAGCGTAAGCGCGAGCTATAAAAGTCGATGGTCAAATTGAGGGCCAGGTGGTTGCCAGGCCTAGGTTGAATACATCGTCATGAAGTACATCCGTCTTGTTTTTTATTGAAGATTGAAAATGTCCTCCGTCTCAATACAGCTGACTCGCAAATAGCTCAGCGTCACAGCCGTAAGGCTGACGAAGACGAGCGCTGTGCTGGAGATCGTCAGAAAACCAGCATTGGATGCAGCTGACCATTGCAGACACGGCATAATCGGCGTAGGCAGACACTTCGTGAAGTCGAGTCAACGCTTTCAGCGTCAGGCGAAACTTCCAAAGTCAGACGGGTCGCTCGGCCGGGTGACTTGTGACATACGGTACAGACTTCCTATCGGACTACACTTAATTACCCCCCCCCCTTCCCCCTATCTAACATTTAGGAAGAATAAACTAATTTTATATAGACGAAAACATGACTTGCCAAAAACTACAAACGTTTAATACATGATACATTTGTAAATCGTTTCATCAAACGAGGACCTATTATAAGCCTAGTTAGTACAACGATATATATGCACTTACCAGTCAATACTGGACGGAAATAAACTCTTATCTTACCCATATATATATTGGCACATTGTTTCTAATGTTAACAGCAACACACGCAGTTATTGATGCCAAGTAGAGCCGGCATTGATCTATTTTACGATTAACATTTACGTCTGTTTACGGTTGACATTGATTACTGTTTACGGTAACTAATTCTAACCGGAATGCTCGCATGGCGAAAGTTAAGCCAAATCGCCAGCAATAACCAGGTCGGGCAGTATTTATCAACGGAGTCATGATCAATCTGCACGTGTTCGGCGACGACGCTGATAACGCTGAGGTGATGATATGTTCTACTATCCAGGGCTACGGACGCCGTTTTTCGAATGGTGTCCGATACGCCAGGCATGCACGGTCGCTTCACTGTCACTTGACGGGCATTTTGTGTAGTGGCGGCATGGTCTAGGGGACTAATACAATACAATTATGTTTATTTCACTCAAATTGAGTATAATATACATTTCAAAATGTATCTTTATGAAGCTCTATCTTCTTCACGCTTCTGACGAGAGAAGTAGTGCAACGATTTTCGATCCAGCGCTGTGCACTCCACTGCATGGTACTTGGCACACTTCTGCAGGCAGAACCGGCAGGTGCACAGCTCGTACAATTAGTACGTTTAGGGGACTAATGCACTAGTCAAAGTTGTCATCTCCGGGGGCGTTGCCCGGTTCGATGCTTGTTCGTTGATCGAATTTTCTTTGATCGATGTTCTCTGCCATCGGATGATGAAGAAAACCGCGGAGAGACTGTCAGCGACCATATTGCCACAAGAACTGTTGGGGATGCCCTATATACCCCTTAACATGTCCGCTTATGCTGACTGTCCAAGAGGCCCCCCCCATTATAAAAGCGTGTCATGTGTACTTAGGTACATACATGTCAAGCGAATAATAAATCTATCCATCCATATACCGTGCCGCTTGCTGGTACAGCAGTAATCACGTACTGTAAACATGTGCATTATAGGCGTGTTGGAACAAGAGTTTGGCCATTGATGGATGAACCAGTACTCTGTACGCGTATCGTGCTACCCTGACAGTGGACGAGACGTTTGCCGTACGACATAAACGAAGCGTATACCATAGCGTACCATAGACTACGTAGTAATTCTCAATAACCAATGTACGCCTAGGCGTTCGTAGGGCATTTGTGGCAGGCTTGTCAACAAATCGTTTCAAGACATTTGTGGCACGCGTATCAACAAGTCGTGTCAGGGAGTGTTGTCAGAGACGCACTTGTGGCTAAACTAGAATTGCTGCCATGATAGGTGATACCACATTGGCCCATCGATAGTTGTACCAGTTTTTCACATAAATTGCATACGCATTGTTTTCAATTGGCCCGCACGGATATTAACTAAGACAGATATTACTTAGCTCTATTACCTAATTATTGGTCTACGTATTACGAGTAAACGGAAGCACATGTTCACGTATTCATCACGCCATCAAAAGTCGAGTCAACGGAACTGCTCGATTGCGTCGCTAGAAATGGTAGAAATCATACTGTCGCCCGCAGAGTTTGCTGAAACACACTGAAGAGATTTCATGGAACTTCTCTCGAAACAGATCTTCACGTAGAAGCCCTGTATAGCGCATCGTGCAATCATGCATCTGTTCTCATAATTGCAGCGCCTCAACGAACTAGACGCCGTTATCTGGACTTCATAACACGGCGGGTTAATGTCCGCCATCGTATTCTCTCATTTAGACGCGCGTTCGTTGAAAGCTGCAGTTTTCGGTAGAGTGCACGTCCTCTGCAGGTTCTCAACAGATAGCGGAGAGGACACCAGTAACTAAATAAATAAACCTCTTGCGGCTAGTACGATGGACTTATAGTCTTTTTCAGAAAACTGGCCGTGATTTGATCAAGCGCCTCAGACTTTTACTTTAGTAGGTAAGCCGAATAGCACCTAGACCCCATATGAAGCGGTAGACGCGATCTTCAGGTTGAAGAAGCTTACGGCAACCAAACACGGATATAGATTAGCTAAATCTAGCTGTGATTCTCTGGATCTGGCATCGTCACGGCGACTGAAAGTGACAAACTGTTTACATTCATAGCAAATATAGAAACAGTTCAGAAGATCGACAATAGTTCTGACAGCTAGATAGCAACTGATAATGAGTAGCAACTGACGACTGTTCATTAATAGATCTCTGCCCTTATTATCACCACATTTATTTCACTCAGATTTAGTATGCCGATAACATTGATAGCTATACTGTTGTCAGCTTGTTTTTAGCTGTTCTCGACATGTTATTCGAGAGAGACAGTGCAATGATCTCTTTGTAAGGGCCAGGCATGCAGACGCATGGTGATTCGTGCACGCTTGAGCTGCTGTCAACCGATAGATGCACTCCGCGTGGAAGTTCGTATTCGAACACACCAGGTGACAATAACCATGATCTACGTAGCTGGTATAGACGTGGCTATTGACACATGACCACAAGACCAGACCAGAAGCAAGAGGCACTGAAAATATCCAGGTCTCTAACCTCTCGTGGGACTTGTTCAACTTTATTCTCCCATACCGAGACAAAGCTTTTGAATGGCACTGCTGGTAGCGTCCTTAATCTCAATCGAATTATCTCAGCTGCACAGATTGACATTAGGTACCCAAGTGGCCCTCACTCTTATTGACAAGCAAAGTGCTCGCTTCATGTGCATTGTAAAACACACAAGCAAACCAAAGATCGCGCGAGTATAGGAGTTCCTATACTCTCCACTTCCACCCAAGATTGTTACACGGCTCCTGAATGGTCAAAGCCATACATGAGCCATGTAACAATCTTGGGCGGAAGAATGCCACTGCCGTGGAACGGACAATCGCCGGACGCCGCCTTCCTCTTCCTAAAAGAGAGACTAGGGCTGCGCGCACTGTCTCGGCACTTATATGCCAGGTGAATCCACGTATAATATATAGCATGTTCTTTCCATGCCCGGATTCATCCTAAATATATAAAGCAATTAGACTTGTGTTAGTCCCCTTTACAAATGGTGGATCCGTCACTCGCTGGCTAGAGCTTGCCCGTATGGGCCATCTGCCTATCTCAGCGGATGGTCATGTCAGGGATAGGATGAAGCAGTCGTGCCGCGTGCACCTGTTTAACTAAGATCCGAAAACATAGCAAGTTTATTTGCTTTAGAATTTTCGACGTGCCTGTGTTGATGAGGCCAAGTGTCTCCAATGTAAAGAGTACAAAGTGATAACTTCTTGATCACTCGAGATACTTTTTCATTTTTCAGAATCTACGCGTTCTGCAACCCATTCTGATTTAGCTGCGCTGTGGCATACACGACAAGGCCGCTGAGCATGAAACGGTTATCCCATGCATGGCTTTTTCCTTGTGACCATAGCGGAATGGTGACCCCGTCAGGTCGCAATTATTATTATTATTATTATTATTATTATAATACGGGGAAAGTGTTCTGCACACGGTCCCCGGGCTACACGGTTAATGCCCCGGGCTTTAGCAACCTGGGAGTACCGTGTGGGACGCCTGCTGCCTTGGCTTAATAGGCACAAAGAAAGCGAGACGCCACACGAAAGCAGAACGCCGGTCGGGAGGACCTTTTGGCTCCTCAGCTTAAGCAGTGGGGCCCCCCTGCCCTGGAGTGGTCGTAACTACCCCTTATGGGGTAGGAAGTATATTCTGGGGTGTAACGCGGAATCGCGAGGTTAAGAGTCTAACTGGTACGGTGTAGTAGTGTGGTACTCCCATGCGGAACCTCGATAGGGGGAATCCTATTATTATTATTATTATTATTATTATTATTATTATTTATTATTATTGTTTAAATGTTACAATTGTGAGGTGTGAACGATTATTATTATTATTATTAACGTTATTATTATTAACGTTATTATTATTATTATTATTATTAACGTTATTATTATTATTATTATTATTATTATTATTATTATTATTATTATTATTATTATGTATGGCGTTCGGCCTCGAGTCATCTGGCGTTTGGGGCAAGGATGCACTCAAACTGACAAAGGAGCTTGGGAAGAAGCTCTTCGAGGCCACAGCGGAGCCAAGATCGACCGCTTTCCTCCGACAGAGAGTGTCATTAGAATTACAGAGAGGCAACGCCAAGATGATGTTGAGTGGTCACCGACACTCAAGCAATAAGAATAATATAAGCAATACTGTAGATATTATATAAGTAATATATTGATAATTGTGATACATGTACATATTGATAAAATTATTATTATTATTATTATTATTATTATTATTATTATTATTATTATTATTTAATATTGTTTAATTGTTACAATTGTGAGGTGTGAACGTGTACTCCTTGTCTTCTCCTAGCTCCTAAATATTATTCCATGGAACCGACAATACAGCCGGCGTTTCCTCGGCACACTGCAAGCGACAGCAGTTGCCGTAGAAACTCGCCTTCGCGCCGATTCCCTGTGAGATCTGTAATCCGTTGGCCCAGCTCACTGATGAATCTCTTGGTTCCCTTGCTTACCGGACCCATTGTTTCCATAGATATTGGCACTACGATATAACTTGACTCCAGTTCTTGGTACTTGCGTTTTTTCCCATTATCTGCGTGCTCGGCAACCCATCCCGCTTCTAGTGAACTGTGGCGTACATACACTGATTGTTACACCGTCAGGTCTTTTGTCGTCATGAAGTCCTAATCAGGGCTCGAGCGTGCTTGGTATACCAGCTCTGCGTAAGGCTCTTCTTATAATTGCATTGACTTCAGCATGTCTAGAAACTCTACCATGGCTTTTGATGCAGCTAAGAGGGTGAAGTCCATCCTCAGTTACTGTGGTACCACATGCCCGGCAACTGTAGGGGTTGCAAACCGGGGCGCCTATTCGAAGAGCTGTTACCATGCGGAATGCGGTGTTGTTCAGCATGGTACCCAGCTGCATGGAAGGGAGACACTTTAGAAAGCCTCTACTAAATGTGTCCCGTGCTGCCAGAAAGACTGCTTTTACCACTGGAGATTGGAGGCTGTCTAACAGCTCTCTAGCTGCAGCGCTGCATCTGTAGGAGTCCAATGTATGCTGTGTGGGACGTTCTTGCCAGGGGCCTGGTCCAATTGTTTGTCTAGCTATTAGCTCTGCAGCGTCTTTGGCTCTTGTGATTCCTTGGCGGAAAGTATGTTTTTTTTTCGCGCTATACCCAATTACTCTTCCAAGGATGTCCCACCCCTGATCTCGGTCGGTTTTCTTCTCGCTTTCTCGGCGGTCTTTCGTGGCTATTTTTCCGCTATTTAAACGATTTTCGACTTCCGACTTTGACGTTCAGCGGTCAGGAGTATAGCGATACAATATTTTACATTGCAATATATATATATATATATATATATATATATACTGAGCGTTGCTGCTGATACTACCAGTATACACAAATCTGCAATTTAGATGACTTGGGGCTTGGAAACTTAGGTGATAGGCAATCAGAATCTACGCTATAGTACATTACCATGTGGCGGCGTGACGCACTCTTTCCACTTGTTGGGCACATTATTATTATTATTATTATTATTATTATTAAAAAATTCAGTACATACTTATTTATTACTTGGCCGAATTCGTTGATTGTCAATGTATGCTATCGATATAACACTTGCTCTTTACTTTACACAGCTTGATTAATTCCTACTGGCAGCGTCTTCTGCTGACTTCATCGTAATCCTGTCACCATTTCGAGTGATTAACCTGAGTGTCGTTAATCCGCGTTATGTAAACGTTGGCCAACGATTCGTTTCGTTTCTAGCTCCCCGTTTCACTACTAATACTAACTATAATAACAACAGTAACGTGATTATGAAATTTAAACGGGGCATCGGCTCTGAGGCGAGGTAGGCCTGCGTGATACAGTACACTGCAACCACACCCGCGCAAGATTTCCCTAGCGACAGATTGGGCAATGCCAGGTGTTGTTACGACCCGGTGTTTCGTCGGTGTGATAGATACCACGAACTATTGAGACCCTATCAGTGATAATGATGCAGCCACGCAAGAGGCTAGGTTCGACTGTATGCATTGGATAAATGGCTGGATCGGTGCATGTTTTCAAAGCAGGGTCGTGCGGTTGACCTTTACATCTGCCTGCCAGGTGCTCACATCCAGCACATACACAGCAATAGATCACCATACAGACACACACATATAACCCACCACAATCGCCACCACCACCGCCACCACGATTAATAGATCGGATTGCACCGCTCCCAGCCGTCATCCATCCACCATCCGTCTTCTTTCTATGTCGGCGGCAGCGGGCGGGGTTCTTGTCGCTAGGGTTGACATTGACTTGACCTCTACACACATACATAGATGCACCATCGTCGAGAGATGCCTGCTGCAGTCTAATGTCGAACCGCGCCCCGACGATTCCTATGGCCCTTCCGTTGTGTCCACGACGCCCTTGCCACGATTTGCTCCAGCACGATCCCTGAACAACCCCTGAACGACACCCGCGCTCCCCCCGCGTACCCCCCCCCCCCCGCGTACCCCCCCCCCCCCCCGATTTCCCCGTCACGTAGCGCAATGGCACAATTGGGCAAACACCCCCACTAGCAGCGTCGCGCGGCGTGTGAGGCCACGTAGAAGCGGGCCTGCTTGCGATACCTCTTGCAAGCAAGTACGCGTGAGAACACGTGGTGCAGGCCGACCGCCGGCGTTCGACGTCTGTGTTTCGGTCGGTCGGCCCTGCTCTAGACGCCAGATCAACGTTAGCGCTTGTACGACGAGAACAAAACACGATCTATAACCAACAATACATACGACATCAAGTCAGCAATAGTAATGTTATGACGATCACCTAACTTCATTAGCGGATAGCGAGTCGTATCATAAGCGGTTAGTTCGTTAGCTAGCTAATTAGTTCGTTAGTTAGTTAGGCGCTTGTCGTTTCAGGCGCCGTAGTCTTGCCAAAGTTTACCGCGTGTGTACCGGTCTACTGTGGGCGTGTCATACGAAAATTATATATATATATATTTATATATATATAATATTTAATATATATATATATATATATAATATAAAAGTCATCAACTGTAGACATCGATTTCGACTATAACACGCTATAAACTTGTCCGATAGCCTTATGTAGCACTCACTGCGGTCGAAAATCGTTAATTCTTGCGTTTATTTATGGCGAGATCTACCGTTATTTCTCGCCGTCACGGGAAAGAGCTGTAAAAATAAAGACCATGTCGATACGATAGAATACTCGGTTACTGACGTTTTTTTTTATGTGCAACCGCAACTGCACAGCGATCTGCCTGTATGAGATTTCTTACTAGAGATTTGTGTATGCTACGCCAATCTTTGTCACCAGCTCTGCGCTGGGCAACCACCAATGGATTAGCAGTTGTTTTGAGGAAGTTTGACGAGTCCATTCTAGGGCTTGATTAGTTTTTCGACATTCCAACCTTTATTGAAGGCCACCTCACACGACGTCAACATAAGACACACGCTTCGTATACCGAGAGGCACAGAAGAACGCGGACGTTCTCGACTTGTTTTCTCGACTGTCGAACTGCGACTAGCGCTTTTTTGTCTACGAAATTTTCAGACGATGAAACGTTGTTCTGCTTCAGAACTGTCATGAGTGATACAAATCTCGTTATTATTACTTTGTTCGCTCACAACTGATTCAACATTTGTCGGTTGTTCCAGCGTGTCTTTCCACTGTCGCTCCCAGCCCTGACAGACGTCCAGGCAGGATATAACACCACCTTAGCGATATGGCTGATCGGCTGCACCTGCACCGGCAAGACTATAACCCCTTCGTAGGTGAGTTGCGGAATGAATCCTGCTAGCCCGGTTTGTGTTAAGCGTGCACTCGTAAAAATTAATCTGCAGAATAACGCATAACACATCCAGAATACGGGACGGTTGCGGGTTCGGTTCCGGCGCGACGTATAACCACCTACGATAAACTAAAAGTAGTTGTTTATTCTTTAATTTATAGCCTAATCGATGTGGGTATAATGAATGCAGGGCATTACTATGTCTTCAGAAATCAATAGTAGTTTTAGTAGTTGGTGGATAGGTACTACGTGAACCGTCATATGCATAAGATTGAGTTGAGAGTTCAGATGGCCCAATTTGGTTACCATCCACCTAAACGCGCGCTTTATGTGCTCAATGCGGGCTACAGATCTTAGACTAATGGTCTACTGACCTGTTAGGTTGTTTTGTGAAGTGCACTTTCAGTTCAATATTTGTGAAACAAATTCCTTTTTAGACACACTACTAAAATGCTCTACATTTGTATGTGCCTCCTAGTTATATATATATATATTTATATATATATATATATATATTTATATACGTATATATTTACATATATATATATATATATATATATATATACGTATATATTTATATATATATATATATATATACATATATATATATATATATATTTATATACATATTTATATATATATATATATATATATATATATATATAGATATATATTTAACGGAGAGTGTTTATTACCAAGTACATGCAATTGCGACGTAAACCACGCCTTGTGAATGTGATCACCACCAATCGTTGGGTAACCACCGCTTTGGGGGTGAACTCAATTACCAGTTGACTGCCGATCGAATTGTCATCGGTGCTGCTGCTGCTGATGCTTCTGCGGTTGCGTTTCCAGTAGTTGCTAAGCCGTTACGTAACTGAAACCATGTGTGGGTTCAGTGGCGTCGCTTCTCACCGAGACGACGACACTAATATCGTGCTGGTTATGGACGCTGGCTGACGTCAATCTGGCTGTTATCTCCGATGAATCAGATGAGTTGTCCGACCGATCTGTTGTAGATCGTTCGTCGACCGGGTCGAAATAATCTCCAGTTAACTAACGCTGTCGTAGCGCGCGTGCAGTCGCCGCCGCTGCGACCGCCGCGCAATCAACGCAGGGTTATCTGCATGCTGCAAGCCTGCATGTCACGTCGAATTATGAAGTCGCCGTGAAGCACTGCTACCTCTTTCTTTACATCGAAAATGATGTTAGAAGTAGCGGTTGTTTCCACCGCCGTTCGTATGGGTGTCACAGTGTCGCGTCACTGCCGATCGAACTGCAACGGAAATTGAAATTATTTGTTACTGCGCCCCACTGTATGCATATTGCCATTATTGTTGTTGTTGTTGTTGTGGGGCTGATTTCCACAAATGTACGCGCAAAGCGTGTATGTACTTGTGGCAAACGTGCCGCCGCACGATGCCATAAGCAATCGTCTAACCTCTGACGATAGAAATTAATTCGCTCTGACGCTTGGATAAGCGGCTGTTATCGCTTTGGGGGTGCTTCCACGTTTACGCCAGCCAAAGCTTGCGAATACTGGCAAATGCCAAGACTCGTATTGGCAGTCATTACTAGAGTATTCGGTCGAATATATAGCATAGTCTATTTGGACACGCGCACGTGTCGTGCTGATTCGCCAAAACCCATGTTAAGTGATGAGTATGCTCACTATTGAAACGTTAGCGTATTTAAATGTTAGTTTTTACTAACATTCTTTTGTAGTGGCATGGCGTATGCTTTCGGCGCGCAGTACATTGGTATGAATAAACGTTGCGCCGTGTAATTTTCAGATGGTCAAATAATAAGGGAGAAAAACGCACGATATATGATCGTAATGAAGAGCAGCGATGCAAAGTTGTAAATATGCAGTGTTTTATGGTGAGAACTTAATCGTGGCCTGTGTAAGGGAATCGCTACTATAATTATTAGTTCTGGGGAACTTTAGCAGAAACCTTTTCATAGAAGCATCGTGTGGAGGTGCTACAGCAGTACGCAACCCGGACTTAATTTCCGGTAATGTTACTACTTCATCTCGAGCAATTATGAATTACAATGAAAATAGAATCCCCCGCCGAACGCCTAAGATTAATAAAACTACAAAGTAAACACGGCCACCAACTCTGTCAATAGTCATGGATAGGGCAATACCGATATAATACATAAAAAGCGAATATAATGTTGGTTCCCTGTTAACTTAATCGACACTTAGAAACTCCCGTGTGTGTGTAAGATTTAGCCAGAATGACCGGGAGGCGTCACTACCATCGGACCATTTCTCAATCTACCTGCAGTGGAATGTCTGAAGTCTGTAGCCTGACGAAAAACGAGGTCAGTAAGGCTTGACAAACTCGAACCGCGACCTAGTTATGGCCAGCCATTGTCCAAATGCACAGAATGGAAGCACAGAGGTGGGAGTTCAAAAAATCGAGACGAGAGACGAAATACCCGTCTGCTGGTGAATGCTTGTTTTTTTTTGTTTTTAGATTTCCCGTAAGGCAATTGCCCGTGTACGGTTTATTCATGCCATGGCTAATTTTTCCACTCCGGCATTTACCTTGGAGTCTAAATTGGAAACCATGCAAACCAATTTAAGAGTGGCCGATCTGGGTGTTCGAACCCAGTCCTCCCGAATGCAAGGCAAAGGCTTTGCCACTAAGCCATTTGGCTCGGTGGGATGCACTTGAAAAGAAACGTTCTGTTTTCCGTCTAGTTCCTACTTAAGGTACTGCGCACCCTCGTTACTGCCATGTCCTATTCTAGGACACACTCATCAATCTAGCCGGAGCCAAGTATAGCTCGTTTCAGCGTCTTCGTTTAGCGTGTGGGCGCCGGCGTCGCTATCAGCTGCGTTGCCCCTATTTGGGTGTCTCGCTCATGGTACTGTTACTGGCGATGGTGGTGGTGGATGGTTGCAACAGTTTTGGGTCGCCAATAGCGGTCGATTCCACGCCAAGTGCTGCATATGACGTCGTTGAAGGTCATTCGGCTCGTACCGGCTCTTACGATCAAGATCAACGGTTGATGAGGTGATACGGAAAAAGCCAAAAAAAAACTCAAGGCAAGACAGCTGGGCGACTACTGTGACTACCGCAACAACAACAACAGCTGCCAGTACAACCAGTACAACGAATATACGAATCTCAATTTGAATCCGCTTATCCTTATGGTCATCATCACCGCTCTCGCCATCAAATTCATCACTACCCTCATCACCATCAGACATGGTTGGATTTCTCTCTCTCTCTCTCTCTCTCTCTATATATATATATATATATATATATATATATATATATATAGATTTATATCCCTCTCTCTATTTAATATATCTTGCTCTCTCTCTCTCGGGTGTCTCAATGGGCACGCCATCTTCTCTGCCAGACAGACGCCGAGATAACGTCTCGGCTGCGTCTGAGGCGGTTTCGGCCGTTTTCGGCAGAGTCAGTAGCGGCTGTGTATGATGATCAGATCATCAAAGTCGATGGAGTACTTGCATAGTTGCCACCAGCCGTTATGATAGTGGCTAATTCGTCGTCTGATGTCGCTGCTGATCGCGCTACGCTACCTCCCGGTGTGGCCGGCGCATGGCGTATTTCGTCGTACCCAATTGCCTCGATTGCGCTACTAACTATGCAGCCCGCTACTGTTGAATTCCTGCTGCTGCTGCTGTTGTTGTTGGTGTTGTTGTTGTTGTTGTTGTTGTTGTTGTTGTTGGTGTTGTTGTTGTTGTCGTTGCCGCGATTGTCGATACAACTTTTCAGCGCGAACGTGCAACAACACCAATAATACAAAATCTGATACAATCGCCATCGACCAATCCCCGCTTCTTTAATTCTCTGATTTCGATGTCATCGGCGCGAGCGCCATCATAATTTTACTCTTTGTGGTTACGGCTGGTGGGGCTCTTGCTGAAATTCTCCTATTGCCGCCAACGCTACAATGTTTCTATACAATGTTTTCTTATTCTCTCTGATCGATCAGAACGCCTGCCTGTTGTACGTAGCAGTAATCAAGATGCAGCTGTATTTGTTAAACTTGTAGTTGTTGTTCATGTTGTTGGTTCTGCTGTTGTTGTTGATGCTATTGTTGTTCATATTGTTGTTGATGCTATTGTTGTTCATGTTGTTGATGATGCTATTGTTGTTGTTCATGTTGTTGATGCTACTGTTGTTGATGATGCTGCTGTTGTTGTTGATGGCGCTTCTGCTGCTGCCGCTAGAGGCATTGATCCTGTAACTGGTTCCGGTCCGACCGCTAGAGAACTGATATGCCTGAGAGAGCAAGGAGGGGAAGTCTGAAGGGCAGCTGGATAGAACGAAATATATATATATATATATAGCGAGAGAGAGAGAGAGAACGAACGAGAAAAGCGGAGAAAGGGAGATATGTTAATGAATCAACGACAGGTTCTCGTTACAGGTTCCCGTTGGCCGGTTAGATCTCGTGTCGTCGACGGCGCGAGAGGGTCGGAAGTGGCGGACACCCGCCATGCGTTAACGTTTTTAGACACAACAAGAACCCGTAAGCGGCGAGGGCTTTTCGTGGATATCTCATTCTCTCTAGCTGAGCCGTCAGCATTGACGGCGGGCCAGGGAGAGGCAGGGTGTCTGGAACGCCAGAACGGCGCTGTCCTGACGTGCGACGTGCTCCCGACGTATTCCTTCCCCCTTCTCCATCGGTTCTGCTCTTTTAAATCGATTAGATGCCCACGTCATTGCTAGCATTGGAGACGGAAGAGGCTCGTGGACAAGGTCTCAAGATGACATTACATGACGTCGATTGCTCAACTTTGGCCTTGATCTTTTCTGCCTTGTAGCATCTCGAAACCTAGGGCGGCAGGTTTTCATGCTAGAAAGGTGTTCCTCGACGCTAGTGATTCTCCTTCTTCCTTGTATTGACGATTGGGCACGAAGTGCTGCATGAAATACCATACAAACCCGCATACGCATGCACTCACTACTCTACGTGAACAACAGTATCCCATAGAAGCGATACATAGACGGGCAACGCAGCATATATATTCCAACCACTGGAGCTGGTTTTGAAATCACCACTCTACCAATTACACAACTTGAACTACTAGGAATTGTTAGTGCTACTGCCATTGCTGCTAGGAAATTAGAAAGATTAATTAGCTAATAGGATTTGACGTTTGCATAACCGCAGAGACAGGCGAGTCCGGTTATTGGGCACCTCCAAACCAGGCAAGATAACAGACCGGAGCTAAAGCAGCAGGCACTACAATGAACGTCGAGCCTGGCGGCTGTGGTGCATTCGCGTGCGCCTTGCGACCAGAGGAAACTACATAGGTACACGTAGGCTTCGATCCCCGCCGTTGTACATTTGTATTTATGGGGTCCGTCAATGCGTAGCAATGCGGAAGTATTCCGTGGGTGTGGTAAAGCCGATCCTAAATGTTGGCGGAGAGTCTGCTCAAAAAAGTTTAGAGGTGCTATGAACGTGCACGTATCATCGGAAGCACACCATATCTGACAACGTATATAATGCAGACTATAGGCCTGCAGAGAAGAAAGAAATGAACAGATCCGCTATGCGGCTTCTTCGAAATGTAGCGACCCAATGCGATTCGTTATTCTAGTCACCACGGGCTCATTCGTCGCCGAACTCTCAAATCGTCGAACGATCTTATCGGCGAGCTGTGCGATTCGTCGTCTCCTTCACTAGACCATGACCGAATAATGCTGGTCGGAAAGATTTGCACCGTCTTCGAGCGCTCACTGGGAGGAGATTCAAGGACGTTACGTTCGAGCATCAATCGTAGGGTACAGACGGAAAGGACAGGAGAAAGGGAAACCACCCGTGGGGGAAGTTCTTCAAAAATAATTTGTCTCCCGAAAATAACCAGCTAACTCATCGTTCTACAACTACCATCGAAATGTAATTTATTTTCTAGATGTCGAAATGAGGCGGATGTAGCGCGATATGCATATATATATATATATATATATATATATATAACGAAAATAGTCAATATAGTTGGCAAACGATGCCAAAGATAGCGGGCCCGCTTTGAGCCTGCTCTGTGGACTCCGGCATGGTGTAGACGGCCTAAACGTGATCAGCGTACGAAATAATGTCAGCGAACGTTTAGAAAACGCGTTTCAATCCAAATTGTCCAAAAACTGGAAGTTTTTTATGGAACGAACTTCAAAGAATGTGCCTTGTTCTCGCGGGAGCTCTGGACTGGCCTACATCTAAAAAACCGCTGCACGTTATGGGTGGGGCTCGTGTAAGAATTGACGAAAACAATTTACAATAGTACAAAATGTGGTATATTTATTATTATAAAACTGAAATCAGTATTCGAATGCGCTGGCCCCTTTAATTTGGCGTCCTGCGATTAGATAGAAGCGCAGTGGAGCAGAATAATGTATTTGTATGCATGTATATATATATATATATATATACCTTTAAAAATCACTGTATACACCCGTCGCGAAGAAGAGCTCTACACAACGCCTCAACTATAGTCAGCCGAGATAAAGTGTGAATATTCACAGCAACAGTTTGATACACACCGCCCCTATTGCCTAGCCTCGTCAAGTTTGTGCAACAAGTGGCATTGAAACGTTGGATTGACCTTTCATAGAGGTGTATATATATATATATATATATATATATATATACCTATCGTCAATAAACGGGTTATTTAGATTACACAGTGTTGACTGTAGCGTGTGATAGGAGATAACCGGGCTGGAAAGTAAGTGCTAATCGAACTGATACACTTCTGCGTTTAGTCTCGCTGCATTTTTTTGTTGCATGAATTATGGGCCGTCATCAGTACGATTCGTTGTAGTAGAAAAAGTGTCAGTGATAATAAATGTCTTGCAAACATCCTTGTTATGAAATATTTAAAAAAACAGTACTGAGCGCTTTGTGCAGAGGGATCCAAGATTCGCCCAACAAAATTTTAGATCTAGTACAACTCGGCAAAGAAACACTTTTTTTTCTGATAGAACGAGAGGGCGGAAATGTATTTTTTTGAGTGATGAACAAAACAACAAAAAATGTTGTATCGAACTTTTATCGAGAATGCGAGAGTCTCAGTCATTCTATAGACAAACCAATCATATCTGCGGGCTGAAAAGTTTGCATCTGTTAAATTGCATTCTACGTTAGCTCAAAGCAGAACAAATTTTGTATTGTAAATAAATCTTAAAAATTGAAACTCTTTGCAATTATTATATTTTGGCTTTCGCGGTCAATTACTCATTTTTAGAGAACATTTCCGCCCCCTTTCCATTGGAAAAAAATCCTCTTTTCGCCAATTGTACTAGGCCTCAAAGTTTGTTTAGCGAATTCTGGAAGACCTTGTGCATAATTCTTGCATGGTAAATACACGCATACACGGGTTGTGTAGTCGGGAATCCGATTTGGCTGGTTCTTGTGATGTGACGTCTAAACTTGAATTCGTTATTAATCGTAATTTTAAAGGATTTGCAGACTTATTGAGTTATAGGTATCTCAATTAGTATGTTTCAGATAGCAAAACGGCAACGAATGACCAATATAATATGCATTGTATTTACTACTAATATGCGTGTGTTGAAAAGGCGTCGCATTATATATATATATATATATATATATATATTATTTCTGTTATGTATGGTTACCGAATCAGTATCTAGCACATGAATCTATACACGACGCACATGTGGATGTGATTGAGAGTCCCGTTAACATAAATTGTATTGCGGAAGATCGCCAGCGGCTCATGGCCTGATCACTGCGACCATGATTGCGTGGTTGACAGTTATATATATATATATATATATATATATATTATTTATATATATATATATATATATATCGCGATAATGCACATCGACAAGCGGGCGGCATAATCGGGTGGAGACGGCTTATATCTGTGTTGATTCGGCTATTGAGTTATTATCGCCAGACGTCGCAAAGCAATTGCCATCGACGTATGAGCTGTAGTACTTCGATGCTGAAGCTCGTCTTCAGCTGCCATGAAAGCGCCGCTGGCCAAATAAACGGGGAAATCTCGCGACACCCATCGCGGCGAAACGAGTCTCCGCTCCATAACGCTCCAAACGTCTACGTGACGCCGTTAATGTTGTAACAAGCAAAATAAATGAACTGCGGTATATATATATATATATATATATAATTAAAATACATAATTTATTATATGTAGAAGTAAGCACAATTTGTTTTAAATATTTGTGTTAGAGGTTTTAGGCAATTAACGTTGGGCTCCCTGCGTTTCAAATATAACTTAAACATGTGCATATGTATATAAAGTTACGCACAAGGATCCATCTGAATGTATAAACGTGCATGTATACAAATATATATGCATACACGCGTATGTGTAATATTAGACAAAAAAAATATTATATATATATATATATATATATATATGCATAGAGTGCTGGGAAAATCAACACGTCTTCAATATTTGAGGTTTTGTTTATACTTTGAAGGCTATGCATACGTACACATAGAACAGGTATTTATATTTCCCTATGCTTGATTGTAGCGATTAGGTCTTCGTTCAGATGCAGAAGTCAGAATCCGCATTAGCATTCACTTAATCTATATTGGCGAATGTAAACGTCAATTGACGAGCGGCTGGTCCAGGGCTTAAACCCACGATAGTTCGATCATTTAGCGTTAAATGCCGGGCCGCTATTGTTAAAGTAACAGAAAGTGTGACATACACGTGATAGTTTATCAAAATATGATATAGTTATAGACCATTCGTTAAACACATATATATATATATATATATATATATATATTATAATACTACTATTATAAAAAATCAATTCACATATTTCTTTACATCACAATAAATAGTGCTGCCACTTTATTCATCTTCCCCTTCGTAATTCTTACAACTATTTCCATTGTGTGTGCATGTGTGTGTGTATATATATATGTATATAGTTTCCGACATATGCTTAACAATTCTTAAAGTAAAATGTCGCTAAGTATATCATCACTGTTATTCGTAGTCTCTGTATTCTTTGTACAACTGGGTCGAGGTTACGTTTCATAACACTGATATGAGAAATTCAAGGCGAGAAACGGTCACCCAGTACTTTGCTACTGTTGTTGTTGTTGTTGTTTCTGTTGTCGTCGTTTCTGTGAGCGCTGTTGCTTTGCTCGCATAGCTACTGCAGATGCAAATGC
The DNA here is from genome assembly GCA_003439945.1 of Dermanyssus gallinae. Taxonomy (NCBI): domain Eukaryota; kingdom Metazoa; phylum Arthropoda; class Arachnida; order Mesostigmata; family Dermanyssidae; genus Dermanyssus; species Dermanyssus gallinae. The sequence goes on from QVRM01005016.1 coordinate 199,699, forward strand.
AGGACCCGGGCAACGCTTAGGCCGAGGCCCGAGAAGCTCGCGCCTTGAAGTACTTCGGGTAGACGCGTCCGTAACCCACGCCGTACATTGTGTAGCCTACGCCAACGGGTACCGCATGTGTGGTGGCTACCGAATGCACGATAGGCGTGGCACCAACTGAGTGCACGCTGTGAACGCCGCCTACCGGGTGCACGTCGTGGACGACACCGCCGCCGCCGCCCACCGAGTGCACGATCGGCGCGGCACCTACTGAGTGCACGCCGTGAACAATGCCGGCGCCGCCCACTGCCGAGTGCACGACGGGCGTTGCGGCAACCGAATGCACGACGGGTGCGGCGGCGGCAACCGAGTGCACGAGAGGGCCGGCGGCCGCGTGGTGTTCATGGACGGCGGGCGCAAGCACAGGCGGCGGCGGGGGCGGCGCCTCAACACGAATCTCGGCCTGCGGGTCGTGCTCGTGGTGGAACAGCACGTGCGGAGGAGGAGCGGGTCCGGGCACGATCTGCACGATGCGCGCAGGCGGCGGCGGAGGGTCGCTGCACGTCGATCACCTGAACGCCGGGCGCCTGGTGGACGACGCGCTCGACGTGCGCTGGCCCCGACGACCGCGACACGACGCGGACGACGGACTGCGCCGAGGGCGGTGCGCGCACGTGCAGAATCTCGGGCGGGCCCTGGGGCGCTTCGTGCACGCGGACCACCTGATTGGGTGCGCGGAACTCCTCGACGCGGATGTGCTGGCGTCCGCCGTGCGTGTGGATCGTGTGCACCTTGGGTGGACGTGGCGGACCGTTGGCGACGATGGCGGAGCCCCCAATTGACGACGCGGACGATCCGAATGAGGAGACTGGTGACGAGACACCGACAACAGCAGCCGGGGCCGCAGCCAGCGTGGCGCCCGAAGACGGTACGACATGGTTAACGACGGACGTGGTTGGGCCAACAAATTGCCCGGATGGCCTGTAGCTGACGTAGGCCGATGACGGGCCCCCGTACGAACCCAATCCGTAGCGTTGGCCAGACGTGGCCCCGCTGACCTCATACTGGTCTCCGGCCGTGACCAGCGTGGCGCATCCAACGAACGTGGCGACGGCCAACACGCCGACGCCGGCCCTAAACACCTTCATTGTATCGGATCTCAAGAGCACTGATCACAACTGCAGTAGGCTGTAGCGTGTAGGTGGCAGCAGCAGCGAAGTCAACCGAGCGAGGTCTTCGTCTTCTTCTGCTCAGCGCAGACTCTTCACGTTCGTGCCCTGCGTGGTGTTGGAAGATGTCAGAGACGCTGGCAGACGTGACGCTTTCGGGGGCAGAAGAACTAAAGATACACCACGACCGGAGGATGCTGCTTGTCGGTGGCATCGACGTCTCGTATGTATACCGTCGTCCGTTTATATCATCATTGGCGCTCGGCCGAGCCAAGACCTTGGCCGCACCGTAGATCAGGTGCACCCTCGCAACAGAAAGAGCATTATCATTCACGACACACACACAGCCACACACAGCATACAATAGAGGGTAACTTTGCTACTACTGCTTCTGCTACTGTTACTGTTGTTGTTGCTGCTTGCTGCTTCTGCTTCTGCTGGTGCAGGTGCTGCTTCTGCCGTTTGTTACAACGGCCGGCGTTACCCTGCCGTTGGCCGTTCTAACTCACTCGTTCTCGTGTTGTGCGGCCAAGATGTGTATTGCATACATACAACGCCCCGCACCTGCCCCCAGTGTACCAGATGTACGACTTCGACATCGCCAGGCGGTAGGCGTCAGAAGCAGACGCAGCAGCAGCAGCAGCAGCTGCAGCCTAGCGTAGCTTCACTCACAGCTGCATGCAGCTGTAAGTCGACGACACTGTGCACAAGCATCTGTCGTTGCTAAATGTGCAAATCTGTCGGATGTGTCGTGTGTGTGTGTGTGTGGGGTGTGTGTGGGGGGGGGGGGTGGGGGTATCCAGAGGAGGTGTACGAGATAGATTTATGGATGATAGATCGAACAATGCTCATTCAATCATCATATCATATGAGCAAGCCTCATCATGGGGTTTCACGATGACGACGGCGACGACGACGATGGCAACGCCGACGCTGCTGCTGCTTCTGCTTCTGCAGTAGGCCACTGCCGATCGTGTGACAGACGCCAACAGGCGCCCAATTCTGCAGCGATTTCTGAGACGGCGGTGCCAAATTGAAACAGCAGCGGTAGCGTCACGGTAACAACAACAGTAGCAACCGACCCAGCAGCAACGACGAAAACAGCAACCGCAACAACAACAGCAACCGCAGCAACAACAACCGCAACACCAACAACCCAAACAACAACAACAACCGAAACAACAACAGACACACAAACCGTCAACCACTAACAACAACCTCAACAACATAACAACAACCACAACAACAACCGCAAAAACAAAAACAACAACAACAACAACCGCAACAACCAAAACAACAACCTCAACAACACAACAACAACAACACCCAACAACAAACAACGCAACACAACAACAACCTCAACAACAATCACAACAACAACAAAACAACCGCAACAACATACAACAACGCAACCGCAACAAACAACAACAACAACAACCGCAACAACAACACAACCGCAACAACAACAACAACAACAACAACAAACAACAACAACAACAACACAACAACAACAACAACCAACAACAACAACAACAACAACACCAACAACCAGCAACAACAACAACAACAACAAGCAACCAACAACCACAAAACAACAACAACCGCAACAACACAACAACAACAAAACACAGCAACCAAACAAACACACAACAACAACAACACAGACAACAACAACAACAACACAACAACAACAACAACACAACCAACAGACAACAACAACAAACAACAACAAACAAACAACAACAACACAACAACAACAACAACAACAACAACAACAACAACAACAACAACAACAACAACAACACCCCCAACAACAACAACAACCACACAACAACTAACAACAACAACAAACAAAAAAACAACAACAACAACACAACACAACAACAACAACAACACAACAACACACAACACAACAACACAACCCAACAACAAAGACAATACATATATAGTACTACTACAATGAGCACAATCAACGTGTGCAGGCAAGCGCATCTACAGGCGGCCTCATTGTTTCCAAATGTACCCTCACTTCGCTTCGGCATCGTCCGCTTAGTCTACAGTTCTAGTACAGCTGTATAACAGTAAGCAGGCAACATAGCATATTTCGTGAACTGTCGCCACCTATCAGGTGTTGGGTGCAAGCACGCCCACAGCAATATTATAATTATGCATGTATGTTGGTATAAATAAATATATGTTAGTTTGACTAGATATACATTTTATATACGCATATAAATATACATATATATATATACATTTATATATACGCATAAATATATATATATATATATATATATATATATATATATACACCATCTAATCAACCCCGTATATATATATACACTATATACACCTATGTATGCTGTGGGTGTGTGCGCACATGGACAATACAAGCATGCACGTACGTGCCGTGCCTATTTATTTGCAATTGAACCAAAGGCATTGTTATTAATCTAACAAAAAGCTGGGGGCTGGATTGGCATTCATGTGTGTGAACAGAATCTCGTCCTGTGTTATTTCCAGCAAGTGACTGCGGGATAAACAATCGCAGTTTGCAAAAGAACCCATATGAGATAGATCCAGGGGATGATTTCATATTAACGACGATGCGTACAAAACATTGTCCCACTCGGTTCAATTGAGCGGCTTGTTTATGTCTCCAGAGACAGGACGGAAAGTCGCCATTGCTAGCTCGTTATCCTTACAGTGCACACGGTCACGGCATTGCGCCTGATGTGGTGTGCCAACCAACCACATGCATACAATACAAACAACGATAAGATTATTTAAAAGTGCCCTAGGCAACTGAACTTTGTGACCCAATACTGTAATCACCATATATATATATATATATATATATATATATATTGTTTCTTCTCAACTTTCAACAACATAAGGTTTTTTGTTGTTTAATTTAAAACATGCCTGATATGCCAGTGCAAAGCACTTGTTCTCCGTAAACTCGCGTATTGCACTTTATTATTTTTTTATATATATATATATACACACTTTTATTCGGGGTAAAAACCTTGCTTGGGTGACCCCGAAAATTCAATTTAGGCTAGACTTACCGACAATTCGAACAGCACCAAAACCGGATCGCGATACGACAACTTGCAACAATTAACGTAGCCGCTATACGTTAATGTACTTCTTTTGATGATTCTTGCCGCATGATGGTATTTTGTCACAGCGCATTGGTGCGCTAACGGTGGCATTGATAATATGCGGTATTTTGCAAGATCACCACAACCTTATTGTACTTACTCGTGTACAGGAACTCAGGCACTCCGCCTAGCTATAAACCTCATGAGCGGACCTTCCGAGACCGCAATAACCTTTTCGTACGTTCTCATGTGCAGGATCAGATTCGGCCAAGCAGCAAAACTTGACGTCAACAGCGCATCCCGAAAACCTAACCCTTCATCCTAGAAACTAGCACTTCAACAAAGCAATTGTGTCTGCATGAATGTATGTAAAGCAAACGAGTTACATCCACCGGTTAATATGCAAAGCAAGCGTAGAACGACCAATGTTTACACCGCTGGAACCGTCGAAATTCTGTTCTTGTTGCCCTGTGACACTTAGCTGTATAAACATGAATCTTTAATATTCAGCAAAGTGCATTTGTTAAAAAGTAATGTGCTATTCGTTCCATGATGATGTACACGAATTAAAGAGCGTCTCAGGTCTTTGATAAGCAGGGCTCAGGCCTGGGTCATGTCCACCTAATTCATGCATTTAGTAAACCATAAGGGCCAACTTTCTTCTGAGCGGTTTTTTTAGAGCGGGTAATGCATCTAAGAGAAGAAAACGCACGGTTGAGGCGCCGAAAAGAAGGCGTTTAGGGAAAATCAGCTGTGACTATCGTCACGTTTTGGCCTCAAGTCGAATGTCAAAGATCATATTTCCATTTAAAATCTGTTGCTGTGCGCTAAACAATAATTCATTTGCCTAGACAATCTAGCTCAGATTCTACAACACCAAGAAATCAGGTAGGCAACGTAACACATTATTACATATCGATTGCACCACGGGGAGCTATTAGGTTAGAGTTCAGACAAGAATATTATGTCGTTTTTACGTGCGCAGCAAATCTTTTAGAGTTCGGGTCAACAATTCCCTCAGCTGAACCGTATTCGCGCAAACTGGTGTTGCTTAGGGTAGATATGTTTAACCGGTTCGGTATCTATTTATGTATCAGAAATATAGCGCTAATCACACCCTAAGGTAAATCATCTTTCCTCATAGATGCCAACTTGTTTTCCTATACCAATTCAAGTGTTTCTTCCACAAGGCTGTTGCGTTCATCTGGCCGAGTGAGAGCTGAAGTGGCAGGCATTGATCTTCTAGCATTCCACACTAATCTGATAATTTGTCGTTAGTAAGCTGTTATATTTTTTATTTGTTTATTTCGTTCGAATAAGCATTGAATGACAGACTGTGTTTCATTTTATGGAATGGACGAAATTGCGGTCGTGTCTAAGCCACTTTTATTCAATTTGATTCGATTTATTCCCAATACCTAAAACGCAAACGATTTACTTTGGATTTTCCATAAAACAGCATAGCAAATCTTTCTGAGTGTGGACACTTTTGCTGTTCTCTTGCGTGCTACATTTCTGGGAGTTGTGCGCGCCGTCCTACCAGAATTCTCTGAGTCTATTCTAAATGTCTTCGTAATATCTCTGAGTCTATTCTAAAATGTCTTTGTAATATCTCTGAGTCTATTTTTGAAGTGTCTTTATAAGACCTGTTTGGTAGACATTGTAATGGAGGCATCATTGACCGTCTCTCTTGAATCAATCCGCTCTCTTTAACAGAAATTGTATTTCACTATAGAGGAGGACTCTCTCAGTGGCGCAGATGTTGTGGAGACTGATTACAACGTCAATAGCATAAGAAACGCTTATATACTTCTTCAGAACTCGATATTTCTTCCATGCCGCACAATGCAGTCGTGCCCACGTCTTGCTTGATCTCCAGAGTGCTTCCTTCCCTTAAACCAGTGGTCCGTTGTTCCCAAAAACGCTACACTCCATTGTCGGACGGCTTCATAATCAATAACGACTTCGTATAGAGGTCGTCTTGCTCTGGACAACGTTCTTCCTACTTTTGACGGTGAGCCTAAATGCTTTGCGAGTACCCATTTCTCCGGTAGCTAGGTAGCCTCCTCTGGGCAAATACAGGTAGTTCAATAAGTTCTTAGAATGAGCTTTTTAGAATTCGCGCCTTCCACCGCTATTAGGAACTGCAACTTTAGACTGCCAGCAGTCAAAATATTATGGTGATTGGCCGTTGCGATTTCCGTTTGATCGCTTTTCCCGTGCAACGTATCGGCGTGAATTTTGAAAATGGAGAAAAAGAGTTTCGAGTGGTTATCAAGCATTTTATTTTAAAGGTTGGGAATGCGACCCAAGTGAAAACTGAGTTAGACGAGATGTACGGTGACTCTGCGCCATGTTTTGCCACTGTTTCCAACTGGATTAATGGGTTAAAAAGAGGTCGCAGGAGCACCGGGATGAACTACGTTCAAAACGCCCAAAAACGGCAACTGATTAGGAAAACGTGGAAAAGGTGCGGAAAATCGTTGCCGCAGATAAGTGAGTGAACATTAGGGAGATAGCGGAGGCCTTGGGGATCAGTTTGGGTAGTGTGCATTTCATCCTGCACGAAAACTTTAAGATGAAAGAGCTCAGAGAAAAATGGCTGCCGCATTTGCTCAACCAAGGCCAAAAAAACGCGCCTGTTTTCGCTTCACAGCGAAATTTGGCCAAGATGTCGAACAATCCGTCGGATTTTTGGCGCAGATTCATGACCGTCGATGAAAGCTGGGTCCATCACTACACTCCCGAGACCCAAGAAGCATCTTGCCAATGGTGTGCACCTGATGAAGGACCTCCGAAGAGGGTGCGGACAACGGCATTGACCGGAAAAGTGATGGCTACAGTTTTTTAAGACCAACGTAGAATAATGCTGGTCGACTACCTTGAGAGCGGTAAAACGATCACAGGAGAATATTAGGCAAGACTGTTAGACTGCCTTTAGCAAGAACTCATCGTGAAACGGCCCGCTTTGTAGAAGAAGGTTGTCCTGTTTCACCAGGACAATGCTCCTGCACACAAGTCCCGGCAAGCATCGGCAAAACTGGCCCAACTGAGGTTCGAACTTATTGAACAACCTTCCTATTCTCCAGACCTGGCCCCCTCTGATTATTTCCTCTTCGGACATTTGAAGAATAGTCTCGGTGGAAAGCGTTTTTTGCAGCAATGAAGAGGTTAAGGCTGCTGTCAATGCCTATTTTCAGTCTAAAGACGCGGAATTCTACTTAAGAGGTATAAAAGCTCTGAAATCTTGTTGGGAAAAGTGTATTGAGCATCTCGGGGAGTATATCGAATAAGATTAATTTAAAAACATGATTTGGAAAATTCTTGGTTTTCATTCTAAGAACTTATTGAACTACCTGTATTGTCGAGCAGTAACTTTCATGTAATTATTACAGCAGTAACTTTCGTAGGAAGCTTCCTAGACATTATGCCACAATATATACCTGGCTGGCTCCCGTCGTCCGTCCTTATTTTCTTTTAATCAAAAGGGGCGTTTGGCAAGATGCCAGACTTCGGGCTTTCATCCCTCGCTCGTACGACTGTTAAAGAACAACAAAGCTATGGACGGGAGTGGCCATCGAACGCACTCTCTCATTTAGCGATGCCTACTTCACTAGCAATCAGCCAACTCACAAGCAAGCTCTAGAGGCATGCAAAGTCGATGGATGCCGAAAAGATCAAAACGTTTAGCATATAAGTGGCACGAATTGCCTCTCAATCTCCCATAGACGGGGTTTCCTTGAGTCTAATGCGGCAGGTTTGGATTGAATTCTGGCTCTGTCTTGATAGAAGCTTTGCTTGCGCTCCGTAAGCTTCTCCGCTCCCTTATTGACCTTGGTACTATGTCTGGGGTACCCCTATCAGTGTCTCCGCTACACACGCCCTTGAATGTTTACGAGATAAGAGCACCTGCGCACGGCCGGTTGAGCCAATGACCAGACTAGACGATTATAGACAATCACAAATCTGGTTTGGGTGAATAGCTGTGTTCTCGCCGACGGCAAGATGTTTGCTCAGTCAAAGCAAATCTATGGTCCTTTTGACGACGGCCGTAACAACGCTGACGCCTGAAGCCATTAACATCATGCATTCGACATCATAGCTGATGGCTTGTTCCAGAAGAACCTGTCAGCAGACAGTGGACAGCCGATAACGTCGGCATGCGTCTGGAATTCGTTTAAAGCGCGCTTCTTTCTTGCTTGTTCCTAGTAGCAAGCCTTTTCCACAGCTCAGAACTGCGGCCCGTGTTCCGGTCCTGTAGTTCAGCTCGCAAGCCTTATTGAGGCGTTGATCTAGGGACTGAATGTTAATTCAATTAACGCGTCTACCAGAATCCTTTCTTAGATCATATCTTAGCAACACTTCTTCTAACTGCGAAGACGGACTAGTGGCAAATATGATGGCGTTCCAATCACGTTTTGCAGCGCAGCAATTGAGAGAGAGAGATTGTGTCGAGATTTGTGCCCAAATCATGCCGACGCTGCATTTATTCAAATGGGGTCGATTAAACAACACCTTTTATAAACTATGATGTATGATATTTTCTGCACGAGCAGCAGACACGTAGTTCAATGCCATTTGTGGCAATCTTCGGATCGAACGATTGCTTCCTATTGTTCATCAACCTAGTATCTTATCGTGGTTTTCAACAAAGTACGTTATAATTATGAACGTATTTGGAGCACATTTGAGCCCTCGCGTTAGCTTTGTGTAAACCGAAAAAGTGCTATAGGGCATTTAGTAAAAAAAAATCAAAGTAAACAGCGTTTGCTAAGGAACGTATAAGAACGCCATGGCGCAGAGGTATACATATACACACACACTTGGGAATTTGCAGGTGTTTGTCATTTATATGTGTGTGTGTACAGACTGGGAAACATTTTGAATTTCAACACAGACTGATTATGTTTATACGCATTAGTTACTTCTGCTGCGCCTGCCAGGTGTAGTTGTTCGCGTAGGCTTTTAAACAGCAATATAATACCGTCACGAGTACTAGCAGATCAAAATTAAGTTCTCGAATGAGACGGATCGTTTGTAATCGTCTACCACAAGATGAGAAGCTCGCTCAGAGTTGCTCAACGTGGAGAAAAACATTCCCCTTGTCTGCCGAAAACAGTGGCTTCCCTAAGGACATCCGACGTATATTTGCTTACTTTGGAATTGAATTTGCAGAAGATGCAGTGCGGCACTCACTGGCCTAATAAGAGGAGGCCGGGCTTAGCACATCTACTAGCCCATTAACACCATAATCATCGTGACAGCATAGACGTTGTTTACGTGTTTTCGCCAGAGCAGCTTTTCTAACTTATTCAACACAAACGACTAATTAGTGTATCTTTAGTTTAGGCCTCTTTCCGACGCCTAAATATTATAATTACAACGGGTTGTTTTGAAGAAAATCTCAAACACATCGTATTCAGAACGTATCTACTCAGATACGTTCGGAGTTTCGTCGAACGTACGAAAGGTACTAAAAAGCAGTACCTCTTTGTAGGTGCTGCCACAAAGCCACTAACGTCCCTCGTAATATGGGACGCATCCAGTGTGGCATTTTCAGTTTTTTCGTTGCCTTATAAGTGTCTGCTTTGCGATTCGGCGTGCCACGATAAAATGTATAATAATAAGTTGACAGTAATAACTGTGGCAACTTTGACAGCCAGAACGCTTGCAACTGCTTACGTTTAAAGCTCATTTAACAACCGACCGCCTTAAGCCTTAATATGATCGAAGTACTTCAGGGATGCGTCCAAAGTTGCCATGGCCGTGAATAGAGAGACCATTGTGACAGCAATCTATCCTTATCAAGTTAGCGTTGCCATAAGAGAAAGAGCAGGAGCCACCGTGCCACGCCGGATGATGCAAATCTTGGTGGTCCCGCAAACGTGGAAGGATCTACTACAGGCCGTACTTACAGTTCCTGGAACCGGGAGGGCTAGCACTCAACTGTCCCAACGATCATGCTGGCACCTGCCGGAATAGTTCACACGACACGGGATGACCTAGATGTTCTGGGTGCCATGTGTGAAGGAATTTACGGGTTCTTCGAACAACACGAGAGTCCCCCCTAAAAATCTGCCCACGTTTGACAACGGTGGACACGCAAGCGGCCTATTATGTGCGATGGCACAGTCGTAAGGATTTAACTAGATGCTACGAGCGTGCCTGACTTTAAAATAAAAAGAAGACTTTGCTGCTCACGATGAGACTACTAGGTCCATTCTAGGCGGGGTGTGGAGTCATTATTTTAGAAGGGAGATTATGGTAATATACTAGAATACGGCGACCTTGGTATTAGAAGGGCGATGGACCTCCTCGCAACCTGTACTGCTGCATCATTAAATCATTTTGGCTCTCTGGCAGAAGAGAGACGGAAAAAGATAACGGGCCATATTTAGTGGCTCATCATTTCGTTAACCGGGGATGACTTCAAGCTCTGCCCTCCCGTTAGCTTGGCACCATGCTGAATCCTGGACTCCTTCGATTTGATGTCGACAAATTGGATAGACACGCCCGTCTGTGAACCGTTCACATGCATATCGTGTAGTAGACTGATGTATTCTGACGGTCGATACCTGTTAAGTTGCTTAAAAATTCCCGGTAGGCTTACAAGGCACGCGAGTCTCATTGGAATAGTGAGAAAGGCACTGAGAAGAGCAGGAATACTATCCACAATCGAATCCAAAAGCCTCAGCGGGAACAATGAGTTACTCTATGGTCAAACGGAAAAAGCCTTCTCTGGGATGTATCTCTCTCGTGCACGGTGGCGTTATTATGTTTTGGCACAGCTCTGTCAAATGTGTATGGGTCGCAGAACATGCATAATTCGAAAAAGCGAAGAAAGTATTTCGAGTTTTCAAGAAGCTACAACTTCTTAGCTATTGCTTTGAAGACACTGGGTTTTATAAGTGTTGGCAAAGGTTTTGAAGAATATCGCAAAAAGTAGGGGGATAATACGGGCGACCGACGCGAAGCAGTGACGTTTTTGACGCAAATTATGCCATTGGCTGTTTATAGAGGGAACGTGGCCTCTGCCATAAGTGCTATGGGCTTAAACAAAATTAACAGATAACAGTAAAACGTTCAGTCAACACAATTGTGAGAATGAAAAACGAATAAACTAATAAAAAGATAAAAATTAAAAAACAACAAAAATAACAGTAATATTGTGAGGTGTGAACGTGTACTCCTTTTCTTCTCCTAGCTCCTAAATATTATGCCATGGAACCGACAATACAGCCGGCGTTTCCTCGGCACACCGATTATTATTATTACTATTAGTTACAGTTGTGAGGTTTGAACGTATTATTGCAAAGTTTTTCAAATAATTAGTTCACTCCATGGCGCCTAAAATAGATGCCGCGTTCCCTCTGCAAACGGCCAAGGACAACGCTTGCCTCAAGAATTGACCCTCTCTTCGGTCGTTCGTGACCTCCTGAATTCGCTTACTTAAATCTTTGAGAAATGCTTTGGTTCCCTTGCTGATTGGTCCTAGTGTCTCCATGGCAATAGGCACAAATATATATCTTGTTTCCAGTCCAGCATATTTAAATCGTTTTCTGGCGTCCGCGTGCTTTGCTATCCACCCCGGCTCAACAGAGCTGTGGTGTAAATAGGAAGCCGCGGTTGTGCACGAAACCGTTGCATCCCATGCTAGGGACTTTCCATGTGACCATAATGTAATGGTCACCCCATCAGGTCTTTCTTCGCCAGCGGACACTAAACCTCTCGGTTCAAGTGTAGATGGTATACCGGCTTTCCTAAGGGACCTTATGATCACACCGTTTAGTTCAGCATGTCTGGACGATCTACCGGCGCTCTTCGGGCAACTCAGTGGGTGTTGGCCACTGGAATCTACCATCTCCCCACACAGTTTGCACTGAAACGGCTCGCATACGCTAGCGCCGATTCTAAGTGCTGACATCATGCGGAAAGAGTTGGGATCCAGCATGGTGCCGAGCTGAGGCGAGGGTAAGGCTTTAAGCCAACCCCCACTGAAGTTATCTTGTGCCGCTAAGAATACGGCGTGGTCTCTCCGGGAAACAAGCTCGTCTACGATTTCTCTGCTCTTTTTTTGCTTTTGAGCTTATCTAGGTTGTACTGGATAGGATATTCTTGTAAAGGGCCTAGCAAAGGTCTAGCATGGTTCTAATAGTGTCCCGTGCTTTACTGGTTTCATATCTTATTTGTGGTCGAACTGTCTCTTCCACTAACCAAGCTGCCACCGGACCAAATTGCACCAGTGAAGCAGCGTAGCAGACCGGAGCTAGGCCAGTGGCACTCCTTATTCCCAGACCACCTTCACGTATCGAAAGACTTGCTCTCTGCCAGGTGTTCTCTTCTAAATTTACGTTTAGGACTTCACTAAGTATGTCTCTGCTGACGTCATCATACGCCGTTAATTCTTCGGGGCACGTCAAAGCAGGGCATGCACGCAGTACATAGTTAAATCTTGAAGACCCTAGGCTATATCTCCAAATACACAGCGCAGCCTGAGGATGCAAGCGAGTCAGTCGTGGACGGATTTTGGTAAGGGCTTCTTTTATTATTATTATTATTATTATTAAAATATACCTGATTAAACAATATCAATAATGTTTTACCTAATTGAAAGAGTGAACAACTATATTGTGGACTCTTATTGACTTACCGGAGACTGACGGTTGTTGACTTTGGGAATTGGCGCCACCGCGATCGCCTACACCTATTTAGTGTTAATGCTGTTGGGGGGCGCTTTAAGAGCTTCATCTACGAAACCCGCATCGATTCAGTTGATGATCTGGTCGCTTATATAGAATATCTTCCGCTGCTATTAGAACTATTAGGAAATTGTTTACCAAATTTAACCGTGTAACACACACTCGCGTCAGACTAATTCACAAGAAACGTACTTGCTTAGCAACCGCGGATCGAGCCAACGCTCAGTTGGAATTGAAAATCTGGAAATCTTATGTTTCAATACCAAAACATCAATTTTTCAAGTTTTTAAACGTAAAGGCTCAAAAATTAAACAGAATCTCAGTTTTCTAGAACTTTCTTTAAAGTGACTACTTTTCTTATAATGACCTGAAACGCTGGAAGACTTTTAGATTATGTTAATATTCTTCAAACATGCCAAGCCGACACTTTCAGCTTCTTTATCGGCAGAATCGTGCTCTCGCAAGAGCGAAGAAGGAAAAAGCGTTGAACACGAATACATACTAACCATGACAGGTGCTGCTGCGTCATCATCAAAATATGAGCGAAGAATAGCTATTGTCCGTGTCCTCCGCGTCGGACGCATTTGCACCCAGATTACACATTTTTTAAGCGTAGGTCAACGGACAGTTCAGCGATTTGCAGCCGATAACACTGTTGCCGATGGAACAGCACTATATTTCTACGCAATAAAGAGTAAGATTTACACGACAGAGTGCGCACACCAAGGTCTCCATAACTGATCGGTTCAGTCCAATTTTCCGAATTTCCAAAGATCCTTCTATTTTGATCAGCAATCGTGCGCGTGACTCTTACATGGCCACAACAATCACGTACAGGCTTGTTCGTAAGGACCTGAAGTACAATATAAGGCCGCGAAACCCAATAGACGTGCTCGATGCCATTTGCTTCGCCTCGCTCTTAAGTACAGAGCAGTTAGCTGTACGTCTTCGTTCTGGGCGTCATTGAGCGAGAGTCTAACAGGTCTCGATATGCTAACGTAGGATCGCTCTCGGTCACTATTAGGAAACCGTCTAAAAAGTAGATGGGAACTTTTAACCACGGACTTGTATGCGGCTTAGACCCTGCATTGAAAGAGTGACTAGCTTGAGCAGGGGTTATATTAACTATAAGTTTTTGTCAGGCGTTCCCCTGTCGATGCAAAAATTGCATATAAATATCTGTTTTCATTTAGACACGGGTTCAAAAAGGAAGCAATAAAGTACGTGCCAATTTAGACAGGTAATCCTATATATATATATATATATATATATATATATATATATATATATATATATATATATACAGGGTCATTCAGGCAGTATTGTACTTCTTTTGAGGTTTGATAGAGCTCGGCAAGAAAATAAATTTTCCCTATGGAGGGAGGACGCGGAAACGTCTGGTTTAGGAGTGAGGATGAAATTTATAAAAGTCGTTATTCTGCCTTTTTTTCTTTTACATAGTTGTGCGAAATCTACGTTTGCGGGAGAACCAGTTAACGCATGAAGGAACCGATTACACTGGCGTGTTCGGAGGAAAATTCTACACAACGGAAGACACTTCACTAGCTTGCATAGCAAAAAGCCAATACACAGGTTGAGAAAAGTCATAAAAAGTCGATATGTTGTTATGTTTTACGTTAACGCTTTTTCGTGAAAAATCGTAAAAAAATTCCATTACGACCAACACTGTATGTCCAAAAGACCACTCTCACGCAATGGCAAATTTAATGCCCACCACTTTCGTACCAAAGTTATGATGCTGCATTACGTAGTTGTCAACTCACTAAGCTTTTTCGATAGCCATATCGAAAGCGAAGGCATGCATATTTCCATAGGGCATATGAGAAAGTTAGGTACATATTTTGAGGTTGGCAGAACTCAGCAAGAAAATAATTTTTCCTAGTGGAAGGAGGGGGCGGAAACGTCTTGGCCAATTTTTACGGTTCTGAACGTGAAAACTTGCACGTAAAACATAACAACTATGACTGTCGAAAACGCTTAATGACTTGACAACTACGTAACGCAGCACCATCACCTTAGTACGAAAATGATGGGCATTAAATTTGCTATTGCGTGAGAGTGGTCTTTTGGACGTACATTTTTGGTCGCAATGGAAAAAAATTACGATTTTCATGAAAAAACGTTAACGTAAAATATCGACTTTTCATGACTTTCCTTAATCTGGGTATTCGCTTTTTGCTACGCAAGCTAGTGAAGTGTCTTCCGTTGTGCAGTCCTCCGAACACGCCGGTGTAATCGATTCTTTCATGCGTTGACTGGTTCTCCCGCAAACGTAGATTTCGCACAACTATGTAGGAGAAAAATGGCTGATTAACTACTTTCATAAACTTCACTCTCTCTCCTAAACAAGACGTTTCCGCGTCCTCCCTCCATAGGGAAAAATGATTTTCTTGCCGAGCTCTATCAAACCTCGAAAGAAGTACAATACTCCCTGAATGACCCTGTATACGCTCTCTCGGGTGTAATATAAGATTCTATTATAACAGTTATAACCGTAAAGTGAAAAACCAGCTAGTAGGCTAGAATGTGCTTAGTTTCTATATAGGATGACTGGTTGTCTGGCAATGGCACATTTTGTACTCCTGTGTCGGGCATCAACGCCACTGTCATAGATTGTAATATCACTCTCACTGGGAATAGGGCCTCTTCGAGGTCATGTCCCATTAGAAAAAAATATTTACTTTAACGAGCTGTACAATTCCCGATGTTGCTTTCTAAACATTTTGGAAGACCCTGCTCGCATGCTATCTACACATCAACAATGTATTCTCCTCCAATACCTACTGAGTTATTGACTTCCATTGGAAACACCTCTTCTGTGTAATATCGAGCTGGTTCTTTCTAACATTTGGTCATAAGGATAGGGCCTCTGACAGGTGTATATATCTGTCTCCCCCCGGAATTGTACATTATTTTACAATACAACTGACTCACTTGTTCGATATTTTGTACTTCTTCCTCCATTTATTTATATTACTGTACCGTTGTATCCAACTTCACTGGTCTGACATCTGGTAATTGCCCAATACCCCGCCCATTTCCACTTCTACATCTCATATGTATCTGCTGGTCCCATCGCCAATTTCCCTTTGCCCGTATAAGACTTATAACCTCCTATTTCATTATTTCTACCGGCTATTTTATCCAATTTTCTGCGAATTCTAATCTGCAACTTCACTTCATCTTACACTTAGCGCCATCTGCTTTACCTAAGTGAGTGACCCATCTTTTATTTTTAATATTCTCAATCCTTATACCATATATCAACTCACTCTTTATTTACCTTTGTAAACATTTTGACATCTCTTCTTCCTCTTTAAGAAATTTTCTGACGCAATTTAAACGGCAACTCAATGCCAATTTAATTTCGTTTTAATCCTCCGTAGTATCTCTTCCTCCTCTAACGATTCATCCCTGTAGTCATTGTCACCCCAAGATACTTGTACTGTTTTAGATTGTTCAAAGCCGTCTCTTGTAGTACCAGTTTTTTTCCCCCTAACCCCATTAATTACTAAAAGTGCGCTCTTTTTTTCATTAAAAACCATGTCCAGCTAGTGTGGGACTCGCACCCACTAAAACCGATATCCTCCCCACCTCCCAGTCTCGTGTTTTAACGCGCTATGCGTGCAGCCAATGCTTGCCCGTCCTGACTGAACTTCGCTAGTGCCCCGTCCTAACACTATAATACCATATCGTCACCAAACAGCAGCACGGGTGTATTGATATATACACTTTTTCTCCTCTACCTGACATCCTAACCCCGTGCTATTATTATTTGTGTTATTATTTCTATATACGCAAAAAAATCACCGTTGACAGCCGACATCCTTGCCTGACCATCTTAGGGACTATAAACCCTCTAGATTGTGCGGCTTCTATTATTTGAACCGTGTTATTCCTATGAATGACTTTACCCAGCTTCTCTCAAACCGTTCTCTAACATAAGTTGATACAACTGTGTACTGCCCACCATATTATATATATATTTTTTTTCATTTAAAACTCTGTCACACATCCTTGTCTCCGCAATCTCAATGCTTTCACAGCCTGACTTAGTAAGGAAATACGATCAGTTAGTCTATACTTTTCATCAATTCGCATCGCCATTCTCTTATTCGTCCGGTCTCTTTACAATTGCATCTACAGCACTCCTCCTCACAACAAACATTTTAGAATGATGGATAACATAGTGTCCGTGATGAGACACGGAGTATGCGATATATATGTATATATATTGCAAATATATGCGGCATATACATGTATATGCCTCATGGTATATACAATATTTTATAATACAACATTGCTATAAACACATGCGTACATATATATATATATATATATATATATATATATATATATATATTATTTATTTATAAAACAGCGCACATACATTTAAAATGTATTATTTATTATTCAATATTAGGGTTACAGAGATATGTGATTAATCAACGACATGCGCACATACATACATATACACTAAAGTCGTCGATCGCTACATGTTAAAGGTGGCGAAACGATAACTGATCGTTCATTATCAATTTTGCATTCGTAGATATGGCAGGTATTCTTGGGCTGGGAACGAGTACTTCCAATTACCTTAGATGCTTTTCAGCGCATTCCAAAGCAATATATTAGCAGCACTGCTCGGTGGAATAGATCTCTGGAACGGATGGCTGTCAATTAGCGTTTTCGTCAGTTGCTAAACGTTTTATAAAGCATGTGATCTCAGCGTAGCCGTTCCTAACAAGGACGAGTCAACGTCGGGCTTTGAAATAGGAGCCAAACTGTCCTGCTTAATATTAATGCACAAAAATGTCAGGGTAATGACGAATTATGGAATATTTTCACGTGGGTGTTGAAGTAGCGACGACAACGAAGTATATCGCTCAGTTTATTACGTTCAACCACACGCTCCTTACAAAACATCCGTGTTTCATCCATCGTTTTACTATATATATATATATGTGTGTGTTGAGAAAACCCTAGATATCTCAACATGTTCTGCAATTTTCAGCAATGCGCTCATGTTGCCGTGCTAAGCACCCCTGATATAAAAGGGCGACATGTGCATTTAGGTATACGTGCCGAATAATAATTCCATATATATATATATAATGATGCTGACATCGGGCGTTCTTGTTAGAGTCACGACAGCATGGGATTGATAAACCCACTAGAACACAGTTGTCCTCTTTATCCCTTGTCGGAGATCACCGCAGTACTGTATTCTCGACACTATTGTTTGAGCTAGGCATGTTCACATGCCATTAAGGCTGATTGACTCACGTTTGACACATGTTGACTGACGTTTTTTTCTGCTTTCGAGACAAATTCTTCCCAGTCGTTTTACCATAAACTAAGTCTTATGGTCTTCGAGGAGCGCCTCTACAAAATACTTTGTATATGAGGCAACCTCTCAGTATTTGGTTCTGAGACAGTGGCTCCAGCTCAGTAATAAAATTGTTGAAAGCAGCCGGCGTGGCTCGTTAGCAGTTGCACGAGTAGGTAGATGAAATAAAACATGTTTGAGGCTGTATGATTTTCTGAGATCAGGAAGTATCGATTTCATTCAGTGCTCAGGATGGCCCGGCTGGATTGCTTCCCGTTGCTCGTTCCACCTGCTTAGAGTATCTGTTCTGCAGATGAGTCCCTCCAACCAGGGGTTAACTCAGGGGCATTTTAGAAAGACGAATATGACAGAACAGGGCCAATCTACGTATTAAGGTTTAGCATTGTATCGTTCGGGCGAGAGTGTTGTTCGGGATTGTCGGTAACCAATAGGTTACATATTAGTAATCTAAATATACGCGCCACACAGCCGTTTTAGACACTGCCCGCCGAATTATATCGAATAAAGTATTTGTTATGACCATCAAATATAAAATAGCCATATTAGAGCGGCAGGAATCTGCTTTTGTCCTCTAGTATCCTGTTCTCCGTACAAATGTGACTATAAATGCCTCCGTTCCCTCTCGAGGAGCCGTCACCACGTTGTTTAGCCTTCTAAATTAACGGGCTCCAGCAAAATGATGACGGTAAGGAACACCTTGCTTGCTCTCCTTGCAATTCGCAGCAATTGGTTCGGCGAATTTTGGCTTCCGCATTACGTACGCCGTAAGTGGCGTTTCAATACACACACGTTTTGTCCCGTTGTCATGTTCTTCTTTGCTTTGCTGTCTTTTTATTAGAAACCGTCTACTAAGAAGTGAAGAAGAAAACTAAAATCCAAGCAATACAACTACTCACCGATGACTGTTTCAAATGATTGTCGCTTCTAGCGCAAAACGGATTTCGTCTTACGTCAAACGCATTCCGGGATAGATGCACGGAATTCATCAGGCTAAAAACAATTCACTGTACGATAGCTTATAGGCAGCTTCGTCGCCGCGTTCGTTTCCGACAGTCCCTTTGACAGTAATTGGATGATGATGCCCTGGACATTTTTCTGAACGGTCGCCGTTCGCGACGCTCGATTCGGGTCGTTTTCACCTGTGAGCACAACGATTCCGATGCCAAGAGTGGTCACGGTGACATAAGCGGCGTAGACGGACCTTAAGTAGCCGCTTTTTGTCTGCTGCCGCATCTCTGCATAGGGTGAACGATTTACGTCATCGCCAGTAGCAACTTCAGCAACGGAAGCTATAAAAACAAACAACAACAACAACAACAATAACGACGACACCGACACAGCCACACGACAGCGGTAACAACAACGAAGGCAACAGCAACTACAACAACAGCATTTACATTAGCAACAACAACATTTACAGCAACAACAACAACATCAACAACAATTACTACTACTACTACCAGCCGCAACAACAACGACTAAAGCAACAATAACAACAACGACTAAAGCAACAACAACAACAACAACAACAACAAGCATAAAGTAAGTAACAAGTACAGCGGATAGCAAGAATCACAAAAGCAAGTGCGGCGACGACGACGATGTCAATAACAACGGCAACAACAGCAACAACAACTACTACTACTACCACTCCTCTTACAGTAATATCAGCAGCAACAACAACAGTAAAAACAAGAAAATGACAATATCATCAAATCGACATCATTATCATCATCACTATCGACAGAGACAACGACGACGACGACGACGACTAGGCCAGCAACAGTAACAAGGAGAACCAAAAAAACAACAACAACAACCACAGCAATAATGACCAAGTAAATGCTACTACTGGCCGTGAACTATTTTGTCTTCAGACAGACACGTTCGTATACGCATGTACGTACAAGGCATGGATTTCGTTCGGGGCGACGATGATTAAATTTACACAACAACAACAACAACAACAACAACAAA
>QVRM01005016.1:225000-260460 GCA_003439945.1 Dermanyssus gallinae
TTTCACGGCTTTCTTGCCCTCTGAAAGCCAATAATAATAATAATAATAGCAGAAGAACCCTCAGCGTGGCGCATTGATAGTAAGCTTTGATAATTTGCAACTCTTGTTTGCTCGGACATGGGTCTCGTGTTCTGCGAGAGTCTGAGTTTCTGCTTGCAGGTGGAAAGACGCCAAACACATAAATATCTAATAACTCGTTATTTGGCAGCGCCATGCTTGGATTGAAGCTGTGCATTTTTGATAACCTACGATAGAACGCAAAACAATGGCACCTAGTGCAGGGCAGGGTCTTTTGGTATCTGTGTGTACCATTAACTATACGCGTTCCCTCTAAGGTGCCTCGGATGAAGAGATTGTGCAAACTGTCCATTTGTAACAAGTATCTCTACGCACGCCATGTGAATCAATTTGATTAATTCGTTTTACTCAAAAACCACATTGTAGCAGTACCAAATATATTGCTTTACGTAACGAACACCAACAACAACAGCAAGGTCGTTGGTCGAACGCCAACAAACAAATACAGCGACAGCAAGCAAAACCACGCCAGTAAAAGTAATAGTAACAAGACAAACAACATGGACTAAAGCAATATGGACGACAATATCAATCGCAGCCGCCAAAAAACGCCTGCAGTTCTGTAAGCATTTACACACGTACACATATATTTGCAAACGATATAGCAAATTATTACGATAGTTAATTACTTGTGTTTAAACCTGGGGGAATACACATATAATGGTGTTTTTGTGGTAGCTGTTGTTGATGGTGGTGGTGCTGCTATATTAGTCAAATCGATCTAGATGCTTCAATCAATTGATCGAGTGATTTTGTGAGCTAACTTAACGTGTACAGCATACGTAGTGACTAAAAAAAGAAACACGAACAGAATAATGTATAGTGAAAAAATTGTCAACGATAGGGTCAATTATTCGAGACGTCCCGGCTTCCGTCCGACATCGAACAACGTCATCTGACCGACAAACCACAACGACCATACAGGCGAAAGGTCCCTGGTTGAGACCTGAGCAATGGTTGGTCGACTAATTGACCGATTGATATCAGTTAGCCGGGAAAACTCATCAAACTCATCATCTGGTCGGTCTGATTTGAGGCGCCAAAACGTGCCAGTTCTTGCGTTGCCGGCTGCCGTGAGAGAAGAAAGCAGCGGCAGCAACAAAAGGTCAAAATCAGTCGATTAGTGGATGAAATGGTAATAATTCTTGATCGATTGCGCACTAGATGCGCGCTAAAACACAACACACAGATGAAGAGAAAAGAGAAAGCACGCTAAATAACGGAGGGGGCAGTCAGTGAGAGAATCGTCGAGAAGAGAAGTCGAACTTCAAACTCAAACTATTGCCAGTAATGATACTCATATTGCTTCGGCTACTACCGCCGGATCGCGCACCCCGCACCCCACACCTCACTGCAAACTGCCAGACAGAGCGATTAGACCAAAAATACTAATAGCCATAAAGGGATTTTCGTAGCATAGTAGCAGTTGTTTTCACTGTTGCAGTGGCGGCATTAACACCCAAAATAGGTGCCTTAATCGAGCGATATGAAGTGCCATCTCTCTCTCTCTCTCTCGCTCTCTATCTATCTCTCTCTCTTTCCCTCTCCACTGTCGTTCTCTCTCTCTCTCTCGCGCGCGCGCGTTCTCAATCTCTCTCGTTCCACACATGTGTATATGTGAGGTTGCCCGCACGCATTCTTGCACTTGGTCAATCATTCTCAATAGTTGCGTGTTCGGTTCGATGAAATTTTCTTCGACGCATCGAACGGCGACCGTCAATTTACACCGCGGGGCTGTGTAACAACAACAACAACACAGTAAGCCGTGATCGGTGATAGACAACGGGGGCGCTGGGCTAACGGGGGCGCTGGGCTAACGGTGCCATGTGCTTGCCGGGGCTTGGTGTGTAGCTGTGGGGTGCGGGGTGCGGGGCGGGGGAGGGGGGAGAGGGCTCATTGGTGGATCATATCTTTGCGTTATCAGTGCATGCGGCGACTTTTTCTCGATTTTCGCAGTGACGTCCGTGCTTCCTGTCGACAGCAGCGTTTCGTTCAGAGCCAGTACCATCCCATGTCTGCCTCTCCCTTATCGATCTAT
The DNA here is from genome assembly GCA_003439945.1 of Dermanyssus gallinae. NCBI lineage: Eukaryota > Metazoa > Arthropoda > Arachnida > Mesostigmata > Dermanyssidae > Dermanyssus > Dermanyssus gallinae. The sequence continues at coordinate 227,117 of QVRM01005016.1, forward strand.
ATATATATATATATATATATACAAATATATATATATATATATATATATATATATATATATATATATATCGACAACAGCTCGCTCAAGGCCAACATCTTTCCCATCTGTCTCTTCGCTTTACCGCTCTATCTTTGCTCTTCAAACTAGCCTTGTTTTCCCGGCGAGCGAGCAAAGCGGGAACAATCACCTGTCGACCTGTTTATCTGATGATGGCGCCATTTGACCGCGCACTGCACGAACATTATCAGCTCTTTATGCCGCCACGCCAGCCGTTTGCGTCATCACCATCATCGTTGTTTTCCTTATATAATAATTATCAACACTCAGGCATCATCATTGTCATCGTCGTCATCATCGTCATCATCGACAACGACCACGACGACGACAACGATATCGACATCATCAGCATGACCTGCAGCATCATGGTTTTCTCGCGTTGCTGCGTTTCGATGCCGGGTGGGGTCGAAAGGGTAACCGATTGTAAGTGGCGGCAGATTTAGGGCAACAAAACCAGTAGGAGAATAAGTGAGTTGTTACTGTTGTTACCAATAGTGATCGCAGTGGTAGCAGAAGTAGTAGGAGAATAAGTGAGTTGTTACAGTAACTAATAGTGATCGCAGTAATAGCAGAAGTAGTAGGCGAATAAGTGAGTTGTTACTATTGTTACCAATAGTGATCGCAGTGGTAGCAGAAGTAGTAGTAGAAGAAGTCAGTGTCGAGCCCGGTGGCGTGGTGGCTTAAGTCTGCGCCTCGCAACCGGAGGAGACATATAGGTGCGCGGGTTCGAACCCCACCGTTGCACATTTGTATTTATGGGGGTCCGTCTATGAAGCAATGTGAAAAACAGTTCCGTAGACGTTAAATCTTGGCTGAGGGTCAGCCCGAAAACTTTACTAGTAGTAGTAGTAGGTAATAGTAGAAGTCAGTATACGTTAAGTAATAATATTAGTGGTCGAAAATGGATCACACTGAAGACGTCGGGGAAAAGCGACATACGCAATGGTGGGCTGATGGTGGGCATGAGTGAGGTGCCACGAAAAACGCAAGACAAGCTTTACCATCGGCAGTATCCTGCCTTCGTTACGTATTATCGAATGACTGGCGTCGGTGTCGCTGCTATTGCTGCTGCTGCCGCTGCTGTCAGGGCCAGGATCGAAATTAAGATCGGGATCCTGACCGTAGACCGACCACCAGGCCAACATTCCGCGGCGAGTGGTCCAGCGGCGGCAGCAGCAGCAGCAGCATTTGCTGGCTGGTCCGCCGGGACGGTTCTCAGGCTTACGGCTGGCTACGTATTTCGAAGCCTACGTATTTATCTCTCTGTGGGCGTCCAGCTATCTAGGGACTGTGTGTGTTCTGTGTGTGCGCGGCTGTGACAGACAGTTAGTTGTTAGGTCCATCGTCAGAACACCCCATGGCCGGCCCGATCACCCGATGGACAGAGCAGATTGTCGCGTCGTAGTGAAACACGAAGAACAAGAAGAAATGAACTTCAATTTGATTCGACTGATGATGATGATGATGATGATGATGACGATGATGATAATGATGGTGGTGATGATCATTGTCATTTGTTTCTTCGTGGTCGTCGTCGTCATGTTTTGGTCGTATTTGGCCGACGCTAACGCGGCCAGGGCTGGTAGCGACCGAAGTGGTTCATGATCGTGGTTATTGTCGCTCCGACCAATCAATCGCGGGTGGTCGCGGATAACTACAAGGGTGGCGGCAACAATAATAGTAGCAGCAGCAGCAGCAAAAACAGCAACAACAACAACAACAACGACAACAACAACAGCAATATCAACAACGACAACAACTGCAATATCAATGGCAATGACAACAATAGTTACTACTGCTACTACTACTACCATAACGCTTACTTATTCTAGTTTTACAATAACGCAACATAGTAACAACAGCAACAACAACCACTTGCGTAGCGTTTTGGGCTGCCATCTACCGTTAGCCTGTCCGGAAAGAGACTCGGAGACAACAGCGGCGAGCGCTGCCTATCCGACGACGACGTAAATAACAACAACAACAACAACAATAACAACAACACGGCGTAAACAACAACAACACGACGTAAACAACAACAACAACAACAATGCTGCACAAATAATCCGTAACACGGCTTGTCAGCTTGGTTTGGTCAACTGATAACAATACGCAGTGGGGTAGAAGACCACCAACTTCACGGCGTCAGAGACCACGTAGATGTACGTACGATATGTGTATATTACATAACGTTAAATGTATAACGTTATGTAATATGCACATGTCGTATATATATATATATATATATATATATATATATATATATATATATATATATAAATATATATATATATATATATTTACATACCAATACTTGTATATACGTGGCAACGCGATCTAGAAGGCTAGTCATGGGAGTTATCTACCGGGGTGTCGCCGGTTCGATCCCTGTAATCCCTGTAGCTGATCGAATTTTCTTCGAGCGGTGCTTATTGAGAATGAAAGGTAAAGCAAGCAGCTGAGAGTCAGCGACCATAGCAGCAGCCAATACGACTGTTGGGGAAACCCTATATGTCTCAATATGTCCGCTTCTGCTGCCGCGGGTGACATGTGTATTTATGTATACATGTCAAGCAAATAACAAATTCAATATATATATATATATATATATATATATATATATATATATATATATGTTTTTTTTTTCTTATGGGACCGTTCTTTCAGACGGCAGTTTTTTTAAAATTCAATTATCCATTATTGAACTTACAATTTTCAAGACAATAAATCTCATTACAATATATATATATATATATATATATATATATATATATATATATATATATAAATTTATTTATTAGAGCAGAGCACAGACGATAGTATTTTCTGCAAAATAAGTTTATTTTTCAACTCAATGATAAATAAGTAAATTGAAGTTAAATATATTTGCCGCTGATTTATATATATATATATATATATAAAGAGGGAGAGAGAGAGAAATACATATGGAGAGGGCTTTGTTCTTTTAAAGCAATATTCAAGTACGATTTATTATATATATATATATATATATATATATATATATATATATATATATATATATATATATATATAATGTTTCCTTGGGATCTCAATAGATGCTTGGAGCCTGATTACAACAACAAGTGAACACCTACGCCAAGAGTAGTGAGTCCGCTGTCAAAGAAAGCAACAATGGTTTTCTATAACGACAAGCATGGCAACAGAGCAGAACTCTATAGAGCCCGCCAAGAAAATCCAAACCTGTTCAACGCCCTGCTAGGCGCGGAAACAGCGGGTTCTCATTCGTAACCATCCATTGTCCCGTACGGGCTTGGCTTCTTCTGTGACATATCTTCAATGAGGCGCCGAGGGCCTTGACACAATGAGATATCTAGGGTCTCCACAACAGTCCTTGTGGCAGCATGGCCGCCGCGTATAACTGGGGCGCACTCCTCGCGTTACCGTCTGCTTTACCGCACATGAAATGCATGTCAGCTTTCTCGGCATTTGTGAACTGAACTATTACGATAAATATACTAAAGTCTGCATTTTATAATGGAGCATTTATCGGATACACAAGTCGGCCCGAGCCTTAGTTAGTATAAGATGCGTGCTGTACGCTACGTGGCTATAGTATCGCACTTAGACTACAACGACACTAAAGCCAAGGTAAAGAGAAACTGCATTGTGAGTCTAGCATATCTTCACCAAATTTGCCACTGAAAATTCCCCAGTCATCCTGTCAAAAAATAATCATATCTGCATAATTGAATCTAAAGAAAATTTCGCATATGCTGAATTGCATCCAACGTTAACTCTGAATGTAAAAATAGAAGAAAAAAATGTTGTATTGACGGACGTGAAAATCGAAAAAAAAGTTGTCCTGAAGAAAATGATCAAAAAGGGAATGTCCACTTCTTATATTTTGGCTTTCACGCTTATTTACTTTTTTCTTACAATATGGTCACATCATTGATTACGTTCAACGTAGTAGCTGATCCAGTTTTATACAGTTAATAATGTAATCTCGTAAACAAAACACGGTGACGTAGGAGTCTATTTGGAAAACGCTTCGTGAATGCATATTTAATAATAACCGAGCAAGATGGCTTAGTGGCAAAGCCTTGGTTCGAGACCAAAATCGGCCACTCTTAAATTGGTTTGCATGGTTTCCAATTTAGACAAGGTAAATGCCGGAGTGGATTAAAAATCAGCCATGACATGAAAGAAACCGTACACGGGCCTTACGAAACAAAAAAACTTTAAAAAAAAACGATAGTTTCGGTGCCAAGTTTGTGATGCTACGAGCTGTGGTTTAGGACCAACACAGGTTTTGTGAGATGCACATCAAAATGAATGCACATTTTGCGTAAATACACTCGTGTGTAATGAATTCAACTAGAATTCATTACACACGAGTAATGAAATTTGGCCTTATACTGTAGTGTATTTCGACTAGCAGCACACCAAACCGTTATTCCGTTGCAAAAATGTATTAAAAAAACCTCCTCCTGCCACTATGCACGTTCGGTAGCGGTTGCTGAGGTTTTGCTGGACGCGTTCAAATAATCCAGGAATTTCCCTAACGGATTCAGCAGCAGCGTTTATTCTGTCAATCGGCTTCTCCTGCGAGTCAACAGGGGTCGCGTAGGCGAGACTCTTCAGGCAGGCCCAAATGAAAAAGTCGAGACTTGAAAGGTCGGAAGATCGCACCGACCAAGCGATAGGCCCGTCCGGGCAATCCACCGATTTAGGAAGGTCGCGTTTAGAAGGCTCCGCACCGACCAATCCACAACGCTTTGGCGTTTGTTTATCAGCACTATAATTGAGAACGCGTTTTTCACAATTATTGTGATGAAGCCTGAATGCAAGTTTTCGAAAGCGTTCTTAGATACTATTGGCGGTTCACAGTATAAACGAATTAAGATCGTGCTTCACAGGATCACTTCGGTAGTCGATTTAACGTATCCGCTTGTCGGATTCCTATGCCCAGTATATAGGAGTTCCTTCGTAATTCACCTATTTCGCGGCAATGGATAGAGGCGCTCTTAGCGGGCTGGGTCACCCTCTCATCATCAGGGATAATTTTGAGCGCTACGACAAACTATGTACAAGGAATCGGGGGGCTTTCGATTTCCTACTTCCCATTGCTTCTCTATGACGTGCTTCCTGACGTGTTTTCTGTATTCTATATATGTCCTTCTGATACAGGCCGGCAAGACCAAGTGTTGGAACCCGCCACCTTGAAGGAACCCATCGATGATGGTCCTGCAGAAGGTGCCATCGGTCGTCGAGTTGTTCAGTCGTCAAACAGATCACCCGGAGGACGCGCACAGCCTGCTAACGTGATTGCCAGAGATTCGATCACGATCGCCGACCATAAATCGACGCGTCATCTGCAGGTATGGGACCTCACGTCGCCGATTGCGGCCGCATATCAGTCACAAGACATGATACATTTGACCTTGCCCAAAACGTATACACAACAGGCTAAATAGACATTATGGGTTGAAGGCATACTTTAAATGTAGGCAAGTATAGCTGCTTAAAAACGATTTGTACTTACTTCGTGGGTACGCGGGTACACTGTATTGTAGTGCTCAAGAATAAGGGGGGGGGGCAAACTTGATACCGATGTCCGATGGCCGACCATAGCTTACAAAATGTGCAAATGCAAGAAAACGAGTTGTTCAATGGAGAGACATTCCAGCATGTTAAAAAAACATTCTGTTTCATCTGAAAGTCACACAACGCTGGCCAGCAAAACAATATGTCCCTTCGAGGGCGCGTGCCGCCATCGGCCTTGTACGAAGGTGATGTGCAAAGGTAATCTTTCGTACAGCCCTTATATAGTACGTATGAAGAATGGTTTGGCCACGACGTTTCGTCTGACGTTTGTTTATCAGCGAGGTCCACTTTAAGAATGGCGAGCCAGAAATTCTTGTCGATTTTCCTCCTGTCTTCGGAATTACAAAAAAGTCGTTCAATTGAACGAAGTGGACAATGAATATTCGATAAGAACAGTTTGCAAAAACCTAAATTCTGCACTGTTTTACATTGTTTATCTTTCGCGTTCAATACGTAAGCATTTTGCGATGATTTTGGTACCAAACCGAATATAGATAATATGTTTACTCTAAATCGTCTCTCGATGTCGGATTCCCGTAGAATTTTATGTTAATAGAGGAGGGACGAGGCTAGTGTACTGGCTGTATATATGTCAGAAATTCAAGTTTTTATTGGTCAGGTGGCGGCTAACATCCCCCTCTGCCCCTCTGTTGACGTGGGGCTCTCTAAGAAACTAAGAAACTCACATCGTGCGGAAAGTTATACAATATTAGAGAGACTTTAGGCAGACCTTCTGAATTTAGCGCAAATATCTGGGTACACAATATATATATATATATATATATATATATATATTTTTTTTTTTTATGAGATGTTTATTGATTACATATATAATCTGGAGAGTCTCACATCAGAGACCCACTACACAGTGGTAAATTTTACGCTTTAGATGTTTTTAACATCCGATAAGCTCACAGCTTGTACATATATATATATATATATATATATATATATATATATATCAGTGATTTAGCGGTAGAATATTGCAAATCTTAGACCAGCCAATGTCAAAATGGTTTGCATCGTTTCCAATTTAGACAAAGTGAATGCCAGTAATAATAATCTACAGTAACGGAAATAATGCAACTCCGCAATTTGAAGCCGTCGTTTCGCCTACGTTATTATTCACTTTAATAGTAAAAATCCCGCCAATGTTCTCCGAGTTCATTTACACTCATTACGCGAGATATAAATGCTAGGACTCTGCGTACACATGTGGATGTGAGGCAGCATGTGAACAGTTTTCGAATTTCGAATCGACTGACTAAATTGTAAATGCTATCCGTTTCCACCCCTTCGACTTTCCGCCACAGTCGATGGTCTCAATAAAGGCGTTGGGTGTAGGTGCTGCAACACATGGTCGTGCAAATCCTGCAGGTCAAGACGTCGCACCTCAGTCGGTGGTGTATTTCGAGAAACCTCGGGATTCGTTGCGACGGGACCCTGCCGACGAAGGCCTGTCATCATCATCACGTGTGGACGATATCAAGGCAACGGCGAACATCGGCGGAAGTCCCGCGGGTAGCACCAGCACATCCCGCGACTCGGATGCGTCAGATAACTTCGAAGCCATCGCAGCGGTGCCGCAGCAGCAGCAGCGGCAGCAGCAATCAACAAGGCAAAATGCCCCGCGAGCATCTGCATCGCCCGCTGTCGCATCGGGGCCTAGAAATGGCACCTCACATTCGGCGAGCGCCAGTGCAAGAAGCAAAGCCGGCGGTACGCGGCGCTCTGGAAACCCCCATGTGCATCCACGCAACAAAACGGACGAAATCAACGACGAGAGCGACGGCCGCAGTCACAGCAACAATAGCCGCAAGAACAACAAGAAGAAGAACAACGACAACAAACACAAAAACAACAACAACAGCGACAACAACAACAACAACAATAAAGCCAACCGCGACAACGTCAACAAATCCAACAACAACAACATCAACAAATCCAACAACAACAACATCAACAAATCCAACAACAGCGACAACCGCAACGATCAACTACCCATCTTGAGCAGCGTGCCGCTGACAGTTGCAGATCGTAGTGTCGATTTCGATAACGCCGATGAGCCAAGTCAAACCCTGGCACCGATCTTTGTGCCATCGCTGGCCGGAAGAACAGGCAGTGAGGCGCGACTCGCGCCGCTGTCAACGGACCCCGAATGGACAACGACCGGTGGACGCGGTGGACCAGCGGACTTCGAGAACGAAGCTGAACGAAGCCTGCACGAGCCGGCAATCGCTCTACTGACGAAGCGCGCGAGAACCAGTAGCTCATCAGCGTCGTTGTCATCGTTGACAACTCGCCAGAATGAAGAAGATGCCACCGCTGATAGCCGCAGCAGCAGCAGTAATAACCGAGGTACACCGAAGTCGTTGGACGACGAGGATCGCGGCCCCGGTAATGGTGGGGTTAGTGGTGAAGATGAAATCGGCGGCACCGGCGGCACCACAGAAAAGCAGCTGGCAGCGGCTAAGCAGCAACCGCGCACTGGGGCTGTAGCGATACCCCTCATGCAGTTCGGCGGTCAGCGGTACATCGAGTTTGGTGTCGTGCGTACCCGAGGTGGGCCGCGTATCCTCACCAATCACATCTTGACGAAAATTTCGGCCAAAGACGCACAGGGCTACGACGGCGTCGGCAGGGGCGGCGTAGGCGGGGGTGGTGGTAAAACTGTGACGAATCTGATCGAGGCCAGTAGTCCTGACGGCAAGCTTGCCCGCCATGGCTACATTAGCGAATCTCCCGGCATGGTTCAGCAGGGCGGAGCTCAGTCTGCAGCAACGGCCGATGATAACCGAGCTAACGTGCCGCCAGCAAATTCCCCTCTGCCCGAAAGCAGGGGGGTGGAGCAGCAAGCTGGAGGGACAAACCTGAACCTGTCTAGGGCCGCTGCAGTGCCAACCTGGGCCGTATCGGATACGCCCGCTCTAGTTGCCGCGAATGTCGCCGACGGAGGAGTTTCGCGGGAAATTGATGACTCCTCATCTGAGAACAGCAATAGCGATAGCAGCAGCAGCAGGAGCAATAGTGACTCTGCTGAATCCAGCGCGGAGTCAATGATCGATGGCTTGCTGTGCCGCAAGGATCGTCTTCGACGAAAGCGCAAGGCTTTCAAGCCCAAACCTGTTCCTTCGTCGTTGGCGTCAATGTTTGACTTCCGTAGATTGCCAAAGAAACGCACGAACTCTCCAAATTCCCTGCTACCAAAGACGCTGGCCGAAGCCCGAGCTAGCGGAGACCCTTCAAGCGCCGAGGGATCAGCCCCAACGCCTAGACCAAAGAGAACGTACAACGATTTCCTGCAGAACGTGCTGCGCAACTACGGCGTACAGGTTGAGCTCGTATCCCTGAACGCAACGAATTCTTCGAATAGTACCGAACCGTCTGCGGGACAAGATGGGTGTTCGGGCACCACGTGTATGTCGGAAGCACTTCCTGAGAAAGAAAGTCGTCAGATGGAGCCTGCTACAACGGCGAGCCCAGCAACCGAAGTCACCATTCCAGTTCTGCCCTTTATTCCGCCCGTGCAAGCCCTCTCGAAGATTCAAACGGACGAGGATGTTGTGGAGAAGTAAGGTCATATTTGTTTGCATAGGTAGCATGTAACACTAAAAATAAAAACAACGAGAGTATAAGTAAAGCTTATGGCTAAGCCACTAACAAGGTGCGCATTCGAAACTATCTCATATAGCTCATGTGCATAATGCGGCGCTTTGGAGGGCGCAATTCGATAACAAACGTGCAGTAAAAATACTTTGTAGTAAACCCACCGTTAAATTGCAGCATCCTATATGAGATAGCTAAAATTTTGTTTACTCGTTTACACAGGGCACCGGAGTCCGTTGTAAATCAACCTCCGCCTCCGGTTCACATAAGTATCTCCGAAGATCAGCTGTCTGTGCCGGTCGCACCAGTAAGAGATGTGCGCAAAGATATAGTAAAACCGAGCAAGACTGCAGATCGAACAGGAGTTAACTCTCTGACACCAGCGCTGGATAGCGCAAAACCTCTTGACAAGGTTTTTGATACGAAACCTATCGTCACAAAGTCGAAGGCCCCTACAGGCTCGACAAAATCGTCTCGGCAAGGATTCGAGCTGCCGAGAAGAATCGCAGCGCCGTCAGGAAGCATACGTGCAGCAACAGCGGATCCAGGTCCTGTCGACGTGAACAACCCGCCAAGCGAGACGATCACGATCGATCTCTCTAAGATCGGCCGAAACAAAGATAAAACGAAGGTGCCGAACTCGGGAACTGTCGAGCTCACTCCAGGAAAGGTATTAAACTTAGATAAAGAGAACGACATGTATGCATGTGTGTGTAATCTACTATTCATGACACTACATTTCAAATACTTTTCAAATGTATCTGTGTGCAGAAGTTTGGAACGTAGTGTGACATCCGCGGAAAATAGCAGAATTATCAGTCATATGATGCCTGCATACAAATGATATGCCCGCGCACATGCTTAAAAAAGGCTCGGCTTTAACTTGCAGGCTTGACCCTATGCAATTAACGTGAATATTACATTGGATGTGCATTCTATTTGACAGTACCCGCTCTGTTGTTTTTGCAGGTCTATATACACGACCTTGAGTCGGCAACGTTCGAGGAGGCTCCCGATCAAGATGGAACGTTAGCTCGAAATCTCGCCGCACGTCAAAAATATGAGGACGAGTTTATTCAAAACGTGCTGAGAAACTATGGCATTCAGATTGGCGACCTTGATCCAAAGACTGGCTCAACAAAAGACGGTTCCATAACGATTGAGCGAGTGCCGGCTGGAGGAACGAGCACCAGTTCATCCGGCACATCGTCAGCGGATCCAACTACGAGCTTTCCCACGCCACCAACGCAAGCTTCTCCCTCTCCGTTGGCCGGCGACTTCATTGCGTCCACCTATCCGTCTCAATACGTAGCTCCGGTACAGATTGCTCGACCGCCTCCTTTGACAAGTCCCACACACACTGTAGATCTGAACCCACGGCCGGCTCTCGTCACCTACCCGCCTCCACCACCGCCAAATCTGTCGTTTTCGCTTTCTTCGCCAGCTTCCGTAGGGACCCCGGCGTTTTCTGCGGTAGCTCAAACTCCACCAGCTCCATACGCAACTCAAGTAGCTAAACCATTATACGGCCAACAAGTTCAGACGCCTGGCGCACCGAGCTCCTCAAGGAACCGAGGTCGTGTACCACCTCTTCCTCCACCTGTCCCCGATGAGATAATCCTTGGTCGTTCAAGGGAAGCTCTTCCGCCAGACGTTGTTGGACAGACCGGGTCTCAACAACCTAAGCCAACTGTTGGGCCCCTAAGGTCCACCAGCCTTACGGTAGCACCTCAGACATCAACCTTCCGACTAAGCCATGGTGCGGCTCAGGTGCAATACGCAAGTATCCATCCTAACATTCATGGTTACATCGGATCCTATGATCGTACGACTCGCCCGGCGAACAGCGGTGGACCTTCGCAACCCTATTGGCTTCCTACTAGGCCGCTCGTGCCGCACAATCTACAGCCACCAAAAGCATCACTGAGGGTCACCAGCAGACCTCTAACGCAGTCGGTTTCATCATTCCCTAATGGCGCTCAGATTCGCGGTCCCGTCACCTTCCCAAGAGCACAGTCGCCCTTCTTGTCTAGTTCAGGCCAGATTAGAGGTCCTGTTCAGCTATCGCAAACGCCACAGCCAAGGCAAAGTCCCGAAGCAATAAGAATCATTGCCCCGCCGAACCTTGGTCGACCCCCGCAGGCTGATGTGCGGATTCAGCCGGGAAGTCCAAGATATGGTTTTCGGCCGCAATTTGCGACTCCTCAATCGCCAAACCAGCCCATCAAGCAGATCATTACCTCCCATCGGCCTGTAAAGCATCGTCCCGCTACGCAATTCAGCCGAGAATTAATAGTGAATCAACAGCTACAGGTGAGCGGGGACGAGCCAGCGGCTGGTTATCCTGTCGTTCAGCAGCCACAACGTCAGCAGCAACAACAACAGCAACAGCAACCACAACAACAGCAACCACAACAACAAATTATTGTTCACCCTTCCGCGCAACCATTACAGCAGCCTGCCCCGCAGCACGAACTAGCACTAAATTCGCCGCGACTTCTAAGACAAGATCCAAATGCTCAGCAAGAACCACAAATCGTACAGTATGCTATATCCGCTGCTGGTGCAACTACCCCACCAGGCGAACAACATCTTCTTCAGATTTCACCGCCAAACGCGCAAGCATTGAGGGCAAACGCTCCGCAGTCTACCCCTGTAGAAAATCTACCTCAACAGCAGCAGCAGCAACAACAACAACAGCAGCAACAGCTGCCTTATACTAGTCAACCACAACTGTCGAACGCTGACGAGCAACTGCACGAAGTGCAGATAGTAAATCAGCAGCAAGGGGTTCCAATTGCTCCAGCTAATCAAGTGGAAAGCGCGGCTCCGGGAATCCAGCAAGTTTCCGATCACCATCACCATCAGGTCGAACCGGTTCAGTCACACGTTTATCAGGCCCAACAGCAAGACACTCCACCGATTCATCAGCAGCAGGTCCAGCATGTACAACTCCCCCAACAGCAGATTGCAATCGATCACCTCGCCACACGTCAGCAGACCCCGGCGAACGGCCAATCACAACCACAGCTGCAGGTGCAGACGCAGCCGCAGCTAATCGGGCCGCAAGCGCCCGTAGGTCAGGCCCAACCAGGGACACCATCACAGGCCACTGTAAACCAGGCTCAGCCACCGAGCGTGCAATACCAGCTGCAACCACCGGCCGCGTACCGGCCTGCACTGCAACACTACTCGCTACAGCCGTACAAAGGCGGCCAGCAAGGCTTCCACGCTCAAGGTCCGCCAAGGTTCACACCTAACGTACAGACGACGTACACGAGTAACCTAGGCAGCCCTCCGAATTCGCGGTCCGTTGCGCCGCTTCCAACCTATACGCTCACGCAAGGTAGGCTGCAGCGTACCCAGACGCAGGGCCAACTCTACGGGTCACAGGCTAAATCGCCTTACCTCCACTCGAACGCTTTCCACAGTGGTTTTCCTCTGACTCATAGCATCTACAGGTCAGCCCATCAGCCCACCTTCCACCAAAACCTGGGACCCTTGACATCAAAGGCGCGCTTTACATCCTCGCCATCGCCAAACTTCTACGGGCCAACCACGGCGCTTCGTTCGTCTGTTCCAGCCTACGGCGGCTTCCATGTTACGCACCTTGGTTCGCCGGCAGATAGAGGAGCCACAGCGTTCTCGAGTTATCGGCCGGACGTTCACGGAATTCTCTCCGACGTCTACAGGTAGGCTCATGTGAACCATGCCCCCCCCGCGCAATGATATTTTTCGTTCCCTATATGCTTGTAATGTCTTGTTTTTTTGCCGGAACCAGGTCGTGCCGAGCCATGTCGATTAGTCACCACAGTCCAACTGAAGAACATTGAGCTTAAAATTGGTACAATGTGTTGCTTCTCTCACACGCGCGGCGTATGAAGCTACAAAGTATAATAGATACTCAAGTGCATGCTACGATACTCAAGAGACTGGACTGCTACTACGGCTGCCGTTCGAGTTCGCCATATAACACTAGCAAAATGATAGCTGCTTATGAGACGCAAAGTAACGAGTTCTGTTTGTTTCGTTTCTTCAATCTCCTTCACATTGTTCCGGGTGCAGCACGACCTACAATCCCTCCGAACAAACGAGCTCGACATTTCGGCTGAACTTCGGCTATCGCAGCCCATCGATCGCTGCGGGCGGAGCGCTGCAGCAGACGGGTCTGCTTCAGGGGTCGGCCTCAACCCTCAAGGCGTTCGCCGGCACTGACGAAGCTCTTGGCCAAGTGTTCGACCAGACGGCCTCGAGCAGCGTCAGCAGCTCTCGAGGTAACACTGGTAACGGTGGTGGGGCTGGCAGCAGCACCATTGTGCTGGGCGGCGATGGAATCTCGGCAGTCAACCTCAAGAGCAACGGATCCAACGAGTACACGGGCTACATCAAAAAGGCGAAGGCGCGCCGACGAAAGAGACGTCACAGCAAGCTCCTACATGCAAACGTATCGCAGGCGGTAACGGTTCGATGAAGGCCCAATGAACGTCAGGTCTAGGGACGTACAATTTTGCTTTTGCTGTTGTTGTCGTCGTCGTCGTCGTCATCGTCATCGCCGGCCGTCGTTTACATTGTACGCGCAGTAGCGAGCTCTAAATTACGACTTTTTCAAGTTTATCGGTCTGTTTGGTGCTGTTGTCGGTGCAAATAGGCTGCGTCTTAACTAGCGGGTTAATTAACATCCGACCAGACAGACAGCCGGGCACCGTAATCGTCGTCGTAGTAATCATTTGCGAAGAGCTAACTCTGCACCGGCCGGAAGCACTTGGTTGAGAGCCCCCCACCGTTCGAAATGCTCAATGATGGTAATGCCTCGACAATTTGCTCGATTAGTAGAAGTAAAGATGAAGCCAGACCAGAGGGAGACCGTAATGCTAATCATGCATTGCGGTTTTAAAAAAATGTTGTTCTGGCTGTGGGCTACCTGGATAGACGACTTTGTTCAGATGAAAGGAACAGCCCGAATATATTGGGTACCATTCAGAGTTCTGCCGTCGGGCTGCACTGTACTCGACAGCTCCTGCTGATGTGGCTACTGCGTTGTCAAAGGGTTATACAAGTTGGACTTCGCTGAAGTTCGAGCGGCAGTCGGAGAGCCAACTGCAGAACGTACAAGCTGAACAACATACACAATATGCCTGTACATATTTGAACGATCGAAAAATAGTCCAGTCACCTGTACAGAAAGACGTGCAAAAATAAATCAAATCTAATATATCGTAGGAAACAAAGTTATTCTCATCGTGTCGTGTTGTTTTTATCTTTCTGTCTTCAGTTTTTTCTTCCTCCTTCTCTCAAAGTGTCGCCGATTTCAGCAAGTATCGCCCGATTTTTTTCTAAATCACTTACAGACACCAACGGCGTTGTTAACCCGCCTTATATGATACTAAACCTGTGAGGCAGAAATCCCAGCCGAGTATGTACGGTTATACGTGCAAATTATGTGCATCGCGTACACTGCTGAACGATGTTGAATTTACTTCGAGATTACAGAGTCAATCAGGGTGTTCGCTTTATAAGAAGGTACCTACTGATCTGGCGCGTATGCCAAGTAAACCAAATAATGCTTTAAATGTTGTCCGACGTAAGCAGACATCTGCCGGTCTTGTCACACATCTCTTTTGGCCATTTCATTTTTAAAGCTTTTTCGGTGTATTATCAGAGTAACTGCGCTTTAAGGACTCATCGGCATTGGGCCTCACGTTTACTGATGTGCAGTTAACTTTATGTTTACCTCTGCTCAGATCGCTCCTTACAGCACTGTTTGTTGTTCTTCGTCTGGTCCGGGGTGTCCCTCGTGCACAACTATAGAATAGACTAGAAAAGACCTTTATTTGCAAACGAGGAGTTGTTTTGTACACAAAGCAGTAGATGAAGCAAGTCAGTTAAATTTGTTTGACAGAAACACAGGTTTAAAATCCACCTCTTGTATCCACTTTGACATTCGCCAGGCAAAGGTATTGTTTACACGTTCAGTGCGTGCAACTGGCCTTAGGTAGACGGAGGTCCGATATATTAGTGAGTTTGGTCTAACGTCAAAGAAGTTGTGTGCTAGAATAATTTGTTGTTTCAAAGGGTAGGTTCCAGCTTGATACAAAAATAACAATCGCACGTTTTGGATTGAGAATAGTAATATATATATATATATATATATATATATATATATATATATATATATATATATATATATATATATATATGGGCTTTTTCACAGTAAAACCTCTAAAATGAGTTTTAACTAGAACTAGTTTGACTAGTTTTGTTACATGAAGGCTGAAATCGAGCTCACCAGACACTTGCATACAAATGTAGCGAATTACAAACTAATAGTCTGGGTTAAATCTAAAAAGCAACATGCATTAGAGCACTGTGATGCAGGTCTGTAAAGAACATGAGTTCTTTACCCCATTTTGTAGATCAGTGTTAAGCTACCTTGCTTGGACAGATGTCATATCCGAAATAATACTATAATTACAGGCTCTTTTACGAATCTGCTTAAATAGCTCAAAGAGGAACAGAGAGAGCTTGTTGCAGAAAATAGGCGGTACCCCATCTCGAGAAAGCCGCTTCCTCACAACACCATGGGAGCCGCCACCCTCCTAATTACTGGTGGAACAAAGGGATCGCAGCTGCCCGCAGGGCTTGCATTAGGCTAAATAGGATTTTCACAAGAACACGCAGCTGGTTAACGCAAAGAAAACGACGGGTGGGATTTTACGGGGAGCGAGAGACCGCAAGAGCTGAATCCCAATTGACGGAGTACAAGGCTGCTCGATCGAGACTCCGAGGACTCATCGCCAAAAGTAAAGCCCGAGCGGAGAAAGAGCTGATAGACGCGGTGGAGAGCGACGTATGGGGCCTGCCGTACCGAATAGTTATGGCCAAACTCCGGAGACCTCCCCCGAAACTCCCCCCGGATGTGCTGCGGGAGACTGTAACCGGTCTTTTTCCGGCACAGCCGCGGAGAGAAAACGAGGAGTTCTCGGTCACCCCGGAAAACATTCCGGAGGTGACGCTGGAGGAGGTCGAACAAGCCCGGAATCGGTTGGCAACCGGTAAAGGGCCCGGCCTAGACGGAATTCCCCTAGAGGTAGCGAGGCTACTGGTCAAAAGGTGGCCTAAGGTCTTCCAAGACCTTGCCAACAAGCTTCTGAGAGAGGGGAGATTCCCGAGGCTGTGGAAAAGGGCAAGCCTGGTTCTAATCCCCAAACCCGGGAGGAAGACGGGGCCTTCGGCTTACCGGCCCATATGCCTCATTGACGCCATGGGTAAGCTCCTGGAGAACGTTATAGTCAAGAGACTAAACGACGAGATTCAGGAAAAGAACGCCCTATCAGATGTCCAGTACGGCTTCCGGAAGGGCAGATCCGCATTAGGGGCTCTAAAGAAGGTTCTGAAACGGGCGGGTGAGGAGACTATGAAGACCCCTGATCCTCCTGGATGTCAAAAATGCTTTCAACACAATGAATTGGAAAGTAATTGTGGAGGCGATGAAGAGGAAGGGCTTTTCCCTCTACCTCCGTCGAATGATTTCATCCTACCTGGATGACAGAGGCTTGGTTGCAGGGGGGCAGGAGTACGTGGTTACTGCCGGAGTCCCACAGAGCTCGATTCTAGGACCCGTGCTCTGGAATATAGCTTACGACGGGGTGCTCGAGATCCCAGGTCTCCCGTATGGGGTGAAGACGTTGGCGTACGCCGATGACCTTGCACTCATAATAACGGCCAGGACCGAAAGAGCCCTGGAGAGCGCCGCCAATGAGGCCTTGTCAATGGTGTCCGAGTGGATGGAGTCCCATCACTTGAAACTGGCACCCGACAAGACGGAGGCGATGTACCTAACAGGCAGAAAGAGGACGACCGGCATTAACCTCGTAATGGCGGGCCACCCGATAGAAATCAGAAAGAAGGTAAAGTACCTTGGGGTCATGCTAGACACCGGACTGACCGGATCGGCACACGTTAAGTACGTGGCCGAAAAGGCCCAAAGGGTCTCCCTGAACCTGGCGCGGATCATGCCTAGGGTCGGTGGGGTGGCTGAGGTGAAAAGAAGGCTCCTGGCCTCGGTGGCCGAATCAACGGCGCTATACGCAGCCCCAGTCTGGGGGGACATGGCAATGCGGACGGCGAAAAATAGGGGGGCACTAAGGTCGACCCAACGAACGCTGGCAATCAGGGTAAGCCGGGCGTATCGAACAGTCTTGACCGAAGCTCTCCTGGTCCTAGCCAAAATGCTGCCATGGGACCCCCTAGTGGCTGAACGAAGTAAAATGTATCTAGACAAAGGTCTGGATCTCACCAGGGCCAGGAGTGCCACCATATCGGGCTGGCATGAGGAATGGGCGCAGGTAAGACCCGGTCTGACCATAGGGAGCTGGACCAAAAGTCTGATACCGGACCTCAGGGCATGGTATGACCGCCGACACGGGGAGCTTTCCTACTGGACGACTCAGGTTCTGACCGGACACGGCCAGTTCCAGAGCTACCTGTCAAGGATCAAGAAGGCCATCAGCAATATCTGCGTACTGTGCGACTCTGGAGAAACGGACAACGTAGAGCATACTGTTCTGCGGTGTGATGCTCTCAGGGAAGCACGGGACGCAGCACCAACCGCTGTGAGGAGCCGACCCATCAAGGAGGTGGTCTCCCATATGATGACTTCGGCGGAGGCATGGAGGGAGGCGACGAACTTGTTCGACGCTGTTTTGACACTCAAGACAGCCAAGGAAACGGCCAGGCGGGAGAGGTTTGAGCGGGTCTCTCGGGAGAGTGGTCGAGACGAGGAGCCGAGGGAGGGGGGAGGGGGTGGGGAGCAGCCAGGCCCTCATGGTCTCGACGCACCCTCACAGGACGGATTACAAAATGGCATCCCCCTATCCAACCGCAGGTAGACATGCAGGATGATAGTCAGGGATAGAGCTGATTGAAGGAGAACGGCAGAGACGCCTCTCCCACGGTTTCGATGTAATGCCAAAGTAATACCGAGCCTGGGAGGGTGGGGAGGAATCCGGGTTTAGTGGGTTTGCGAGTCTCACACTAGTCACGCAGGCTGCTAGTGGCGCATGTGCATCATGCATTACCGAAACCTCCCAGAACAAAAAAAAAATAAGGGCTAAGCCTTAATGTCCGATTGAGCCTTGCAAGTAAATTATAGATCTCTACTTCAAAAAAATACTGGCGAGTCATACTCGAGCGGTGAAGGGTTGGAACTGACACCTGTTACATGCAAAAAACCGCTCACGGGTTTTTCGTGAGTCGGATCGCGATGTAGAGTCGACCAACACGAATTGGCTGAGTATGAAAGAAAGTGGACCAATCACTTATGTGGAGGTGGGTAGCACTTTGTTTTAACTCCATATATATATATATATATATATACCCAAACGTCTCTGCACAAATCGATTTTTCACAAGAATCAACCACAGCCAAGAAGCTGATAGTTTTGTGATCAGACGAAACAGGACCAAATACAGCAAAAGTCGTTTGAATTATGTCAAGATCAATAGTAAATAGAAAGCCAAAAGTTGATCTAGCAACACGGGTGAGCATCACTACAGGTTGGGAAAAAACTATTATAGAAGCAATCATTTACAAACAGGTATTCTTTGGTATTAGAATCTGACGGCCCAGCAGTCAACTAGTCAACCTTGCAGGCAGATTGTAGTCACCGGCAAGCATTACCTGGGGGTCAGTCGTGCAACAATACTTAATAGCATTAACACACATCGCGAACACAATCACAATAAACAGTCGAGCTTTCTGAATTTCTTACACATGCGCTTACTGTGACGAAGGTTCTTGAAAAACTTAGAACTTCTCCAACTTGGCAGGCATCTTGGCCCAATGCACGTCTGGAGCTTATTATTATTATTAGAGTCGCGTCATATATGGCGGGTGGCTCATCGCCCTGAAAAAGAAAACCGGGGTATACCGACCCATAGCCGTTGATTGCACTCTGCGGAGATTGGCCACAAAGACCCTGCTTCCCTAGGTCAAAGTGAAAAACTACCTGCAGCCAAGGCAGATGGGGTACGCCACTGATAATGGGGTGCAAATAATTGTTCATACAGCTCGCAGCTTTCTTGAAAACAACGAGAAATGATGCCTCTTAAAATTAGATTTTAGGAATGCTTTCAACTTAAACAAATGGGGGCACTTATTGACAGAAGTTTCCAAGCACGCCCCAGCCCGACTCCCCTGAAGACCGACTCCCCTGATGTTCGGTGAGACTGAAATCACGCAACATTAGCCGGTTGTTACCAAAGGGACGTAGCGGCTCCACTTGCGTTTAGCCTGCTTCTGCATCAGTACGTCACCCAGGTGAAATGCAGGGTCCCTCTGTTCTACCTCGACGATGGGACTCTCCTTGACAACCATTCTTGTGAAGAATCTTTATTTGTGAGCTGGACCTGCTGGGTACGGCGGTGTTCCCCGACATGATTGGGCCGGTACTGGACGAGAAGGAAGAACAACTTTCCCGGCTTTACCAGCGGCTGGGACATCTCGGGAGACACCAAGCCTACTTTCTGCTCCGGCACGCAATGGAAGTGCAAAAGGTCTTGTACGTACTACGAACTTCACCTGCCTTCCTTCTGCCGTCAGAAACGTTGGCTCTTGACGACCAGGTGAGGAGAGTCTTGGAAAACATTCTTGACCTGACGCTCGAGGATAAGACATGGACGCAGGCAAGCCTACCGGTCCGGCTGGGTGGAATGGGCAGTCGCTCGGCCACGGATCTTGCTTTGCCTTCCTAGTTTCGTCACATAGCTGCGCGCGTCAGTCTGCGCGGTAGTCCTTCTGAGGAACAGGTCACTAGACAGAAGGGGTGGGACCAAATCGCCACTCAGGCTACCCACTTAACTCTTTTGTCGGCCTGCGAGTTAGATGTAGACAATATTAGACTGAAAGCGGTCTCATCCGACGCCGCTGGAGCGTGGCTCGACGTGTTTCCCCCCGAGCTCGGCCCTGCACAGGCTTAGCTGCACTAAGCTGGCGGGGCTTACGCAGGGCCGCCACGATGCCATTAATGAGGTTCTCGGGCGCGCTTTTAGGCAAGCCGGCTACCGCGTCACGCTGGAGCCTGGTGGATTGCAGAGGGACGACGGGCGTCGACCGGATGGCCTTACCAGCCGTGACTGGGGCCATAATCGGCCGCTGGCGTGGGACGTCACTGTCTCTGACACGTACGCCCTCGGATATCGTGCACTAGCTAGCGCGGGCGTCGGCCACATCATTCACCAACGGGAGATGCACAAACGGCGCCTATACGCGCATCTTCTTGAGGACCATGTGGTAATGTCGTTTTGTCTCGAGTCATCTGGCGTTTAGGGCAAGGATGCACTCAAACTGACGAAATAGCTTGGGAAGAAGCTCTTTGAGGCTACAGCAGAGCCAAGATCAACCGCGGTACTCCGACAGAGTGTGTCATTGGAGCTCCAGAAAGGCAACGGCAAGGTGATGTTGAGTGGTCAGCGATACTCGAACAATAACAATGATGTTATATAATTAATATCTTAGTGTTGTGATACATGCACATAATGATAATAATAAAACCCTGTTCCCAAAAAAATATTTTTATTATTATTATTTATAAACTGTTTTGGCGAAGGAATTGGAAGCATATGAAGCGCCGAATCAATGACGCGTAAGGAGCATTAACTTTGTATAATTATAACATAGCCATATTTCTTGGAATGGAATTAGCGTGTGCGGTCAAACAAATATTCGGCGATACCAAACAGAACCGCTTTTTTAATAATAAATTATCTGACTCTTTATTTGCATCAGGTGCCATAATATCTGTCTCCTAGCGGGATTCTTGTCAGGACAGTCATATTAATGCAATATTGAAAGTCAAAAATCCGTTTTTAGAACGTAATTGTTGCATCATATCCAAAATGTTCAGTATACTAGAAAAAAAACATTTTTATAAAACAGCAATAGGTTAAATAAAGATTGTCACTTTCAATTAAGCAATAACAAAAATGCCGTCCCTAAAATAAGCATAGATCAAATTTTCTAAAAGCTTTTCTCATTTTTCATCATTTTTGTGATTCACATATAAAGTCCGAACGTTTTATAAGGCTCCTTCTGTCATATTAGGAACCACGTTCACGTCATTTCAAAAACAAAATACAATAAAAACAATACAGCACGCAAAACTAGCCAATCCATGTTAATACACATATCTACGCTTACATTTCGCCTACATTCAGCCTTTAAGCTAAATAGAAAAGCTGGTAGATCTACGCGGCTTCAATACGTTCTGCTTCTAGAAAGTACGTCAAGTGAAAAACTAACTAATTTTGTTTCACTTCTATTTTATTTCTATTCTATAGATTAATTCGATATGGATGTGTAAGGATATAAATATTATATAATATATAATGTATGAATATAATACATTGCAAGTGCTTCCAACATAGCACGCCCGTTTTTCTGGTTGTAATCGTCCTATGGACGTTTTATATTTGGTATCAAAATCCATTGTACAAAGTGTCCGGACAGAACAAGGAATGGCTCGACAGCTTTATCAACTCGCATGCGTCAACAACAAATGATCTCTCTCTCTCTGTATTTTTTAGTTTCTTTTTTGTGTCCAACTTTTTTCTTCACAGATTCTCACTAATCTATGAAGGCATGACAAATGAGATGTAGCCAGCACCGCGCGGTAAAAGCCAAGATGGAAGCTTAACAAAAATAAACACAATGGGTGCGGTAAGCATACATATATCGCATAGACAATCATATCTATCTGCACGATGTACACACGGATCTCAGTTGTCTGTGTAAATGTCATACCAACATCTGACTTCTACGTTATACCATATAGAATCTGGTCGGTGATATAATCGCGCCAATCATGCTGACTTTTGTAAGGTTCCGCAAGTATATAAAACAGTTAGTTGTTTCAAACACGCGAACATCCTTGCTTCAATGTTAAAAACAGTAATACTAATAAGCATACTAATACAATTACAACGAGCGGTAGATATAATCGATAATGAGTAGATTACGTAATTTACTAAGTGCATGCTATCAATTGCGCGTCATTTCTACGGTAACGCGACTGTCGCCAATCTTCTTAGCATGGAACAGCTACTAGGAACAAATACGTAGTATGAGCTCGGCAGTGTTCATTGTTACCAAAATGAGTACGTATATATATATATATATATATATTTATATATAGTGAGGAACATTGTCTTACTGGATACCCCACAAAACGACCCCATATCAAATCGAAATGAAGTCCAGTGGAAGTACTTTAAGGAAAGCGACAATAAATTGCGGCACATTATTAACCACCTCTTGATCCGAAAAAGATCTGGGGCAAGCACATGCTATTCGAGTTGGTCACATGTGAGAGAGATAATGAGAGCCTGCTCAATGAGCATGGCCTGAATTTTGGTATAGGAAAGTTGATAACTTTTCTTCTATGAGTAAGTGTCATGAAGTCATGCTGGCAAAGTTTGTGGTGTATTTGGATGGCGCATGTCTTGCATACATGCTGTTCTTTTCCTACGCTGTTTTGTTGCTACTTTTTTAAAATCTAAATCTTAAAAAAAAATCTAAGTATATATATATATCAACAACTACAATGTCACCCTAGATGCCAGCATGTCGACAGTCGCCCTATCGTGAGGCTTCGTACACGTACAAAGATGTTTCCAACAAAAAGCAAACGGCCGCTGTTAGCTTTAGTCGGCTTTTTTGGCCTTGCCCGACTTTTCTGCGTCGAGAAGCTCTTTGCGGTTCACTTTGTCGGCCTTGAGTTCATTGTAGACGTTGTTGAGATCGAACTCGTTGACGATGTTCTCCATGGTGAAGTTGAACTTGACGAGCTTCGACTTGGCGTCGACGGTCGGCCGCCGCATGACCGCCTTACCGTCGCGAAACATCACCACCGTCGGCAGCTGCTTGGAGAGCGTCGACGTGTTGATGTGGTACTTGGCCGCCGCGTCGGGATTGCGCGTGACGTCGATCTTGCCGAAGCGCAGGTTCTCCAGCGTGTACTTGCTCGACAGGTGGCGAAAATCCGACGCAAAGTTGATGCACGGCGGCGACCACAGCGCGAAGAACTCGACCAGCCAGACGACGCGTCGGTCCTTCTGCAGCTCCTCTTCGAGCGTCTGCGACGTGAAGTAGATGGCGCGGTCCGGCCCGGCGTACGTCGGTTCGGGCAGAACCATCAGGTGGAGCACGCAGACCACCGTGTAGATGATGCCGTAGCGGACGTCGTTGTAGAAGAACAGCAGAACCATCGCGACCTTGGCGTACATCGACGCCGAACTCACGTAGGGCACGAGCGACGTGTAGCCGAACTTCTGCGTCCGAAACAGTATGACGATGATGAGAAAGAACAGGATCTCGGTCTCGCGATAGTCGAGGCCGCAGCCCTTCTCGGCGAACAGCGCATCGCAGACGGGTGACACAAGACGCAGCGGGAAGTAGAGCGTGGCCAGGATCACTGACACCACGTAGTGAGGATGCATCAGCCGCCGCAGCTGCGGCCACTCTGCCGAGAACATGGCGAACGGCGAAGAGGGATGATGATGAACGCGCCCGATAATGGAGGTCAGTAGCCGACAATCGGCCGAAGTTACCCGGAGGTTGACGAATGGACCCCCCTGACCTCGTTGAGTATCAAACGCTCGAGACCGAAAGATAGAGATAGTGTAGAGCCCGGGGAGTCGCTCTCTATAGTAGCGCGTTGAAAGACCAGGTCAGAGAGCGTGAGAGAGATGGCGCTAGAGAGAGATACAATCGCGACCCGCGCCTTCCGGATGCCGACCACAGTCCTTGCGCCACACAGTAATGTCGGCCGGAATTTCCGCAGTTCCGAGAGGTCCGAGTGAGGGCCGCCTCTCGACCAACCATTGATTCGGCGCCCGTCCGTCGCCCGCGTCAAACGTTGTCGAATACAAACACGTCTGAGTTTGTCAATAGCCAGATACAGAACACACAGAGAGAAAACACAGAGAGAGAGAGAGAGAGACATGCAGATAGATTAACTGAATGAAGCTCGAATCGGCGTTTGGTTGCCGCGCTGAAAGAACGCCTACTCTAAGCTTTGAGATCTAGGAGAGAGAGAGAGAGACTCTAAGATTGAGCCGCTTATTCGCATATTCTCGTCTCCTTCGATATAATCGCGTTTGCCGTCAACAACGACGACGGCGTTGTTTATTGATGTAGATGAAAAAAAGACGCGACTGCTGAAAAACCTAGTTGTCGAAGTCCCGCCCGAGCGGGTATTTGTTGTATTTGTGTATTGTATTTGTTGTTTGGCTCGTTCCGTTGTTCCTGCTGCGCGTGTGAGCAGCTGGAACACACGGCGCTGACGGCTCACGCCACAACTCGAAACAGACAAAAACAACAACCACAGCTCAATCCTCTGAGAACAGAAGAGTTCGAGTTCGGAAATTCACCTCTTTTGGTACCTCGTTCAGCTGCGTTCGCGCATGCACTCAGAGGGCGCGAGGGGGAGAGAGATAGAGAGAGATAGAGCGCGGAGGAGAAAGTGAGGATGGGGCGAGTTGGAGAGGCAGACAATGAGCGCAGTAAGAGAGGAAACCAAATCAACTGACGGAGCTATATTTTCACACAAAATATGTTCACCGCTAAATGTTCGATCTACCGACCAGGGAGATGATGACGATGATGATGATGGCGGCGGCTAGATATCATCTGACAAAAACATAAACAATAACAACAACAGTAATGGCCAAGTACCAGCAAACATTCTCTCTCTCTTTCTTCTCACCTTCTCTATCTCCGCGCTCTGTTGCTTGCTGTCATCTCTACAATCGAACATGTACCCTTTTGTACAAGCACTGCCACGCCATTCACGAAACGTTGCCTGCGAACAAGTACCAACAATGAAACTTAGTCGAACGTTTTGAGCTGACGACGATGAGCATCGAGTTCGTCTAGGACACAGAGAGAAAGAGAAAGGACATATTTTTATAATAGCAATAAAAACATAATGTATACAATAGTAGTAATTGTGTACACACTCATTTCAGCCAAATAGTTGCTATGGCGCGAGCGGTCTGGTGAGAAGGCTGGTGCCGGCGACCTCGGCACCTCAGTGAGCGGATTGGCACTCTCTGACGGCACTTCAGTCAGAGCAGACGATGACGACGACGACGACAACGTCTGCCGGTTACCTGGGGGTATTCGCCGACCCGAGCAGACGACGCGGTTGCAGCCGCTATCGCTGTCTCTCGCCCCCCCCCCCTAAAACCGGAAGTAAAACGCGCCTAGGCGGCGCCGGTAGTTCAAACTGTTCGACGCCAATGACGTTAACGCGTCACCAGTAAACACAAATAAACGTCAACATATACAAACAGTATAGTGTCGTCATTTTTTTAGCAGGTGATTATTCTCCGTTCCCTACGAGCGTGGAAAAACAGTATAGTGTCGTGTTGCCACAGCCGCATCCGACGGACTGAGTGAGAGTGGCGAGGAAACATACAGGCTCTTCTCATCTATGTTGTGTTGTTGCCCGTATACTCTTCTAAAATTAAATATTTTTTTAAGAAGGTTGCATACTCTTCTAAGCAACTAAGTAACTTACTAGGTACGCCGATAACGCGGCGTTTCTCTATAAGGCAGACTAACTGACTTGGGTCGAGCACGGTGGCGTGGTGGGTGCATGCGTCTGCGTCTCGCGACCGGAGTAGACACTAGATAGGTGCGCGGGGGTTCGAGCCCCACCGTTGCCCCACATTTGTATTTATGAGAGGGGTCCGACTGTGAAGCAATGCGAAAAGCAGTCCCATGGACGTTAAACCTTGGCTCTGAACGACGTAACCAATGTGCAGTTTTCGCGCGGTAGCAGCAGATGACACGCGCCGCAATTTCGAACTGGCCTAGAATGACATTTTTCTTCATTTAAAGGAAGTAGTAGTTTTAATTCTAGGCCAGTTTAAAACTATACATCTAAAATAGAAACTACATTTGAAATCCTCCGTCTCTCCTACCGCGGCAACAAGGTTGGAACTCAACCTGCGGCATAGTATGTTCAATGCACCGAGAGAGGGCGGGACATGTGAACATATCTTCCTGGATTTCCCCACTCTTCGAACGCTAGCCGTCCTAAAGCGACGGAACTGTTAAGCAGGCGCCGAAAACACCACCATCCTCGCAGCCACACAAGCAGCAATCATAACAATAACATCAACAACATCGACAATAACAATCCGAGGCGGCTGAAAAAGCAGCAAGTCGAGCCGTTGCTGCTGCTGCCGCCGCTGTTGGGGTCAACATATAAGCCCATGCGACGATAACTATTTTCGTGGTTGGTTGTGTCATGCTCCTCATACTGCCATTGTAGTTGTTGTTGTTGTTCTCCTTCTCCTGGTCGTTCGTTGTTTGTTGTGGTCGTAGTCGTAATCATAGTAGTTATTGAAGTTGTTCTGGAATAGCAGAGTAACAGATACGCTAGATATGCAACAAACATAGTCAGTCAGAGGCAGCAGCAGCAACAACAACAATAATAATAATGATAATAACACAACAACAACTGCAGCAGCAGCAGCTTGAGATCAGTCAAAGGTAGAACGCTGAAAGGAAGGCATGTCATGTCATCAGCGTAGCGTTCGCTCTGCCGTGTAAAACATTGCTCTAGTTGACCATACTAGTAATAATCTTTGTAGTGGTAATAGTTAGTGGTGGTGCATACGCAATGCAAGAAAGTCAGTGAATGACAACAACAACAACATCATCATCGTCATCAGCAAGCAATCAACTAATCAACACACGACGAGAATGACGAACTGTCTCTGACATCGATCAGAAGAAGACGACAGAGTTGGCGTGTGACAATAGGCGCAGTGCTGTGCCGGGGTGGTGACAACCAGACTGGAAGACGGAAAACACTCGATCAACTACTGCTACAACAATTACTACGACACCTACAACGAAGATTGGCGATACCATCGCATGGAGAGAAGCGGCGATCATATCAACAACAACAACACCAGCGATCGGTCTATGTATGTATCTATCTATCTACTTATCTATATATATATATATATATATATATATATATATATATATATATATATATATGTGTATTTAGATTTGTCTCTCTTACAGACATGTGTGTATCATTTTATATTCAAATCTATATTTCTCTGCGTGTGTGTGTGTGTGTGTGCAGTTATATTCATGCACATATGGGGATATAGATCTAAATATAGACATACAATTTTATATTTGTTCGTGTGGGCATCTACAGTTGTATAGTATTGTAATACACATTTGATTTAGCTCATAACGGGGTGTAAACAATTGTCCCCCAGATTTGTACATATACAAATCTCTAAGTATATATGCACGTACACTGTACATGTAACGTTCGGTTCGTATGAGGTGTTGGTTCAAAGTGCTGGTTTGTCGTCTCGCTCGGCTCACCCCAGTTCGACAAGAACTAGAGAGTGAACAACGATTCAAGAAACAAGCGTTTCTGTGAATAAAACTGTCTGTTGTGTGTGTGTTCTGTGGTTGAGTATCGATGGTATAGACGTCCGCCGTTCATGGTGCGACGAAAATCTTGTCTCGTGCTTTTGTTCCCGGCGACGGTCTTGGCTGTGTCTCGTAGAAGTGTGTCCAGCACACTGCGTGCGTGTGTGTTCTATGTCATATGTCAATTTACATCTTCGTGTGAAGTAAGTTCGTGTTTTACCATCACCACCAACATCATCATACCACCACCAATGTCAACAACAACAACATCATGCTCATCACCACCATAAGTTCCTTTTCGTAGAAGTTGCAGTTGCCTGTTTGAGGGGGGAGGGGGTATTGCAGCAGAGCAAGTAACAGTTTATTGCTGTTGTTGTTGTTGTTGTTGTTGTTTTTTGTTCTTTTCAGTTGTTATTGTTGTTGTTCTTGTTGCTGCGGATGTAGGTTGTCATCGCCGAGATATTTCTTACATCTTTCTAGTACTCGAGAAATCTTACCATTCATCCACCAACCCACCTAGACACACCGGCTAGACTTGTTTACTTCGAACAGTCACCGTTCATTTTACACCGACGTTATCGCTGAGCTTGCGAAAGCAGCAACAGCAACAGTAGCTAAACAACGAAAGATAGGCAGGGGAGAAGCGAGAAGACATGTTAAGTATCAACAACATCAACATCACAGTCAACAACTGCGATAATAATCGCGACCAGAGTTCTCTTCCCGTGGGCTGCAGTTGTCTCTGGCCATTTAAGCACACTGACAACCGCAACAACAACAACAGCAAAGGCATCGACCCATACAACAAACCTATCACCATCCCAGCATGTCGCCATGACTATTACAACTATCCCTTTGGTCACGTTAGTATTATGTAGTAGCTATTATTGTAAAAGTGACCACAGTAGCAGTAATATCAACAACAATAGCAGTAACCGAAACAACAACAACGACAACAACAACAACAGGAATCAAAGTAAGTGATCGAATGTTTGTTGAAAATTAGCTTGTGAGATGCATATGTCGTCACACAGAGACACCTTCCGTTGTCTGTCAGACGCGACAAAACAGGCGAGCACTACAGAAGAAGAAGCAGAAGAACAAGAAGAAGAAAAAGAAGAGGATTCACTGCAATACTGTTTTGTCGGCCCACAATGCGTGGCTGTGTTGCTGGGAAAAAGCGTTGTTGCCAAAAATAGCCCGATCGACTTCGAGCTACCGGCTGGGAGAAAGAGAGGGAAAGCCAGTGAGAAAGGCGAAGGAACAGATGGAAACGGCTGGAAAAGAAATCGTAAGCCAGAGGAGTAATAAATAATGTTAACCAAGAGACAGACTGGAACGAGAGAGGGCGGGAAGGAGGGAGGAGATAGGAAAGGAGAATACGAGCAAGACTCAATTTTTAGCTCCAAATGCCAAGAAAAAAGAGCTCGTTTTGTTTGCAGTAGCAGGCGGCAGATCGTCGGAGATCGTCTACGTCGTGTCAGACGTACGTCCAGACGCACTACAACAAATGGACAGGTATATCGATAGATACATGGATAATAGCGAAAATACTGCTGTAGCCAGATGGTGGACCCACTGGTGAGCGGAATGAGTGATTGAGCGAGCATTGACGATGCGTCAATGGTTCTTGCAGTGATCATGGATCATTTTCGTGATGTCGTGACATGTCGCGACATCACGAGAAAAAAATGGAAGCCGCAGTATTGATCGCCGTCATTAGCACAGTACGTCCACATCTTCAACAACAACAACGATATCATCATCATCATCATCATCATCAAGAACAACAACAGCAACAACAACAACAACAACATAATGAAGAACACCATCATCATCATCGTCGTCGTTGTCATCATCAGTAACAACAACAACACCATTATCGAACTGTCGTTGCGCTACTGTACACGAGCAAGACTTTTTTGCCCAGCGGGAACACTAGCACCACCACCGCTGCTGCCGCCTCCGCTATGGTTGTCATCATTCTCCTCCAGCTGTTTCTGGCTCGGCTTTTCCGTCCTCTCACCGCCAGCCTTTTTTCCCCTTTAGCCAGCCACCCAGCCACCCACCCACCCGCCATTCCGTACGTCCTCCCTCTCTCTCTCTCTCTCTCTCTGCGTTTTCCAACTCGTGCGTCTAGAGTTTAGTCGTTGTTTCTAGCGATCTTCACCTTGATTGTGATCTGCATCTCGTCAGCAGTAGCAGCAGCACAGACAGGTTGACTGGCTTACTGGCTGAGCGCCCGGTCGACCCGCAGACAGGGTACGGACGGACAGACAGACAGACAAACATACATGTCCTGTCATTGGTGTCATCGGCGTCGCCATTTGTTTGTTGTCCAGTCCACTAACTAGGCAACAACTGCTCGAGGCAATACGAACGACAACATAGCGCAGGGCCACCATCACCTTCGCCCCTTTTTGTTGTTGTTGTTGTTGTGCTCGTGGTCGTCGTCCCAGAACGACCACCGTGGTCGTCATCATCATCGCCGCCGCCGGTTCCATCGACCATTGTCGCCCCCCACCCCCATCCCCGCTGTCTGCCTTGTTGTTGTTGTTGCTTTTGCGCGGTGGCACCGTGGTGGCAATCGCCTTCTTAGTTGTTTCTCTCTATCTCTCTCTCTCTCTACTCTCGTAGTACCAGCAAGGTACCACGCTTAGCACTGTCAATCGTGTACCACGCTTAGCACTGTCAATCGTGTACCACGCTTACCACTGCCAATCGTGTACCTACCTATATTACAATCGTTGCTGCTGGAGTTGTACCTGTTGGTGATGACAATCACCATCACGATGATGATGATGATGATAATGATGATGAAACTGCAGCACTATTTTCTAAGGCGTTTCTGAACGGGAGAGAGAGAGAGAGACAGAGCAACAGTTCACCATTGCGTGTCTATATCTTCTGCTGGCACTTCTGCTGCTGCTGCTGGTACTTTACCACCGCAGTACCCCACTCCCTCCCTGCTCGTCCCCTTAATCCTATAATGGGAAAATGCGATATTCGGCACATGTGGACACCACGCACGAATCGCCTGATGTGCATTGATTGCCTTTTTCCTATAAACCGGTAGTGTGGGGCTCTACACCCCCCCCCCCCCCCCGCCCCCGTTCTTACGGACCCCTACCATCCGGCATCGTTGTTGCCGTTGTTGTTGTCGTTGCTGTTGTTGCTGGCGTGGTCATCGTACACTTTTGTCTCTTTTGCTTTCATTAAGCACTTCTCCCTCCTCCTCGCATCCTTCCTATCTTCTCTATTGCTCTTGCTCTTGTTCTCTCTATCTCGTTCGCCCTGATGCTCTGTTCCTCGCGCGGCCGCCGACAGAGGTACTCTCTTTTTGCTCTGCGTCGGTCCACCACACAGCTTGCTGTGTTCAGTGACGACAACGGGCTGCGCCCGCAGTCTACCGCCCCCGCCTCTATGGGTTGCCGTCATCTGTTTGGTCGTGTTGTTGTTGTTGCTGTTGCTGCTGTTGTTGTTGCTGTTTCCGCTATTGCAGATTGGTCATTGCTGTTGTTGCTGTTGTTGTAGATGTTATTTTTGCTGTTGCAGATGTTATTGGTGTTCTTGTTGCCATTGTAGGCGGCGCTCACCATTGTCATGTCGCTGTGTCACCGGGCCAGCCAATGAGTCATTACTGCTACTACTTCTACTACTACTGCTTCTACTACTACTACTACATCCACTACTACTACATCTATGACAATTCGATTAGTTCTAAAAAGTGGCACATTGGCGTAACTCTGACTCTGATGTAACAACGAAAACGGCAACAGACATCTGCTGGTGGTGGTGGTGCATCTGCTGTTACTGCTGCTGCTGCTGCCAGATTTATCCGAAGGCGCCAATCACAGTGCTGATATCCAAAGACGCGCCAATCACAGTGTCGAACGGGCCGATCGACCGGCGATTTGTGGGTGGTGTTTCTCTTCCGTAGCTGCTAGGAAAATATCGGCAAAGTCCGGAAAAAAGAGGGCTCGAATCGTTAGCTAACATGATACCAGACGCTGTGTCGAGCCTGGTGGCGTGGTGGGTGCATTCGTCTCGTCTGCGCCTCGCGACCTCGGAGGAGACGGTTCCTAAGTGCGCGGGTTCGAGCCCCCCCCTCTCCACCGTTGCCCCACATTTGTATTTATGGGGGTAGTCCGTAGTCTATAAAGCAATGCGAAAAGCAGTCCTGTGGACGTTAAATCTTGGCTGAGGGACAGCCCGAAAACTTTGCTGCTGCTGATGCTGCTGTTTCTGCCGATGACAACAACGACCGCAGATAGCACGGAGACACGAAAGCGATCCACGAGCGCAGTGCCAACAAAACGAAGCACCACGACAACAACAACAAAAACAGCAGTAGCAGCATCAATAAAAAACGACAACAACGACAATAACAACGACAACTTAATTGACAACAACATTGGTCATCGTCCATTCGCGACAATATTAGATTTGTAGATTTCTGCTAGAACTTCTCACCTTCGCGATTCGTACGTTACGACAGCAATGTACCTAACGAGCTAACTAGAACTCACTCTCTCTATAAAGTGTTACCTTTTTCTAGAACCGTAGTTTAAGCGGTGGGGTTTTCGGTACACGCTGCTGTACAGGCATGAAAGCAGCAGGCAGACTCTTCAGAGATGATGCTGCATCATCATCATCCTCCGATGAGGTGTGATGAGGAGTTGTAAGTGGTAGTAGTACATTGGCATTGTGGTTGTTATTGATTGATTGACAGTGAACTGCAGCGTTTGCATTGCCTGGCGTGTGTGGTCAACAGCGAACCTCGTCACACGATATTTTCGTAGTTCGTTAAGCGCGTTTTTATATCTCATTGTCAGTCAATCAGTCATTATCGTTAATTTTGTTGCTGTTGTAGTTGTTGCTGTCGTTGTTGTTGTTGTTGCTGATGCTGGTGTTGGCAGAAGTAGTGGTGGTGGTGTTGTTGTTGTGGTCATTGTTGAAGTAACGTTTGATTCTGTTTTTTGTGTATGCTTCATCTTCACAGGAACAGCAGCGGGCAGCGGTGAACGTGAATGTGTGCGTGAAGTGATCGGAGTGGCTCTATCTCTATTCCTCTCTCTCTCTCTCGCTCTCTATCGGATTACCAATCATAACGAGACTACGCAGTGCAGTGCGCCAGAAACGCCAGTGATTCTCGTGTCGCTCCTCATGAGTCTGGGGCGGCGGAACACGACGCATATAGAGCAAACGCTATAGCTCTGACCTCTGACCCCGCCACCGGCCTCCTGTGTCCAGTGTGCCGCCAGAAGCAACAATAATAATAATAATGCCTCTATTCGGAAAATCACAGAAGAACCCCGCCGAACTGGTGCGGGCCCTACGCGAGTCAGTGGCCGCACTGGGAGCGGGCGACCGTAAGGTCGAGAAGGCCCAGGAGGATGTGAGCAAAAAACCTTCACCTCATGAAGACGATGCTGTACGGATCGCCCGAGCAGGAGCCGCAAACCGATATGGTCATATCGCAACTCGCACAGGTGAGCTATTCTCGATCTCTGGATGGATCTTCCCAACCATAGCGTCTCTCCATTTTCACGACGACTTTGGTGGAGTAGCGTGACCGTGTGGTGGTGACATATGATGGTGTGTGGCGAGCCGCTGCTAGGGTT
>QVRM01005017.1:0-63949 GCA_003439945.1 Dermanyssus gallinae
AACAAATGAAAAATACAGCACACTCCGCTCTAGGGCAACGCTCCATGAATAATGTTTGGTAAAGAAAACACCGAGTAGCAAAATTATTCAACGACAAACAAACGTTCCGTCCTGGGTCCCTCGTCCCGTGCTGGATATACAGATAGTTTCTGAGCAGCTTGCGCCTTTCCCAGCTGAAGACGGAGTTCGGTGTGCCGTGTCGGCCGTGTCGTTGGCGCACGTTACACACGTGACGCGCATATCTACGTGAAGTGGGAAGAAATTCCACTTCCCCCCCCACAGATTGTCGAGCCGAGCCCCGTGGCGTGGTGTATTCGCCTGCGTTTCGCAACCGAAAGAGACACATAGGTGCGCAGGTCGAGCCCCACCGTTGCCCCACATTTGTATTTATGGGGGTCCGGCCGTAAGCAATGTGGAAAGCAGTCCCATGGACGTTTAAATCTTGGCTGAGGGTCAGCCTGAAAAGTTTATCACCCCACAGATTGAGATATCCCGATAGATACTCTGGCGGCGGCAGCATCCGGAGGCAGGATGAGGTTCTAGACAGGGCGCAGAATCAGTGTGCGATAGGGTGAGACTGTCATATAGTATGCTCATAACGCGTTTTCGTTGCGTTCGTTTGGCTAAGGATGATGATCCCCAGGCCATTCGGTTCCCACGTCTGTCAGAGAATAGAGATTGGTCGAGGTTGACGTGTCCGAGGACCGGAGGCGACACCAGTTTCTTCTTGAGGTGCTTGAATGCCGGTGATCGAGCTGTTTGTGAGTCGACGGCTGCAGCAGCACAAACCAGGAAAACTGCGGCCGGCTTCTTGGCAGGTCGGAATTGGGAACTGCTCGACCCTGACCCTAGCAGTCTTCCCGCGATCTGGCCGTAGATAGGCCTATACTATAAATATCGCCCGGAGTTCATATAAAATGGTCTCGCATAAAAAGCGTCAATAATTATATGAATTATATTCAGTCATCCATGGAAAGAGACTGCTAATGGTCGATTTTTTGCAATACAACTTGATACCGTGCGTTTATTACATTCCTCAAATCCCTAATTGCGCTGGTTGTGTTTTGAGCATACCACCTTATGGTACACTTAAAAGCCGGGCTTCGCATGACCTATCTCTGCGATGGGCCGCGTAGTTTGTTGCCCTGTTATATAAAAATTTTTGTTTTTTTTTAACGCTCTGACAACCACATTTTAGACGCTCGTAATGGGCTAAGTTGCCTGTGGCACGATATCGTCTAAATGCATCTATCGTCATCGCGTTCTCGTACTGGAATTATATAGGCTTTCTCCAGCAGAGGTATGTAGCAGCAAGGCGATGACAGCCACGTCCAACAAATTCAACCAGCACGGCCAGGGCTCGAACTAGCGATGTTTTGCTAACCGTGGTTGCCATGGCAACGCCCCGTTTCGAACGGTGCGTTTAGCCGCCTAAGCCACCGCCACTACTAATATGTATATATATATGTTACAAGAAAAAAATATATATATTATATATATATATATATATATATATATATATATATATATATATATATAGGTGCGGCGATCTCCGCGCCGTTTTCAATATGTGGTGGACATTGATGTCATGATTTAGCTTACGCTGATTCCTTCTCTAGGATGCTTTATGTTTACGTTTAGCAATATGCCTATCTTAGACACCTAATCAATCCTGACGGTATTTGCTGCTTACGAAGGCGAACCATGCTAATGCATGCGATTGTCATTAGAAAGCATTTGCATGAGCTCGTTAGAATCGTCGTGATTACTGGGAAGATTCGTTGGCAACTCGTCGTTGCTGCCATAATGTGGAAGGCTTCGAGGACGCCTGATGCACATGCGTCAGGCCTGTTGGCAACTTGCAACAAGAACCGACTAGGACACCCGGATGATTCTCGCCCACTCTCTCAGGCTCGGATTTGCTTGGAATTCATCATCGATGGGGTAGTTAACGATCGCTACCGTTTACTGCCGTACTATTAGGAACGTGCTACATACGTACGTGAACATACGCACGTGAATAACGGCTGCCTGCCGTTGGCCATATGGCCCATTTAGCTCTACGATTAGAAAGTATACACGTTCATCGGCCTCACTGCTGAGGCCCGTCGGCATCTTCATTAGTTGTCGTCGCGGCCTTTGTTTTACGACTACTTTTCTACGGGCTACGTTTAACGCAAGACACGTGCAGATTTTTGGCCCGGCCCGTGTTATGCAGAATGAAGTCTGATGCCGCTGGCCGACCATAACAACGAGACGACAAATACGAACAATGACAGCAACAGCAGCAACAATAACAACAACATGCTCATACACAATCGTGCGCATCATCTCCATCAACAATTCGCCAGGCGTGCAATATTGAGACGAAGCGCTCCAACAATGGTCTAACGGCACGCTTCACACTGTCACTGTCCACGCACTATGGCGCGATTCAAACCAACCCTAACCGACAACGTCCAACGGCCGTGCTTCAACGGTCAGAGCCTTCCGCGCCAAAACTCCAATGTCCTTAACGATCCTCTAAGCGATCACCAGCCGATGGCCGACACGTCCCAACCAACCAAGCAGAGAGAAAAAACCGAATTAGGACGCTCAATCCAAGCCAAGCCCCAACTAACCAGTCACCAACCTATACAACAAACAAACTATTTTTTTGTGAATGTGTGTAAATGTGTAAAGTAACTAAAAGTGTCTGGCATCTTTTAAAGTACCGGTATGCCA
This sequence comes from Dermanyssus gallinae, assembly GCA_003439945.1. NCBI lineage: Eukaryota > Metazoa > Arthropoda > Arachnida > Mesostigmata > Dermanyssidae > Dermanyssus > Dermanyssus gallinae. Next base: position 2,725 of record QVRM01005017.1, read on the forward strand.
CGGTGCCTCGTGAATCAATAAATCGACTGAGAAGGGATTTTTCTTTCGTTCGTAGGCTATTAGTGCAGTAGTCGTGGCCATACTGAGTTCTACATCCCTGACTGACTCGGCCTAACTAACGGCATCTCTGCATTTGGTGGAGACGCTTCGGTTCCTACTACAAGACGGCGGCAACTCCACCGAAAGCACTGCAAACAACACCACAGATGACCGCATGGCGCACTAACCCTAACGAAGAGAACGAACAGCAGTCCACCGATTCACACCCTCGTCCATCTGTCACAACGATCCAGATCTTAAAAATGCTTCTCGGCTGACTCTCAGTCAAGATTTAACGTCCATGGGACTGCTTCTCGCATTGCTTCATAGACGGACCCCCATAAATACAGATGTGCAACGGTGGGACCTATGTCTCTTCCGGTCGCGAGGCGCAGGCGGAATGCACCACACCACCGGGCTCGACAACGATCCAGATCTAAACCGAACCACGTCCAGCCCCCTCAACTGAACCAGATTTACGTGCAGCCACCTCAACCAAACCGGAATCACGTCTAGGTACCTCAACCGAATGAGATTCACGTCCAGCCACCTCTACCGAATCAGGTTCACGCCCCTCAAACGTCACCCGCGCCCCACCCGCCCCACAGTCAGCTCCGCCCAACACACCTGCCTTAGTCAACAACTACAGAGCTCGAGATGGAACCCTACTATATTTGCCGGCCGGGGCATGATAATATTCGGAGATTCAAGTGCCGACCGCGAAGCGACCACGGCACGGACCACAACCTCACCTATGATGATTATAACACCGGTCACAGCACTGATTACAGCCGCACAGATCCCCCTCCTTTCTCTCGGACCAGCCGTTCTTTCTCTCACCGTTCCTCACTCGTTTGTGGTTTCCGCAGAATCTGATGGGGTTCGACGGATGTTCAGCCACACGGGCTAGAAGGTGGATCTGCAAATTCGCCACTGATCTCAACGATTGCACCCATGACGATCAACGAGGCCACGCGGCGGCTTTGCACCTCACAACAAGGCCGCTGCCGGGCCGCCTGGTACGGCGGCACTCTGGTGAGGGTCAAGCCCATTTGACCTGAGCCGAACTTCGACACAAACTTACGCAAATCAGATTCGACGACGGAGGAGCGATGGCTAATGTCGCGAGGAACAAACACAAACGAACATACCAGGAGCGGCCCCCGGTGCACAGAAGATATGCCTCACGGCGATTCCAAGCCCGATGTGGACGATCTCGGGCTTGGAATCGCTAGAATTGAAGCGTTAGAAGTAAGGCAAGCTACCTCCTTAACAAAAATGTATAGGCAGAGCCTTTCCCTCAGAGCTAAGTCGGGACGAGGCAAAGGAACCGATGTCACCTTCCCCGTTTGAAACGGGTCGCATGCTTCCTGGCTCTGGGACGCAACCATAACTGACTCGTTACGGACTATGGTCTAGAATTAAAAACATTTTTTAAGGAGGTTGTTTTAATTCTAGACTATCCTCCGTCCCCTACGGGCTTGGTACTTAACCTGAGGTATATCTTCAATGCACCGAGGGCCGGACATGTTAAGATATCTAGGGTTTCCCCAACAGTCCTTGTGGCAGCATGGCCGCTGACTCTCAGCGGACTATGGTCTAGGACTGCCTAAGGTCATTGCGAAGGTGGCCCACGCACGACATGCAGCTAAGTTAACCGACAGCAACGAGTGTAGGAAGTCAACATCAACATAGAAGAATATCCTCATGACTTTCATATTTTGTTTACCGCTTGAGACCCTGAGCAGTCCGTACTCCAAAATCCACAAGCTTACCCATCATGTTGGGCATGCGCTCCTTCACGTTTTCTCGCGAGACCCAACGTCCACTGAATTATTGTGTCAGAGGCTGTCTGTTCGCTGGATGCTCAGAGAGAGGAAATGCGGCATGTGGGCGTCTGGGACGTTGTAGAGATGGACTAGGTTAGGTTTGAAAACACACGAGTAATATGGCTTCTTATGAGTGATTTAATTTGAGAATACGTTCGCGTGGAAGCATTTGTTTCTGTGGTAGCATAAACATACGTACAACAACAACAGCAGCAACAGCAAGAACCACAACAACTACAACAACAAGAACCACAACATCTGAACGAAGTAAGTTCGTTTGACCTCTCACCCCTGTCAATTCCTCTTTCTCTCTCTTCCTCCCATGTTCTCACATACTTTCTGTCTATTTGATCTCACCTCCGTCCCCTATCCAGCTATATACATGACATTTCGAGACACATACACACACGCATATATATCCACGTATGTCTTACTTGCATTTGCTCGCTTGTTTCACTAGCAGCTAACACGTCTTTCCTTTTCTCGCGCTGTTGTCAGCAGCTCCCTTTCTCCATCAGTTTTGCGCGGCCTCTCCACTGGAGAGACTTTGTCGACGAGTTCGGAGAGATCACCAACAGAGAGGCAATAGTTCTTAGCAGCAGCAGCAGCAGCAGCAGCAGCAGCAACAACAGTTGTTGTTGCTGTAGTTTCTGTTATTGTTGGGGATATTATTGGAGTTGCTATTGCCATTGTCGTCGTCGTAACCCTATTGCGTATCACCGCACAGTCTCCGCTGTCGCTGCTGCTGCTGTTGATGCCGTCGGTGTCGGTGTCAATGACGGCTTCTGATGCCGCCTTTCCATTGCTATTGAGGTAGGGCACTCTCTTTATTCCGGCTGTACAAGCAACAACAGGAGCAGCAGCAGCATCATCATATCGTTCGGTCAGCGTCCGACCGAACCACTACGGCTGCTGTTTAGCTAGTGCTGTAGCTGGGTTGGTCGGCTTGGGCCGAGTTTTGGTCTGCTTTTCTTTGCGTGTGCGTTAGATGACGTCTGTGTCAATCAGTTTGTGTGCTGTTTCGCCGCTCGCCGATTGGCTGACTGATTCCCTCTTTCTTTATTTCGCGCGCTCTCTTTCTCTCTTCCTGTGTCTCTCGCTCGCGCGATCTCGCACACTTGCTTACCGAGTGTGTGTGTTTCAGTAAATGTGTGCGAGCGTTGTTTATGCGTGTCTTGTATCTCTCCCTCTGCCTGTCTCTCTGTGTTCGCCCCCCCCCCCTCGTTCTCTGGATTTTTCTGTATTGTATGTGTGTGTGGGAGTATACAAGTTTTTGTGTCTATCGCCTGCAGCGATACCGGCGGTACCCGTGACAGTAGCGACAACCAGCATTTGCGGTAACAGAAACAGTTTTCAGTAATTACAACGACAGCAACAACAACAACAGTAGTGGTAGTAGTAGTAGTAGTAGTAGTAGTTTAAACAACCTCCTTAAAAAAGCGTTTTTACTTGTAGTAGTAGAAGAAGTCGTAGTTAGTATTAATATAATTGAGGCCATCGAGTCGTGGCCATCATGGCTAGCGGATCTGCATAGTCGCCACCAGCTAGCTACTACAGCAATCGGAAGGCAACAACTCCAAGATGGTCTCGAGCTAAAGAGAAGAGAGAGGAGAAGCTGTAGCAGCAAAGAAGAACGAACGCATCTGTCCATCTGTCTGTCTGTTCGGCGTATGGATAGACAGATTAACGAGCAGAGGAGAGCTTGCATGTGGTTATATATATATATATATATATATAGAGAGAGAGAGAGATCAAGCGAGTATAGCGGAGACCGGACGGACTCTGGTGGTTAATTAGCCATCTCTAAGTTCCGGACATTGTCGTCGTCGTGGAGACATCGTTCTTGTTAGAGAACGTGTACAAATCGTATTAGTTACAGCCAAAGATGTAACCGTTCTAGTAGTAGGTGAACTAGCCATCCGTAGCGGCTTCTTGTTGGTTAGCCGCGAAAGAAAACGAAAGTTCCTCAAAAACGTAGTACTGATCGAAATGCTAGTAACACATATGCAATTTAAAATAAAAAACGAAAAAAAACTGCTGCATTGCTAGTAATGATGAGTGATTGCGGTTGTGTTCGTGCTACTCGTACCGTTACAGTAGTGACAGCACGGCACCAGCAACATTGGCGAGGGCAACAGCACATAGAAACAGGAATAACAACGACAGCAACAATCACAACAACAACAACAACAACAAAAGCGGTGGTGGCGGCGACAACAACAACAACCAGAGCAACAACAATAACAGTTATTGGAAAAAAGAGATGTGTCTGAGTTGTATGCGAGCAAACAAACATGCAGCAGCTACAACAACACCAACAGCAACAACAACAACAACCGCGACAACAACAACAACAACAACAACCACAACAACAACACAACAACAGCAAGCAAAAGCGGTGACAGCCGACCCGCCATAACAGCGCGATTGCTATCAACAGCTTCAACAACATCATAGACACAACATCCAACTGTTGTTGTTGGTGTTGTTGTTGTTTTTAGTAATGCGTTTGCTCTACTGCTAATACTGTTGCTGTTGCTGCTGCTGTTGTATTTTGTATAAAGTGCCACCGCCGGTACCATCGATTTTGTTGTCTTCTCGATTTGTTTTGTCACCGTAATAGTTAACTTCTTTTCTTCTCCTCATTGGCGTGTCTTTCTCTCTATCTCGTTTTCTAGATCCCATCATCGTCGTCGTTGTCGTCGTCGCCGTCGTCATTGTCGCTACCGATGCCATTGGATGAACCTGTTCCATCTCTCTCTCTCTCTCTCGAACTACCCTTTTTTTTTCTACCTGGCTAGATCGCCTCTCTCCATTGCCCCGTCCACCCCCTCCACCACCTCCACCACCATCCCGTTCCGCCCGCTTCTCTCCACAAATATCCTATTCGCGTGGTAGCCTGTCAACTTGGAGGCACCTTCAGAGAGCGACGTGTGTGAACCAAGCACATTACATTATCGTTAGCTGACGAAGCAGCCCGTCTCGTTCGTTCATCGTCCTCCTGCCCGCGCGTCCGAGCTGTATATCTATCTATCTATCTGTCTGTCTGTCTATGGTAAGTCAACTGCCGCCAGTGGGGTTAAGTTCCGGTCTCTTTCAGTCGTCAATCAATCAACCCTGTCAGTTAGTAGTTCATAGGTCAAACCTAGGGAAATCAGTCAGCCTTCGTGTGGCACGAGTGGTTTCTGCTAATATCATGTTTTTTTTTTATTCGTTTGTCGATGTTGTTGTTATTGCTGTTGTCGATGTTGTTGTTATTGCTGTTGTCGATGTTGCTGTTGTTATTCTTGTTATCGATGTTGTTGTTGATGTTGTCGTACCCGTCATTAATATAGTTCTTGTTATTCTATCATCCCGTATGATCGGTAGGTAGAGACACCGACCCCTCCGTTCTATTCTTCAACAGGTGGTTGGTTGAGAATGACCGCACGTTTTACGCTATTTCTAATTATAGACATTACCAATAACTATATATATATATATAATTTTATAGAGGTTGCGCGAGGTAATGTACCTTTTTGCTCGCGAAGTAAAATAATGGCTTTTGATTTAACAGTCTAAATCAGGCCTATGATTTAGGTCTATTCTGAATTGAGATTGTTTTGCTTTGTATAGAGGATCACTCAGTTAGATTGAATAGCTCTATTTATCTACCATGTTTTTATCTGTAGTTGTTGTGTATTATGAAGATGCTGTATGAGTGGACTACTTCGTATGCATATATATATATATATATTTGTGAACGTGTTGCCTCATTAATTGTTCGGCGCTGTAACAAACGCAGCAGTAAATGCTGTATATCTATTGTGCTAACCTTTTGTGACAAGAGCTGGTACAAATCGTTGCTTGGGCTTTGTCGATTGTGATTTTCTCGTTGCCTCATAGTTTGAGTCATCTTTTTTGAAACTATTTGAGTTTAGCGAGAACTTGAGTAAAATGCAGTTCCGTTGAAAAAAACACGTTTGAAAAAAGACATTGATTATAAATATATATATATATATACATATATATATATATATATATATATATATATATATATATATATATATATATATATATATATATATACATTCAAAACGTACACATATGATACACGGTACACTATTGCGTGCGGCATTATTAGCGCGCGTATTCAGTGGTCGGTGCCGACCTACCGCGTCGTATTGGTATCACATTGCCTTTGCTGATTGAGGGCCGTGGTCGATGTGGCGAACGAACGTGGTAGATGTTATGTGAATAGCTCACTGGCTATGGCCCAACGACGATCAATTTACACACTTGAACAAGCAAGGTGTTCTTTCTATTAGCAGAAGCAGGACCACTAGAGGTTCTTTCATCTATCTGTCTGTGTCTGCGGCAGTACGAGGTTTGTTTTAACATCTGTTTTCGACTGACCTCGCGGCAAAGTTCGTTCCTAAGCTTCAGACCGGACACGCCAAATCATGTAAGCCTCTCTCGTCTGTAGGAGTGAGGTTCAATCACTATCCGAAGTTTATGTTGGTTGATTGTCGCGCGCTTTTGGCTTTGGTGGCCAATTCAAACCAGCTGTCTCTGAAATGAAAGGTCGCCTTAACGGAGTTTATGCACACCATCCTCTGGCTGGTCGGCTTGCTTCCTGGGTGGCAGGTAGAGCGTATCTCTCTGTCTCTCTCGGGTGTGATCTTTTCGCCTTCTTCGGTGATCGGAGATCCCTGGCTCAGTCGTTGTTGTTGTTGTTAGGATCGTTACGTGTTAGTTTGTACTATTGTACTATCAATATGCGTACATCATGTATTGTGGTGATGCATGTACATATTGATAATAAACCCCTGTTCAAACCTAATATGATTATTAACCTTCTATGATTGTGATTATGCATATGATTACTTGTTTCTTATATATATACATAAAAATATATATATATACATATATATACATATATATATATATATATATATATATATATATATATATATATATATATATATATACATATATATATATACATATATGTACATATATATATATATACATATATATATATATATATATATATATATATAGGGTGTTGCAGGACAGTTTGAAGATCCGTAATAGGAATTGTAGAGCTCCTTAAACCAAATAGGTTTCCAATGTTATTATTATTATTATTATTATTATCATTATGATTTTTATTCGAATGCTTCTGTTTAAGTTGTCCAATTGTGATGATTCTTGAGGAGTTGGATGCGATAGTGCGATTGTTACTGTTAAGGTGAGGAGACATGTGTGGTGTTGGTGGTGGTGGCGGTGCTGGTGGCGGTGGTGATTGTGATTGTGGTGTGGACGTGTTTGACGAATCGAGCGTGTGAGTGATGTGATGCTTGAGTCGATCGGTCGATGCCATACGGAAGAGCATGGGGCATATCGATGAGTCACGTCGATGTTTTGGCGGTGCTCGTTGAGCAGTCGAAAGCGACGCTGTCCATCATCCAACGATGTCGAAGCTCTGCCGTCACGGTTTTTGTTGTTGTTACTTTTGCAGCTGCTACTGCGGTTGCTAATGCTCTTACGGCTCCCTGTAATCTTGCTGCTGCTGCTGTTGATGCTGCTGCTGCGGGATGGGCGGGAATTATTGAGAATTTATCCGCCGCCGGCGGGCGATTGGTGACCAGAAAGCCACACAGATAGGCTAGGCGACTAGCCGTCCAGTGAGATCCAGATCCAGGGATTCAGGATATGCTGTTGGTTCATCGCTTGTTGCTCTGCACACACTCGAGTCTAGTAGGCTTCGCTTTTAAAGACAATTAGTCAAGCTCGGCTCTGCTCTGTAATTAGTAACTGTAGAATGAATAACTACTTACTATAACAGTAGCGCTGACAACAACAACCACAACCACAACAACCACCTCCACACATCTCCTCGCAACGCAAGTGGTCTCAGCAATCGCATCTGCATTAACGGTCGCCTCCAGCGCTGCCGCAGCAACACCAGAGGCATGCTCTCGCAGCAACAGTAATAACAACAACAGCAACAACAACGTACGTCAAAGTGTATAGGAGACATATCGTGTGCAAACAACAACAACATCAAATGTTGCTGAGTGCGTTAAGAAAAAATGCGCTGTTGTTAAGAAGAGCGAGTTCGAAAACTGCTTGATCGCCCAGCCAGCGCGGCTCTACTCGCAACGACAGGGCTGCGAAGCGAACAATCGTTCACAGAAAATCTGAAGGGCTAGTAGTCCTAGCAAGGTCGAGGTCGTCCGGCGTGGCCTACTGTGTCGTCATTCAGGCGCTTTTTTTCTCACTCTAGGCTTTTTTCTTACTTTGCTCTTCTCTCAGTAGCGCCGAATGTCGAAGTAAAAACGGTGGTTTTCGAAGTAACGCCGAGAAGTCATAAGCCGAGACAGCCTGGCTGAGGAGAGGATAGGGATAAATCGGGGTTTTTTGGTGTGGGTTGTGAGCCCACCTCACCACCCCTGCACACTACGCCCCCCCCCCCCACCCGGAGAAGAAAAGATCCTCGTATTTACTAGTTCACTCTTAGGTCCGTTGGCTTTGTTTAGCATCCATCTTCCTGAGAACGCTGTTGCTGTTACTGCCTAGGATGGTGCTGGTGGTGGTGGTGGTGATGATGATGGTAAAGCTGACGGTTGTTATGACTACGTTAACTATTTCAACAACTCGACCGTTGTTCGTATGGATGACTCAGTTAGTTAGATTAGCCGTTGCTATCTCATAGGTTGTGTTTTGATAAGAATCGCTGCACGCGACCCTGTGTGTGTGCGTGTGTCTATATATGTGTGTATGTATTATCTAGAGCTATGTGTTACTCCGAAAGTGTCGGTGGAATGCTCAAGTAACAAGGCCGAGTTTTAATCGACGTCATTTTGGATGCCTTTTTTATTTGACGGCGTACGTTCACCAGGTAGGTTCAAATAGTCGAAAGTCGAGTAGCATTAGCACATAGCAGCAAATCGCAACCAACGACCCACCGAAATCGAGGACTGTTGGGAAAACCCCAGATATTTCAACATGTCCGGCCGTCGGTGCATTGAGGATAGAGTACACGGCAGCTCCAAGCACGCAGGGCACAGACGATAAGTCTAGATTTAGTTACAATACATTAAACGTATGTTTAATTGTTTACCGCTTTTGGCATCAAGCAAAAGAGAGAGAGAGAGAACTCTTCATGGATTGCAAGACATATTCACTTTGATTACATCTGTGTTTGTCGTATTCGTTTAAATTAAAATTAATTATTATTATTATGCGTATACAAAAGTAACCAGTGATCTAACCTCCGGTACGCTCCTATTTGCGCTAAGAACACAGTGCGAATTCACTGTGTTGAGCGACGCTATATATATATATATATATATATATATAGGGTGTATCAGGGAATATGTGATAGGCGATATATGGGATTGTAAAGCTCGTTAATGCAAATCATTTTTCCAATGAAATATGGTCTCTGAGAAGTGTTGTTTCGGAGTGAGAGTGAATTTATTACATTTTGTGACACTAGTGTTTTTGCCAACATAGGAGCAAAATGTGCAATTGCGAGACAACCAGTCCTCCTATACAGAAAATAAGCTCACCTTCTTGTTTGCGAGAAAAATTCAGCTTCTTCCGAAAAACATATAAGGCCGGCCAGAAGATGCGACATGGTCGTTAATCACAGAATTCGAAAAATCAAGCTATTTTATTAGTGAGCGCTGTGAGTGGTCGTAGGGTAATGGTTTTTAGAGATTTGATGTCAAAGAAATGTGTTATAAAATAACTTTATTTTTGTTTTTATATGTCCTTCGAAAGAAAATTTCCTCACGAACACGACGGTGTGCGTGATAGTCTGCATAGGAGGACTGGTTGTCTCGCAATTGCACATTTTAAACACTATAGTGTCACAAATTGAAGTAATTTCACTCTCACTTCGAAACAAGACTTCCCAGAGACCATATTCCATTGAAAAAAAAATATTTGCTTAACGAACTTTACAATGCCATATATCGCATTTCACATATTCTTGAATCATCCTGTATATATATCAACAATAACTCAAGTGTTTTTGTAAGGCCATATGGCCCTCCATTGGGTGACCAGTTTTATTATAGTGGGATTACTGCGAAATAGTCATGCCAGCATTATGGTGACAAAGAAGGTCCTAAAACATGGGAACATGAAACATGAATTATTCTAGGCTGAGATGACTCGCTCCATTAGGTCATGTAATTTTGTGTCGACGGAATCGGATTTCTCGGATGGGAGAACGGAGGTCGGGTAGTATAAAAATGTCTTGATATAAAAGAGGAGAGAGCTTAAGGAGCGTAGACAAGTCTATGATTTCTTTTGACCCGTCGAAATAAAACGAGTTAGAGAACGGAACCATACAACACGCGTATGGTGAAAAATCGCCAACAAAAGTCGCGGTAACTAAAAGCTGCATCTACAAGATATTATCAAGTCTTCTGGCGTGCCGATTTAGGTGAGGACGTTCAGGAACACTGGCCCTTCCGAGCAAGATGGCTTAGTGGCAGAAGCCTTGCATTCGGGAGGCCTGGGTTCGACACCTAGACCGGCCACTCCTAAACTGGTTTTCACGGTTTCCAATTTAATTTTCTTAAGGTGATTGCCGGAGTGGATTAAAAATTGACCATGATCGAAAAAAACAAACGGGGAGCACAGATGTCTCAATAAAAAGAGATGGTGCATTACCATCCAACCCCCCATTAAGTTTGAAGCTTGAAAAAGTTTTTCGGCAAAGACCCGGCTGTCTCCAGGGCGATAATCTCAGCCCGCTCCTAATTTCAGCCTTACTCAGTGATCTACCGGTGGTAACGCGATCAAGGCAACGTTCCTCAAGAGAAGTTTGGGCTTGCCTAGAAACTCACAGAACAGGCTGACTCATTTTCAATCGAGAATGGCACCGTCCATCAAGGATCTGGCAAAGCGCTTTCAACTTCCGCATACGCGGTTTCACTGCGAAATTCCGTAGATGTTTTGAGCCCAAGATGAGAGAAGTGCCAGAAACATTCTACAGAACGCTGGCAATCTTGGACAGTGCATTGTGCGAAGAGAATCGCTCTTTGAGCAGCGCCTCGTTCTCACCCGCTTCTCCGTCCATGGGTTCCACCACAAACTGTGCCACCGGGATCGGTTCCATAACCCTTGCAATGAGTGTCGCTGTACATTTTGCAGATTTCTTTGCACCGAATATTATCATGAGACATGTCGGCCAGCGCCAGCTTTTTGGATGTTGCGTCGGTGATATACTTCGGATATGCATATACGAAACGTGTTCTCTATAGGTTCAATATTGACGAAAACGAATGCCGTTTCCAAAACTTAATGAACACGTGAAATGTAATGTATTTGTAACGAAATACCAAACAGTGATATAAATAATAGCGTATATATTTAATCAGATATGAGATGAGAGTATATTTATTCAGATATGACATGAAAGTATATTTATTCAGATATGAGATGAAAGTATATTGATTCAGATATGAGATGAAAGTACATTGATTCAGATATGAGATGAAAGTACATTGATTCAGATATGAGATGAAAGTACATTTATTCAGATATGAGATATGTTAATAATTAATTTCATTAATTTCATATACCTCTGTACTCTGCGTGCGTTGTGTACGATGTATCAAGCTATCTGCCCGACCTAGCACATGGCTGCTAACAAGCTATTGTTGTTTAATTCTAAGCTTTTGCTGTTGTTTTTGTTGTTGTTGCTGTTGTTCTTGTTGCTCGGTGTCTTTTGCGGGCTTTTATGGCACAGAGCTAATACTGGCGCGCGGATTGGGCGGAACCTGTTCGGGACGTCGCCGTCGCCGAGGTGCTGGTGGTGATAATGGTGGTGTTTACCAGTGTTGCGTAACAACGGTACTAGATTGACTTCAAGTGTGCCGAAGGGAACGAGGGATTTCGTGGTCGAGATCGTAGTACTACTACGACGACGACTACTATTAGACGTTCCAGTCATCGCCGTCAGGCCTCGATCGAGGGGGCGATTTGAGCGATTAGCGATGCCGTGCGACTATTGTGGGGCAGCCACCCATCCACAGGAACGCTGCTTCGATCGACTCCAGGTCGAGCGCGCCGGAAAGTGTTCACGCTGTGACCTGACCGGTCACTATTGGCGCAAATGTCCGAACCTCGCTACCATCGTCTGCAGGTGGGTGGGTGACACGTCGACGCGAGTAAGCAGATAGCTTGTATTAGTCGCCGCCGCCACTTTCTTCATTGAAAGCGCAGTCTTCGTCGTGTGGCTTGATGTTTGCTAGCCCACTAAAACTGGCATTTATTCCGACCGTATGTCTCTGAATGCATGACACCGGCTTCAAGCGCGTAGGTGTTCCCCCGCCCCCCGCCGCACCCCCCGTGGGAGAATGACCGCGTCTTGATTGAAATCACTTCACAAATACTGTGTCTTCATTGGTGCCAGTCCGGCGTGAGCTTGTTTGGCCAAAGAGGGGCGTTAGCTTTTTTGCAACGAACCGTAAGATTATGAACTTGGGGTACCCTGTAAGCCGTTAGTTACCTCGATATGATTTCTCGCGATCTGAATAACGCTGTTGGTGAAGGTTTGTTAGTCACGGGCAATCTTTGCAGCGTTTTGCTTCAGATTCCTCTTCAACCGGGTTTGTACGTTTCTAATATTTTCTTGGCTAGTTGCGGTGGGTTTTGGTCCGCCGTCGTGTCACACAGTTGTATCGGTAGTAATAGTGCGTTTCGCCAACTTTGTATAGTTGTCTACAATGACCTCGTTAACACGTTTTCCCGCCAAATGGAGCGCTACCACATTATGTTGCTTCAGTTGGTCGTCGATGCTGGCATAACGAAACCAGCGTAGTTGCCACGAGGCGATCAGCTGAGTAGAGGAGTCAGCTGGCTTGTGTTTTGCTGGGTTTAGGGACCGTAAACATTTGCTTATGCAGGTCAGCTTGGCAAGCATCGAAAATTAAGGGACACCTAGCCTGGTTAACCCTAACATAGAAGCATAGGGTTTCCTCTATATTCCTTCTTCCGAAAGCTTCTCTCGATAGCTTCCCCGATGTTCGCTCCTATCAGAACCTATCAGCCTGTCTACCCAGTCTCACTGTTGTGTTCCCCGTTCGGACGCTGAGAGACATAGACGTCCGATCTTGCATTCCATGAAGGGTTTACGCGTAGGCGAGAAGACGGGACAGACAAGGAAGCCACGCGACACAAAAATGTTGATTGAACAGCTTAATTACTTTACCAATGTTTACTAGCATATGCTCGCCAGACATCGCAGCAATACGTAAATTTCGGCACGGCTTTTACAGCTTTTATACAGTCCGAACAAAAAAAATCGAAATCTTTCAACATAGAGATATTATTATTATTATTATTATTAGTATCATTATGGGTGTGCAGCAACGAAATATAGCGTTTCACCTGAGACAAGTAGGTTGCATTATCTGAGCAGATTTATCAAACACTTTTCGCCAGTCGGATGGGAATAGGAATTGAGGGGGGAGGGGGGGCGTAGCAGGAAAAAGCTGGCCGTTGTGGTAGTACCAGTATCAATTTATCAGTGTGTTTTATTGACCAATAGCAGTTATTAAAGGTATCGTAGTACTGGTAGCAGCGATTAAAGTAAAAGAGGAGAAAGTCATTTGCAGTAAAGTACGACGTTGTAGTACCAGTAACCAGCGACGGCATAGATAAATATGCGTGCAGATAACCATATATATATATGTATATATCTGCACGCATATATATATATGTATATATATACATATATTTATGTGTATATATATATATATATATATATACATATATACGTGCGTCTGTGTATATAAGCACATACCATACTACCAATTTATGGTGAGTCAAGTTATAACACACATATAAAAGCTTAACTATGGCGTGTGTGTACGTGGGTGTGGCATGTTTCCGTGATATCTCAACAGCTTCTGCAAGGCGCGAGGTCATACCAAGGAGACCTGCGTTCACCTCCGTAAGGCGATGGCTAGTCGACGAGGAGCAGCGAAAGATGATGACGTATCCGCTGCCGACCAGGACACCAACTGGAGGACACGGACGGCGACTTCTGAGCAGCAGCAGCAGCATCAGCAGCATCGACAGAAGCAGGTTTTGCCGGGATCCAGGAACGAAAGCAAAACGAAGCCAGCCGCTGCTAAGGAAGACGAAAACTGTAGATTGGGAGCCTTCGGCAAGTTAACTATCGATGGTCTACCGAATACGTCGTCTGTGACCGCCGTTGGGTCTGGCGGCGCAATGTTGGCGGCGTCTCTCGGCGGTGTCGCCGCCACCGCCTCCGCTGACCAGAAGACCAGTTCGAGGCGTGCAAACCGCGCACGAACGAACAGCTCCAGTTTAATTGCAAGCATCACCGATAACATCAACAGCATTAGCAGCAGTAGAAGGAGCAGCGATAACCACGGGAGAAGCGCAACCGCCACCCCCAACAACAACAATCACAACAACAGCAACAACAACAACAACAATAACAACGGCACTGACACCAAAAAGAGCAGCGGCAACAGTAGCAACAATGCCACCAACAGCAGCAATAACGACAACAGTGACAATATCAGCAGTAGCAGCAACAGCAGAAGTGGAGACGGTAACAGGGACAACAATTCGTCAGCTAGGCTGGCGTCTAGCAGCAATGGCAGCGTCAACGCTAGCAGCAGCCGCAACAGTGAGCCATCAGAGTCTGGCAGAGGCGAAGACAAGACTGCGTCGTTCACCCTCTCGCCAGACGGAAGGTTGACCATTCAAGCTGATATGGTAAGTGGTTCGATGGGATTTCATACTTTTTTCCATTTTATGTATATAAATTTACTATTTCATGTTATGGTTACAGGGAAAGACTTTCCATTATAGTGAAGTAGTCGTAGTAGTAGTTGTAGTAATGTCGAGTGCCCGGTGGCGTGGTGGCTTAAGTCTCCGCCTCGCAATCGGAGGAGACACATAGGTGCGCGGGTTCGAGCCCCTCCGGTGCACATTTATATTTATGGGGCATGTCCGTCTATGAAGCAATGTGAAAAACAGTTCCGTGGACGTTAAATCTTGGCTGAGGGTCAGCCCGAAAACTTTACTTTACTTTGTAGTAGTAGTGTCGAGTCCGGTGGCGTGGTGGGTGCATTTGTCTGCGCCGCCTCGCGACCGAAGAAGACACATCGGTAAACGTCAAAGTCAATATTTTGCGCCACCGGAGCGCAAAATATTGACTTTGAAGTTCGATTTTGACAACGGGAGATCTAGACCACTTCTCTAAATTGTTTGTTGGTCCGCATTTCAACAACTCTATGGTGTGTAGTCGGTAATAGATGATAATGTGATATCCGTTGCATGCACAGCTCGCGGAGGACTCGCATGTATCTGGAGCGAGGCACAGTTCTTAGCGAGTTGCTGCGGCCATATATTGGCGGCGATTTTGCTTTGGCTTCAGACGCTCGCAGGGCAAGGCCAAGTCGGTGCAATCTTGTTAAACACGTATAGCATACCGCATGGGTTCACGATGTAGCACAACACAATGCCTTCTTAGACCCAGGCGTACTTCTGCTGGATAATTGCTGCCGGCACACACATCACATGCCATCGCAGCCTACTACAATGTCAACATCACATGCCGTTGCAGGCTGCTACAATAGGCTTGTGCTTGGACTTCTGTCTTCCATTTGCACTGTAACGGTCAAGCCAAATGATCCCTAGTTTGTTGGGCTGGGGGTCGTCTCAAAGAAAGAGCGAATGTACCCCGGTATCTTTCCCTTAACAGATGCGCGCCTTTCACTAAAATTCGACGACAATTAAAGTTTGACTAGGCCAGGCAGTGACAATAAGGCTGTTCTGTACTTCTCCAAATCTACTGCGACGTAAAGTTCAGCGCCTTTTACAAACGCATCGTTGATACGGTTAATCTTGCTCATTGCGTAGGCTTGGAGCTGTTCACTAGAGAGAAGCCCGAGTCAGGTACTGCTGTCTTCCTGCTCTGCGTTAGTTAGACCGCTAGATGACGCCTCGGTGGCTTTAATTGGTCTTGGCGGAGGGTGGTTATTAAGTCGATTACCCGTCGATGCGCTCGATATTAGTCGTCGGTAAACTAACGATGGGGAGTCTGTCTTCTTTTTGCTACATGAAGAGGCTCGCATATATATATATATATATATATATATATTTATATATTTTTTAGATTTTTTTCATGAACCCGTTCGAATTGTTCACCATTTTTGCCTTAGCCCAACGTTTAGGCAAGCTCGTGATTCCATCCCTCCTGGAGGTGGCGTTTTGGCTTCCGAAGTAATGGTCTATACACGGTATATATTCTTTGTCATTAAGAACATTTTGAAAGGACCGAAACAGATGGTAAATTCGATGAAACAGATCAACTATACGCAGGACGTGGCAAAATATCCCATCCAATATCCATAAACTTTTTGGTGGTGAGCAAAGATGTGTTCGGTCTTGCGTTGTCGTGGCGAAAAGTCATTCCTCGTGTGTTCGCCAACTCCGGTCGCTTCTGGTCAATTGCCCTCTACAAATTGTCTAGTTGTTAAAAGTATTTTATCGTGTTGACTCTTTTGTTTGGTTGTAACAGCTCATAAAAGATCACCTTTTCGCATCCCACCAAACACTTAACATCACTTTCCTTGTATGGGGTCCGGGCTTGGCAGTTGCTTGGGGCTTGCTTACTTTCAAAGACAAGCCCTTCTAAACGTTCTAAACTTTCCACTTCTTATCCCCCCTATTATCCGGTGCGTGCTGCACCTATAATACATCCAACGCTTGCTGACGAACCCCTCGGCATGAAGATGCCTTTGAACGGATATATGGGACACCGACAACGGCCACAATTTCAGGCGCAGCGAGAGGTGTGGCTTTCGTTCGACCACTGTTGTCAAGGCGGCCGTGTTCACTGTCAAAGGGCGTCCGGGCCGGTCCCGGCAGTTGACGTCGTCGAATTCGACGTAGTTCTTCCTAAATCGGACAAATAATTTTTGAACTCTCATCGTATCTGTAACAGTGTGTCTTCGTCATACACATTACAGATCTTAGTTACGACTTGGGTTGCATTTGTTCCTTTCGGGAAACAAAATAGCAAACAACGCCGAAAATGCTCATTTAACTCCGAAAAGATGTTTGTTTCTCTATTTGCGAATGCAACAAGAGAAGGTCAGAATCTATCTAAGCTAAGTTTTTGTGCGGTTTGCAGAATACGATACAAGAGCTTCTTCTTTCGATGGTGGGCGCTTCTTCTGATCGTGGCGGTCGGACGACGTCCGATGCACCGGACGCAGGTTCTTCTTCGCATACGGATCTCGGTTCGCTGCGCCTAATTCAGGCGGCTCTGAAGACTAGCGAAGCCGCGAAGGCGCTATTTCGGCAGTCGTCGGATAGCGACGATTCATGGGCTGCATCCGCCCGAGACCCAGCGCCGTCTACCGCGCCCGGTTCAAGTTCACAAGCCCGGACAGTCGAAGGGCGACTAACTCCCCAAAATACCGCCTCTGCGAAGAGCGCTTCGCCGGAACCTCGTTGGGAGGACTGGGCAGATATATCGCCTTTGACGGAAGAGAACTACATCGAAAGACTCGAACTGTACTACAACGACATATGGCCAACGCTTGAACCCTTCAAGTGTCCGAGGTGCCAATTGCAAATTGAATCGTTTTGTGGCGTCGTTCTCAAAAATTGCATGGTGCACAAAACTTGTCGGTAAGTGCATTTTGAATTATTTGACATATATACATATGTATATATATATATATATATATATATATATATATATATATATATATATGGTCAACAATATAGTGCGTATTTTTATCGGCCTTTGAGACTGTACCTAAATACCGAAAACAGATATTTAGATAAAATTATTCGCCTAAATTCAACGGATTCAAATCGAGGCTGTCTGGAGGCCATACGCCCTTGTCGCTAACCATGCTCAATTCACTCCGATAGCCTAGCCGCTTTTGAACTAAAGAGGTGGAAGCGGGAACGCCATGTTGAAAAACATGTAACCGTACCCGAGACACGTCGAGCGCTTCGTAGAATACGCAAGTAAACTCCCTTTGTTAGGGTTCGCCTCTTAAAAGAATTGTACGACGTCAATTGGCGTCCCTTTCTCTGGACACCACACTCAGAACGCGAACATAAGCCGGGAATTTGCTTTTTTCTAAGAATCGTTAAGGATTCTCAGAAATTCAAAGTTGGAGTTTGTCAATCAGTTCTTGGGCCCTTGCTGTGCGCACTCTGCCGTGATGCTTCCTCGTTACTGTGCAGGAGCCTGGTTCTGTTCCTTCCGTAATCGTATAATCGGTTGCTATCGGCTGAACTGTCACCAAGGAAATTTGCAATCTTGGCGTAGGTCCGTCCAGAGCGGACAGCAGCTGCTCTTCACTTATAGTCCGAATATGACATGTTCGTCTTCAATTTTTTACAGGGGGCCAGGGACAAAAATGCATAATGGTGCGGGTTGGAATGGCTACTCTTTGGTTTGGGCTGTGTGGGAATCTCAACCCCTCTAAATGCCTGGTGATCCCCTAACCTATATGAATAGAATATTTGTGGTATTACTTCAGTGCATGTAGGGATTCGCGTTCTACCGAACATGAGCCTCTTTCTGCCATTCATGATGCGACAAGAATTCGACATACCCTGTATATATATATATATATATATATATATATATAGTACCCTGTATTCACAATCTAAACGCGTTCTTGCGTTGAGTAACGCAAAAAAAATATATATATATATATATATAGGGTGTTCTTGTATCTTGACCCTATATATATATATGTATAATTTACAAAGGTTCTTCGGCTCAGCGCTCTTCGCAATGTGCTTCCTTCGTAAACAGAACCGGGTAGGACTGCCAAATCCAATGTCGAGCGTTACTCAACGCAAGAACGCGTTTCGATTGTGAACATCTATCATACAAATAAGTACTTGCATGGTTCAGTACGTGATATGCCAAGCGTCGGAGGACCAGGAAGAAGTTGGTTTCACATATGTATATAATGTTGGAATAATGTTCCGAAACATAGAATATAGCGATATGTCTACATAAGATTCTGGCTTCAACCACTGCCACTAGTCACACAGCCTGGTGGTTGGTCAATTGAGCTTTTGAGGATGAAGAGGCCCAGACGGGTAATTTCGCGTAACGAGGATATTCCGTAGTCTTCAGAGTCTTTCAGGCGATTTAGCTCCATTATATATATATATATATATATATATATATATACATATATGCCTAGCAATATGGCTTAATGGCAAAGCCTTTGCCTTGCATTCGGGAGGACTGGGTTCGAGACCCAGACCGGTGACTCTTAAATTGGTTTGCACGGTTTCCAATTTAGACAAGGTAAATGCCGGAGTGGATTCAAAATAGCCATGACATGAAAAAACCGTACTCGGGCAATAGTCTTACGGAAAATCTAAAATATATATATATATATATATATATAGCGGAGTCAATCGTGGTCGTGTGGGCCGGAGAGTACCTTAAGACAAAAAAGACAGAGTTGATCCTGCTCGCAGAATACAGCGGACCACACAGCTCGACATGCGAATTGAGAATCCCTACTCGTAGAGCTAGTACTTAACTGCATTATTATGTATTGCGTATTGTTAAATGTATTTTCCGTATAAACATTAGTTACTATCAAGATATGGAGTGACGCTACATATTTTGCAACGCAGAGTCTTCTACTTGGCCTAAAGAAACGCTGTGTGACCCGTAAGTGAAACTCGCAATATATATCCATACAAGTCTGTCATCAAAATTGGTTATTCCTGAAACGGAATAAATGGGCAATAAGGGATTACCCATTCTCAAAAAGGAAGGCACATGTGTTCACAGTGATTGTCTCGTCAACCGTATCTTGGAGTCACCGTTCAAGGAGGTTACATGTCCGCAATACGGCGACTGCGGTGCACTTATACGCGACGAGGAAGTCATGGAACTGCTTAAGGATCGAAAGGACAAGGAGCTTTATGAGCAAAAACCTCTACGAGAGAATGCCGAGGGTGGTGAGTTTAAAGGTCTAGGTTTTTATGTCAATTGTCTGTATATTTAGCTGACAAATACTTTAGTACCACTCTGTCCGTAGAACATTGACGATGTTTATTTATCTTTTTAGGCAAACAACGTTAATAGTTGCTTCCGATCGCAATAATTTAGGTACAGTGTAAAGGGTGGTATAGCAAAGAAACATGAATATATATATTATTTATGTGTATTCAGATATACATTTGTGATGTAAGAACATTTGCTCAGCCCGCTCGGGGTATATATATATATATATATATATATACATTGTTATTATGTTGTTGCACATCAAACGGTAACTCAAGCACCGTTAATCTAGGTAAGTTTTTTTTTTTACTATTCGCAGTTAGTCGGAGTCCCACTGAGTAAAAGTTACGTGACTTAACTTCTCTGTAGCAAGGCTGGAGCGCTCACGAAGAAGCGCCTTTGTTTAAACGACAATGTTTTTTGGTTCTTTCTAGACACATCTTTGCTACAGTCATTCATGCTTGACTATGAACTGGTGCCGAATGTCGCTATATTCGAATGTCCTGTGTGTCTCGAGGAAGTGCCTCCGCTCGAAGGAGTCATGCCCAAGAATTGCGGCGAACATCAAATTTGCAAGTACGTCTTACAACAATACCTATTTAGTAATAGTAGACAACACAGCAGTTATTGTGCTACAAAAGATCCAGAAAGAGAGACTGCTTGTCGGCGTTTTTACCAAAGGCAGTGTCATTTGCCAGTAAGACGAGCGCAGATAGTTCTGTTGCCTGTGACAAGGGACGAAAGCTAACGCAAAAGTAACAGCGACACAATATAAATATTGTGATGAGGCTTAGGCATATTGCTGACTAATGTACTACTGCACGTCTTGCAGAGATTGCCTGCGTGGCGCCGTGAATAATTCCGAGACCCCATTCGTAAGCTGCCCCGCGGCCGACTGTGAAGCAATTCTGCAGGACCGTGAGGTGCAGCTGCTCGTTAGTCCCGAGGAATATCAAGCGTTACTGGAGAAGGGCTTAAACGTAGCTTTAGCTAAGGCAACACCTTGTCGCACACCTGACTGCAACGGGAGGTGGTTCGTGTCGACGGAAGGCGATGGGCGCTTCAATTGCCCAGTGTGTAACGAGGTGAATTGCACGCGGTGCAAGGTGATCCACGTGAACAACCAGTCCTGCAAGGAATACCAAGCGGAACTCGCAGTAAGGCGAAACAATGAGCGTTCAGAGGAGGAGACCAAAGCATTCCTTGAGGTATTCACAATGGACACAATAAGCAAACCCTAGATGCTGACCAAGCAGTTTTTCATTTCTCTCTCTTAGCATAATTCTTCTTTCCGTAGAGCTGCGGCTGCGTTTTTTCAATTGCCCGCATAACGTGTGTCCGAACCATTGACACCAGATAGGCAACCGTTTTTTTCTGACAGTGACCATCGAGTAGTGATGGTTCTTCGTTCTTGTAGCGTCTATGGCGTACACTTCGCTTTCATGAGATCGTCCTAAGTTAGGCGACCCGTTTTGCATACCCGAGCTCGGCAGGTGTGCGAGCGAACTCAAACTACCCACCACATATCACTTTCTTTTCGCGGCGAGGTGGATCATGGCATGAATAACCTTCCCCAACGCGCATGGCAGCATTGAGATTATTATTTATGTATGTGGATCTGTAGATACGTGGTATAACATGGCTAGGGCATAGAAGTGCATGCGTTAGCAGTGTTGCTGTCGTTACTGATTCTTGACATTACAGTTGTATAAGATAAAGAAGCCTCTTTCTCCCCGTCTGACCCCGTCAGGTCACATGCTTAATGAATAATCGTGTTGTGTTGGCACTCACACTGGTTCTCAAAAACGTGCTGCCAACGTGCACATTGCGTATTGCAGAAACGACTTCAGGATGGATTTGCCATGGTCTGTCCGGAGTGCAACGCCATCGTGGAGAAGGTTGACGGCTGCGACGGCATTCTCTGCACGGTGTGCCGAACGGAGCTGTGCTGGGCCACCAAAGGCCGTCGTTGGGGTCCCGGCGGCAAGGGCGACTGGCAAGGGGGTGGCTGCCGTTGCTGGGTTGGCGGCAAGAAATGTGCCCCACACTGTCAGAACTGCCATTAACACGAAAAATGTGCCAAATTGTTGCCATACCAAAGCTCGTTGTACCAATTCCGGGGAATGGTTGCAAACAAACAATCAAACAAACAAACAAATGGTGTAAACCTTGGGAACAAAGGAAACCCTACGTACATTAGTCTTAATAGTTGCTTATACATAAGATAATAAAGTGTAGCTATTTTATTGTTAAATTGAGCATGGTCGTCAATATATATATATATATATATATATATATATATATATATATATATATATGCTTTTAAATTTCCTAGGGTTCGTGCTTGCGGCTGCTCCTGCATATAATGCTCGTCTCGTTGACAGCCGATCCAGTATCCAGGCTTAGAATTATATCTAGTAATCTGCCGGGGTGTCGCCGATTCGATTCCTGTGGCTGATTGAATTATCTTTGAGCGATGCTCATTGAGAGCCAATGAAAAACCATCAGACGGGTCCAAAAGTGAAACTCTATCATGAGTGTTAACTGTGTCCAAAGTCAGTCAACAGCAGAATATCAGGTGACGAATCCACATTTTAAATAGGGCTAGTAGTAAGCAAAATTATAGGCTGCTATCGGAGCACGACAATAATTAGACTCCGTAGAGTTACGGCAAGAATTCTCCAACTAGTCCAAGGCTCGTTTGGATTATCTAAGGCTCATTTGGAAAATGAATCCTGCAATGGGTTACATTTTTGAGATGTCATCCTGTCTAAAACCAAAATCCAGCTATACACCAAAAAAAACATTTCTCAATGTCTCTAAGACCTTTGCGATCTAGCGGAATCCTTTTCTCTCAGAAGGCTAATTTTTTTGAAAGATGATAATGGGATTGACTCACGCCGTGATGTGTTGCCACTGATGGCACTGCTCGCTGGCGTCCAGTAAACGGTATGCTGCTCTCTGCATATAATTGAATTGTTTTTGCCAATTTGCCAACCACATATCTCGGAAGCACTGAATTAGCCGCCACATGTCACTCAGCCAGTAAAGACTCTGTAGGCATATATTTGTGAAAGCGTGAAATGTTTTATCGCTTGTTCATTATTCTGCCGTCTGTGATCTCAATATGCGTACGCACGCTCTATTGTATTTCCAAAGCTCATGTATTACTCGTTTGTTAGGGGGGGGAAGCGGCAAAAAGCGCACAACTTTGCGGTGAGTGCGAAGGATTTTCAGGCTCTTGACTTTCTCTTTGAACAACGAACAATTTGAGTGGTCCACCATACAATCGCAGTTGTAATCCGCGAGGCAGGCATATTAAATAACGAGCTCATCAAATCATTTCGTTGCTGCTGCTAGCATTCTCTTAGATTTATTAAACACGTTTGAAGCAGCTCTAAGTGTGAGTACTTTATCGAAACTCAGTATATGCCACGACACAGAAACCCAGTAAGTGCCTCATTTAGTAGAATCTGCATGTTACGGTTAACATTCTTCTCCACGGAAGTGGTAGCGTTCGAACAAAGCTAGATAGATGTACTTTATTAAGGCTGACCTCTAATCTAGTTTTAGCGGTCCTAATATGATCTGCTTGTTTGTCCTGCTTGCAGACTCGACCTCCTCATTTTTCGTCTATAGTAATAATTAACTTTCGCGTTTCTCATACCGTAGTGATTTACAGAATGCAATTTGCGAAAATTATTTGTGTGCCCTTCGTTTTCTAAGGAAAAATACGTTCTTGCTAGCTTCTGACACGTTGTACGCATTTTTCCATATTCCGCCATTTGTCTCCGACTAAGTCGAAAGTGATGGAGTTCGCATTGTTATTGGAGAACTAATATTCAAGTGAGCCTACAAGATTTTTTCAAATGCCGTGGACCGCATTGCCAGGAAGTTCCTCTTTACACTTGAAAGCCTAGGTTTCGGCCGTGAGCAGCTGGTCGAAACGGCTATAGTTCTGACGGCAATATTTTGTTTTTCGGTGAGGCTGAGCGTCAGTGTGGTTTTTGCTGTAATAAAACATAAACACTGGCTGGGTAGTTGTCTGAATCTGTCTCATGCGTTTTTATGATCTCGCAGGATAGACGCGGCATTGATTCGTAGCGCCTAAGCCATAATTTTCAAGCAACATCGTTAATGAACGGAACAAAATCAGATGGGCATAAAGAGGAAATCAACGCGTCTTGGGCTTTACCACAGTACCACTTAAGAGATCAACACTGAGGTTTGCCGATGATAACTGCCAGTTAACTAAAGTCTGCTTAAAAGCCCAATTTAAATTATGATCAGTGTAATTTGCGACCGTGTGTATACACTCGCATGTAGGTTGTGACAACTTCCTTGAGCAATGTCTGCGGCTCCCGAAGGCACACTGTTGAGCAGAGCCGCAATCGGCTACAAATAAAAAAAAATGACAGCCTCTGCCAGTTTGTCACACGTGCGGCAACCGAGCAATATTTGATACTTAATTGTCTTGAAAAATCAGGTTGATATATATACAACATTTGCCTTCAATAAAACAATAGCCTGAAAATGTTCTGTACGATATATGTATATGTAAACTGAAAGCTGACGCTTCTATGTTGACCTCTATAATCGAGACATCGATTTGCAACGTAGTTTTTTTTATAGCGCCTCCTTCAATGTGACGTCCCATAGAACCAGATGTGGGCTGTGCTGGATGCATCTTCAAGCTCAGCGAAGTTGTGACGAATTTCCTGTGAAAATTCTGTATCGGGAATTAGGACACTGCCCTGCCTGATAGCCGAGTTCGTTCTGCTGCGTTGCTCTGCAATGTTAATGGGAAGTCCAACGGTTCTACTGACATGAAAAGTAGTACTGACATCGTTTTTACGTATCGTTCTCTTTCGTTCTGATTCTAGGTATTTATTCATCTAGATAATGTAACGATGTCCCTAGCAAATGTATGTCGGTGTTCTGTTACACTAAGTAAAATGGAGAGTGTAGACTCAGCAAGACTGTAACGATAACGCGAGGGACTTAAGAGCGATAAACGAGAACACACGAACGTACGCAGAAGATGCTCTCTAAAACCTCGGTCTATTTATTAACGGACGCCGTCGGTTATCTACGACCACGTAGTAGTTGGTTGTTCTGTTGCTGGATTGCGTCTAACTTCGTCACAGTAAAGCAGGCAGGAGTCAGGTCAGTAGTCTTCTAGTTTCGTGACGGGATACACTCTCGCTTTTAGAGAAGCTTGCTTTCACACACGTGATTGCTTGTAAATTTGCGTTTACGACCAGACGAAAACACGGAGATCCGTTATTACCGCCGCTCCTGATACACGTGCATCGTGTACGGTCGCCCTTTGCACGGCGATACACGATGCTTCTGCTGATTGCGAATGACTGGTTAATGGGAGCATTCGGCCTAACTAACTTAACCGTCGGACTACAGGCGTTTTGCCAAACATCTTCAAATAATGATTTGAATTGCGACAAGATTGCTGTCCCTAACGCCAACGGTCGCTCCCTCACTTGTTTATTTCGAACTTCGAACGCGTCAGATACGCATTATCGTTACACGTATGCCTGTCTACGCAACTACAGCGTACATCTATTGCTAGGATGCACCGTGACTAGCTATGCGCCAAATATAGTTTATCTCGGTTGACCGATTTGAGGTTGTTTAGATCGTGTAGTTTAATAGTTTGGCATATGGGAGCTTTCACGAATGCTGTCGGCGACATGATGCGTCGCCGGCGGCCAGCGGTGTGGCACCTGCAACGCACCTGCAAACCCTCCATCGCATTTCCTGAAGCTGGGAGACTGTAAGGCGTGGCATCGAAACTCAACGAACTCCAATAGACTGGCACACTCAACTGTGTGCCAGTCTATTGGTGGCCGGTCTGGCACAGTGCGTGTCAGTTAGCGAGCCTTTTGGAGCCCTCGTATCGCAGGCTGAGCTTACGAGATCTCAATTGTCGCTGTTACCGGCAGCCTAACGATAGTTAGCTACGTTTTCGTTTTCCCAGACGCGTTCCAGCGCGTTAAACCGCCTAGCCGGTACTAGGAGGATTATTGTTGCATTAACCGCAGGTTGACATCGTACAGAGAAGCGGCTTGCCATCTCTCATGATTTGTTCTGACTACCACAATTATCACGATTTGTGTAGTCATTACATGTGTATAATAACATATCGTACCGTAGTAAGTAGAGTATATGACTGTAAATATATAAGGTTTTGATGGATTGCTTCTCCCCCAAGAGGAAAATCGAGATCGTTCGCTCATGCAGGCCACCGCATTCGAACACCTCCAGATTTACAACACGACGAACGTAATGGTCATTGTGGTCGGTATTGTGTTGTTGTTGTTGTCGGTGTTGTTGTTGTTGTTGTTGTTGTTGTTGTTGTTGTTGTTGCTGCTGTTGCTGTCGGTGTTGTTGCTGTTGCTGTCGATGTTGTTTTTGTTGTTGGTTTTGTCGTCGCTGTCGTTAATGTTTTGACTAGCGCGTTGGTTGTTTACATTTTGCTGAGAGATTGAGACTTGCGCTCTCTCCCTTGCTGGCTCGCCTTATCGGCTTGCCGTCTCGAATGCGAGGGTCGAACTCGAACATGAGATGTTGCGAGCCAACGATGCTGACACGACGATTCGATCCACGATCCACAATCGTCGTGTTTTCGTTGCGTAACGTGAATCCACATTTCGACGGCCGTGCCGGCAGCTCGGAGAGACGACATTCGAACGAGAAGAAAAAGAAGAGGAAACACAGGGAGAAGATGTTGTTGCTGTGACGTTATCCCGTCGATGTACACAGTTAGTGTGCATGTATGTATGTATGTATGTATGTACGCACGTCTGTATTTGTTTATCCTTGTATGTGCGTGCAGACGGATACGTGTTTCATTGATTCGTTGATATCGTTGATGATTACGAGAATAAGTTGTTGGATTGTCGTTGACTTCGCCGGTGATTACGAGAATAAGTTGAATTGTCGTTGATTTCGAGGATGCGTTTAATTGCCTTGCTTATGCTTATGTCGATAACGAGTGTTTATATATAGGCGCTGCTGCTGAGAAAGGTTTCCGTTTTACGGCTTCCTGAACGCCTATCGTTGATCATTGTTGCCCGGCCTGTGGCATTTGAGTGTTGACGAGCGTGTTGTAAGTCAATGTGTTGTTAACATTATTCATCGAACCGATGTGTCACGTAATTCGAATACGTCAATTCGAATTACGATTCTTTCAGTATCAGTAGGAAGAAACAGGCAAACGAGAAGCTTACACAGAGTGACGAATAGCCGTTGTTGCGTTAATTTCTTTAGTGTTTAGTGAGTATGTATATTAGAGAAGCCCTCGACGTGCGTGTGAATGAACAAGATTGCGACGAAGTGATATCTAGGAAAATCGTCAAACCGTTCTTTGACTGAAAACGTGATGCTGGGTCGAGTTATGAGATTCGGTCCGTTTGCTCCCCTAGATCTATAATAATAACAATAATACAAACATACATAGAATATACTAATACGTACAAACAGCGGCGAACTCGTGACGATCCAGTCCAACTGCGAATATTTATTTGAACTGTCTGGGAGGAGCTAAGGAGTCGATGCTTCTTTTGCTCGTGGGGCCATTTTGGAGCCCGCCTTAGTGGCAGTATTCATAGTAAGTTCTATTGTCTTGTTAAAATTGATATAAGTAGGGTATGAAACGCCTTTAGTTGTATATAAAGACTACCCGGTTATTTAGAGCCCTGCTAGTGTTGACATGAAACAGTCATCTGGACGACCCACATGGTGCGGTGCGTGAAGATGGGAGAAGCACAGGTAGCGATGCCGGCGAACGGCGTGAATATGCCTGTCCCCTCTCCTCTGCTCTCTTTGTGGTTTCAGATTAATGTTAAAGCAATTCCGAGCCTTGATGAAGGCTTTAGTGGCCTCACCCACACTAGTCACGCTAGCTGACCAGGACGTCCGTGCCTCAGCATTCTCCTAAATAAAGAAATGTTGATATTGTGACAAAGTCCACCCACTCTATACGCATCATAGCGCAATTCAAGTAAGTCCTAACCGACCAAGTCCAACGGCCACAGCGTCCCCGCCAACGGGATTTAAATCTACTCTAACCGACCACGTCCAACGGCTACAGCGCCCACGCCAAAATCTCAACGTACCCAACGTTCACCGACCGATGCATGTCTCAACCGAACAAGACGTGGGTCAACCAGCCAGCAGAGAACAGCCACAGCCTTTTGCGACGAAACCCCAATGTTCTCCGCCGTCCAAACGATCATCGGCCTCATCAGAGGCTCGACCTACGATCGGCAATCGAAGTCAATCCTTAACTTAACCTGTATTCTTATACGAAACAAACACGAACCGCTGTAATTTTCGACGGTTTCTGAGAGAGCGGGTTCTGACACCCTTTGGGGTGTCAGCACGCCGCGGTGCCTTGTGAACCAAAGAATAGGTCGAACAGCATGGCTTAATAACCATCCGTTGCTCGGCTGTGCTTTGCATTAGACCATATGCTGCGTGTCGTCGTCATTCATCGTTCCTGAGTCCCTCGGGCTGCATGCAGTACCCGTCCGGATGAGTCTATATTCCCAAGCTGACTTAGCGTAACATAGCAACGTTACAATATAAACATTACTTATGATACGTATTGTTGACTCGTTGTTAGATGAGCGACGATCTTAACCAGACTTGAGTACCACCGTGTGTATACGCTCGTATGGAAATTGCGACGATGAGTCTGTGCAAGTTCTGCGGCTTCAGAGGGCACACCGTTGAGCAGTGCCGCAACCGACTGCAGATCGAAAACAACGGCCTCTGCCCCTTCTGTCACACCCGCGACCACCACTGGAAAGTCTGCCCCTCAAAACAGTCTTGCGAAAACAAGTAAGTATATACAGATAAAAAAATAACATTTGCCTTTAAAACAAAACAAAAGAATGTGTGTATAAATACAGGGTGTTGCAGGAATATTTGAAGAGCGATATACAGAATTGTAGAGCTCGTTAAAGCAAATGTTTTTACCAATGGAACATGGTCTCTGAGAAGTCTTGTTTCGGAGTGAGAGTGAAATTACTACCATTTGTGACACTGGTGTTTTTGCCGGACATAGGAGAACAAAATGTGCTGTTGCGAGACAACCCGTCTTCGTATACAGAAACTAAGCACACTTTCGTGTTCGTGAATCTTCTGCTCCATCTGAAGGATATGCCGGTCAGACGACGCGACATGGTCGCTTAGAAGAGAATTCGCCAAAAATGAAGTTCTTTGTTAGCGTTCGCGCCAAATACTTCAGAATCATAACCCTACAACCACTCACAGCGCTCAAAATATATCGGACATATTCAGTCAATGCGCAATTCATGGCGATCATTTTGGTACCAAACATATGTCAATGCGAGCCGTGGTTGCGGAGTAATTACGATTTTTCGGAGGGCATGTCCAGATATGATGCGCATTCCGTTTTGAGTGCTGTGAGTGGTTGTAGGGTTATGATTCTGAAGTATTTGGCGTGAACGCTAATAAAAAACTTCAGTTTTGGCGAATTCTCTTCTAAGCGACCATGTCGCGTCTTCTGACCGGCCTTGTATATTCTTCAGATGAAGCAGAATTTTATCACGAATACGAAGGTGTGCTTAGTTTCTGTATAGGAAGACTGGTTGTCTCGCAACAGCACATTTTGTGCTCCTATGTCGGGCAAAAACACCAGTGTCACAAATTGTAGTAATTTCACTCTCACTCCGAACTTCAAATATTCCTGCAACACCCTGTATATATATAGATAGGGTTGGCCCATAAGTCTGTTTGGGTATTTGCGTGCGCACTGCGCAGACCGGAAAGAAGACGAAAACTGTTAGGAGAGGGTTGTTTATTTACATGGCGGTAAGAGCCGACCTGCGCTGTATTATACCGTGAAATTCCGACCGAACATCAAATGCTCTGGGCTGAACCTCGCCAAGATTTAACGACTGCTTTTCGCAATGCTTCATAGACAGACGCCCATAAATACAAATGTGCAACGGTGGGGCCCGAAGCCGTTCATCTATGTGTCTTTTACGGTCGCGAGGCTTAAAAAGGGGGTGAGCCCCAAGCAACTGCAGAGCCCAGACCCCATCCAAGGAAAGTGATGCTACGTTTTTGGTGGCATGCAAAGGGGGTGATCTATTATGAGCTGTTACAACTAAACGAAACGAGCAATACGATAAAATACTGTCAACAACTGGACAATTTGGAGAGGGCAATTGACCAGAAGCGGCCGGAATTGGCGTACAGACGAGGAGTGACTTTCCGCCACGACGACGCAAGAACGCAAACATCTTTGCTCACCACCAAGAAGTTAATGGAATTTAAATGGGATGTGTTACCACATTCTGCGTATAGTCCTGGCCTTGCTGCATTGGATTATGATCTGTTTCGGCCCCTTCAAAATTCCCTTAATGGCAAGGAATCCTATTTTTTAGAAGGTTTTAAAACGTATATAGAGACCATTACTTCGGAAGCCAGGGCGCCACCTTCTGGAGGAATGGAATCATAAGCAGAAGCGCTCCGGATAACCTTTTAAGCCAACAAGACTGGAACACATTCTTACACGACGAAGTGTATCGCGGCCTGTTTGCGAACGCTATCGACCATTCCACAAAGGCTCGCCTTCGAGCGGTTGCTGCTAAAGTATCTGGAGCTTGATGGCATGCACTTCCAAGTGCCCCACTGGGTACCCTCCTGGACAACGTCTCGGCTGTGACCTTGTCTCCCGCCACCACCGCAGTGCGGGACGGCGCGCCAGGCATGCCGATCTTAACGACACCCTCGGTCGTGCGCTTCGGTCAAGTGGATTCCCTGCATTCTAGAGCCCCAGGGCCTCTCCGCCCTCGATGGTAAGCGCCCGGATGGGATGACTTGTAGCCCCTTCAGTAGGGGCAGGATGTTTGTCTGGGATGCCACTGTCACCGACTCATTAGCAGGTGATCTCCCGGCCGCCGCGAGAACCCGTACGTTTACAAATGATCGTGTCCGCCAGACCATTCTCAAGCTCTTGGAGGGTGACGTGTCAGGGGCCGCGAGACTGATCGGATCATCAGACGCGCTGGCTCCTAGCACAGATCACTTGACAGCTCTCCGCGATAAACACCCCCCGGCCTCGCCAAACTTAGATTGGCCAACCTCCCCCGGCCTTCCACTCCCTTGTACCACGTCTGGAGAAGAAGTAATAGCCGCAGTCAAAAGTTTTTCACGGAGTGCCGCCGGGGGACTGGATTTTATCCGGTCCAGATTGCTCATGGACCTACTTTCTCCAACCCTGGGAGACACAGCAAGCCGACTGGCGAGTGCACTGGCCAAAGTTGTTGACTTACTTTTGTGGGGCGCCCCCCCACCTCAACTACTGCCCATAATCTTTGGGGCAAGGCTTTTCGCCTTACAGAAGAAAGACGGGTCGGTAAGACCGATTGCATGCTCCTCTACCTTGCGCAGGCTGGCTGCAAAAATTGCCTGTAATCGAACCAGGGAGACGATTCACGAGGCGATGGGCTTACATCAGCTTGGGTTTGCCACACCAGCAGGGGCTGAGGCCGCTATTCACGCCACCCGAGCTTTTATTGATTCACGCACGCTCCCTGGGGTCCTTGTAAAACTGGATTTTAAAAACGCTTTTAACTCTGTAAGACGGGACTATCTCTTAAAGGCGGTCTTAAAGCATTGTCCCTAGTTATCGCATTACTTCAACCAGGCGTACCGTAACGCCTCCTGCTTGGTTCTCCCAGATGATGTCATAGCTTCGGCTACGGGGCTGCAACAGGGTGATCCTTTGGCTCCCCTTTTATTTTGCCTAAGCATTAAAGACCTAGTCGACTTCCTTAACAGCCCGCTGAATGTTTGGTATCTTGATGATGGCGTGCTAGGAGGCGATGCGGACATAGTTGCTGACGACGTTCGGCGCGTGCTTGATTTTCGTGCAAGCTCGGGTTTAGAACTAAACTCAGAGAAATGCGAGATTTATGTGACAGGCAGCAGCACACAGACTCCTGACCTTGACACTCTACAGGCCTTATTGCCGGGATGTAAGGTAACACTTGACTGCGACCTGGAGCTGCTGGGAGTCCCGCTTCGACCTCAAGGGCTCACGCGCGCACTGGCAAAGTGGCAAAACAAGCTAAAGAACGTCGCCGACAACCTCGCCCCGCTTGGTGCCCACCGCGCCCTTTTCTTACTCCGATCTTCGTTTTCAGCTACCAGGGTCACCCATCTTCTCCGCGGAGCGAACCTAACAGAACAAGTAGATGATCTGCGTGCATTGAACGAGTTGACTGTGAACAGCCTCGAGTCTCTTCTCAATCTATCGCTGGCACCTTCCGCTCGAAAGCAGGCTCAACTACCAATCTCGAAGGGGGGCCTGGGGATCCCGGATCTGCTCGTCTCGGCTGGGCCAGCGATAGTCTCTTCCCTCTTCCGGTCAGAGAGCAACGCCACCGCACTATTAGACGAGGCCGGTATTGTTCAGTACAACGAACTCAAGGGACGCTTACATGAAGAACTTAAGACAGTATGTAGGGGCGTTCCGGATAACCCTTTGAGCCAGCGGGACTGGAGCGCGTTCTTATACGACGAAGCGTATTGCAGCTTACTCGCAGGTGCTGCCGACAACTCCACGAAGGCTCGCCTCCAAGCGGTCGCTGCCAAGGGATCCGGAGCTTGGTTGCATGCAGTTCCCAGCGCCCCACTGGGCACTCTCCTGAACAATGAAACAACAAGAATTGCGACAGGTCTTCGTCTTGGCTGTGACCTCGTCACTCCTCATCAATGCAGATGCGGTCAACCTGTAGAAAAATTAGCGCATCACGGTTTATCGTGCATCATAAGCGCCGGACGGCGGGCCAGACATGCCGGTATTAACGACACCTTCAGCCGAGCGCTTCGATCATGCGGATACCCCTGCATTCTAGAGCCCCAAGGTCTCTCCGCCGTAGATGGTAAGCGCCCAGATGGGATGACCCTTACCCCTTTCAGTAGGGGAAGGATGCTTGTTTGGGACGCCACAGTCACCGACTCATTAGCACCTTCAATGGTCGGTGGCGGGGCGGTCTCGGCAGGCTACGCTGGCAGTCTAGCCGAGACAAGGAAGCTTGCCAAATACGCTTCCATCGGGTACCCACATGAGTTTCAGCCGCTAGCATTTGAAACTCTGGGCGGCCCAGGCAACATCACCCGCAAACTACTCCACAGAGTCGGTGAGCAGTTAAACCTGGCAACTGGTGATAAGCGATCTGCAGGTTTCTTGAGACAACGTTTCGATCTCGACGTTCAACGCGGGAATGCTGCGTCCGTCCGGGGCACACTGCTAAGGTGGTCTCAGCCCACTCTTTACGAGATTGAGTAACATTTACGGCGCACACGTTCTCGGGAGACAATTGTCGCTCCATTGGCATCATTAATAAATCTATACTATATATACTCATTAGCACCTTCAAAGGTCGGTGGCGGGGGCGATCTTGGCAGGCCACGCTGGTAATCTAGCCGAGACAAGGAAGCTCGCAAAATACGCCTCAATAGGTTACCCACATGAGTTTCAACCGGTAGCATTCGAGACCTTGGGCGGCCTAGGCAACGTCACTCGCAAAATTCTCCACAGGGTCGGTGAGCAGCTGAACGTTGCAACCGGAGACAAGAGATTTGCGGCTTTCTTGAGACAGCGCCTCGACCTCGACGTCCAACGCGGCGTCCGTCCGGGGCACGCTGCTGAAGTGGTCCCAACCCACTTTATACGAGATAGAGTAATATTGCCAGTGCACACGCTCTCGGGAGACAAGCGCCGCTCCATTTGTGTTCTTAATAGAATTCGTAATTATATCTATATATATATATATATATAGCAGACAACTGGCGTGTGTATGTTGGTTTTTGTTATCCACATTTATTCGAGATCATTGATTTGCGACTTAGTCTATGTAGCGGTTTCGTACGTCCGGAGTGGTTTAGGAGAATGTTCACGCTCAGCGCAGTTTTGACGATTTCCTTGTGAAATCTCTGCATAGGCAACTTAGGCCCTACTTGAACTAGCGGCTTTCAGCGGAGCGCAATTTGTTGTGCTGCGTTGCTCATAATATCTGCGTTTGCCACGACTTTGGGTATTCTTTTGTTTTTATCTGTAAATATATCTTTTTAATTGGGGGGTGAGAAGGGCTCAGCGGATACATTCAGTTCCCTTCTTTCGCGTTCAAAGAGCGATCAACCATGTTATTATTTGGCTAACAACTCTGTGTGGCGCTAACATACATGCCGCATTTTTGGTTGTGGTTGGCTTGTCGACCAGAGCCACAGACACCACAAAATACTTGCACTTGGATAGACAAGCGCTGATACAGCTATCGGTATTAGAAAAGAGACATCTTATCACGCTGTGAAGCGAGCAGGATTTTAGATGATACGCCTCATTAAGGATCTGGTAGCGTCTCGCAATGTTAAGCCGGACGACAGAAAAGAAGGAGTCATTTTTAGAGAGAATCCAAGGAAAAACTAAAGTGTGTTGCAAAAAATTAGCAACTCATGTTTTTTGTGATAATTTCGGCTTGGTTTATTTGAATGGCTTAAAATTTTAAGCGCATGGTGTACATGACGAAACATGAGTATAGTGTTGATTTCACTGCAATCTCAACATCGGTTCATACAAAAAATAAAAAGTGTGAAAAAAAACAGTGTTGCAAAATATTAGCAACAATAGCGCCTTACAGCGTATTCGATTCTTAGCAGGGCTGTATGACTCATTTGAAACTACATATTTTATTCTAGAATCGGGTTTTTCGTCCCTTCTTCTGATTCAAATCGTAAACTCGGTCTTTCATGGAGTTAATGAGCTGTTGTAAGTACGAAAGTGGAATATTAGTCCATGCTTGCTGGACAGCTTCTTTGAGGTCCGACAAATGATTATATTGTCGACCACTTGCGTAAATCTGCTTTACCAAATGTCCCCAAAGATTTTCAATAGGATTCAGGTCTGGACTTAATGCCGGCCAGTCAAAAAGTGGCACTCCTTGTTCTTGAAAAAAGGCTATAGTGCTCGCCGAGGTATGAAACGTGGCGTTGTCTTGTTGAAAAACTGAGTCAGGTTCCCCAATTCTTCTGAAGTGGGCTTCTAACTGGGAACCGACAATGCGCTGGTACATGTCAGAATTGTTTCGGCCCACAATCTCGACTAGATCAGACTTCCCATTATATCCAAACGCGCCCCAATATTTCACAGAGCCACCACCGGCCACACGTTTCGAGAACCATTTAGGTTCCTTCCGTAAGTCGTGCCAATAGTACTGACAGCCGTCAGGGCCATCGAGATTAAATTTCTTTTCACCCGAGAAGACGATGTTTTTCAACTCGTTATCCCAAGTTTGGTATCTATGCGAAAATTCACGCCGTGCGACAATGTGCTTCGGTTGCAGTCGCGTCATAAGCTTCCTTTTCGCGTATCGCACGTTTTTGTCAGAACTTAACACTCGGTACACTGTGGATCGGTGCACTGGCACTCCCAAAGTAGTCCTGATCCTGGAAGAAGACATTTGGTCATGAGTAGCCAACTGTATGATCCTTCGCCGATCTCGAATAGTCAAAACTGGCTTACGCCCACTGTTAGATCTCCACCTTTGGTTCACTCCAGGGTGTAAGAACCTGCTGATGGTGCTCTTATGCCGTCCTAATCTGGTTGCTATAGCAGTTACTGTATGACCGAGCTCAGCATATGCCTCAATTCTTGTCTTTTCGTTATCCGAAAGATCCTTTGTACGACCCATGGTTTAAACATAAGATTCGTCGTTAGTTCGGAACAACGACTAAGCTGTAGAATATTTTGCAGCTATATAACGATTGATTTAGCTAGACAATATTCCTGACATTTGATCCCTGGGATCGAATATCAGCTGTAGTATCGACTATCCTTTACAAACAAGAGCTGTGTTGTTAGCATGTTATTGTTGCTAATATTTTGCAACACTGATTTTTCATACTTTTTTATTTTTTGTATGAACCGATTTTGAGATGGCAATGAAATCAACACTATACTCATGTTTCGTCATGTACATCATGCGCTTAAAATTTCAAGCCATTCAAATAAACTAAGCCGAAATTATCGCAAAAAAACATGACTTGCTAATTTTTTGCAACACACTTTATTTTCAAGAAGGATTTAAGATAGGCTGATGTTTACTGGCTGTCATTGCTTCCATATGTAGTTCAGTACGATATACAAGGCTTCTGCAGCGTAGAACTCCGTGTTGCTCGACCCTTGAATACTTGACTTTATCGGCGTATCTTTTGGTAATTAAAGTGCTTTATTTATTCGATACTCGTGAGATTATAAGATATTGGTATGTTGCTTGGTGCCAGGCGAAATGTTGAGCTGCAACGATATTTGAAACTGTTAATAGTACAGCCAGGTTGTAAAAACCCCAAATCCTAACCACTTAGGTAAATCTATACGATTAAACGTGATCGATATGGGACCTATAGAACACAGTCCCTAATTGT
This sequence comes from Dermanyssus gallinae, assembly GCA_003439945.1. Classification (NCBI taxonomy): domain Eukaryota; kingdom Metazoa; phylum Arthropoda; class Arachnida; order Mesostigmata; family Dermanyssidae; genus Dermanyssus; species Dermanyssus gallinae. The sequence continues at coordinate 39,133 of QVRM01005017.1, forward strand.
GACGACAGTTGCATTGCGTGAAGACCATCCACTTGCAAGTTTCTTGTAGACTGTTCTCGTCGTACTCAGAAGACGATTTACTGGAATGCAGTGCATCGTTCAGGTCGGAGTTAACATTTTATATGTTTAAAAGCCGTTATTTGGCGCTCCTCGCATTTCTTCTCATATACGTAAACACGCCTGCTGAACCTATTTGACTCCGATAAAGTGAGAACTTACCGGAATTCTTCGGATAACCCAATGGAGGTAACTCGTTAGACCCACCTATTTCTCCACATGTAGTACAAGTAATTGAGCTCACGCAAATGGTGGCGGAGACTGAGCTTCTAATATACCTCATAAAATATACTGGAATATATACAATTGTATAAAATATACTGGAACTCTCGTCTTAGGGGCTGCTAATTAAACTCATCGATCTTCCTCCTCCTCACCGAAATCAACACACACTCACTCCAGTCACACAAAAAAATATCGACGCAGCCCGTTGCAACAAAAAGACAAACGGTTACCCCGAGTATCGGCTTGCGAGGCTTTACATACTAATGAAACCTTGAAGATGAAGCTTCTGTACCGTCTTTCTTTGGTCATCGGACTTATGGTTGGTATCTCTACCTCTCGCCCCCCCGCCAGTCATTCTGTTTATTATACTTTCATGTATTATAATGCATCTTTCAATGGTGCACTTATGTTTATTTATTCGTACATTTCGACACACTTGTCAACGATTGCGGCGTTGTTCTACTACCTAACTTCGCCGTCTGCTGCTCTGAGTACGTGGCGCACGCCTTATTTCGTTTCCAGCTCGACTGTATGACCGATGGTGTTTGTGTGCATGTGTACCATGCGGCTTTGGGTAGTTTGGGCAGCCGATGCGGATCGGCCCTCACACCCCCCGCCAAGAGGCTCTTCTGGCTAGCTCTGCAATTGGTGGCTCTAGTGTTTTTTTAGCTTCTCTTAAAGAATAGCGTCTAGTGTATTGAAGAACACGTTACCATTCGTCCGTTTGCTTATCTGTGTGTGTTTCGTTTAGTGCTTATCAGTGTCGTTTATTTGCTTATTTTTTTGTTGGTTAGTCGAGCGCTCTCAGAGCAGCTCGTTGAGCCTAACTAGGTACGCGAGTCTTGCCTCGCTGGCCTGCTTTATTACCATGTCCAAATGACTATTTTTCATTACTGTGGATTCGAGAAATTAAAACTGCCAGTTTACTGGCCTAGGTCACATTGTTTCGCGTCCACTGGCCTGGATCTCCTTGGTCTGAGAAGCATTCCCACGAAGATCGGCTAGATCCCATGTATCAATTCGATCGCCTTTTTAATATACCATATATTCCGGTCTGCCACTTTTGCTGGACTTGGCTTCAGTTTAGTGAATGTACTTATCCGCAGGTGGCGCAATAGAGTGGCAAAATGATAAATACGAAGTTACAAATTTTTCTGATGATTCCCGGTGGGCCGTTGCGGCACGTTCAAAGAATGTATTTGAAATTAATCTATGTTTATGAATGTAGGAGCTTCTGCGTTGCGTCTACCGTTCGGTCAAACTTTGTCTTTATGGAGTCCTTGGCAATGTCGTGTTGCGTCTGCGTGACGTGCCTTTGCAGGAAGGTGGATAGTCTCTATTTGAATTTCGAAGCTGTTTCTCTAGACGCAGTACTGTTTGTGGACGCACACTTGTCAGTCGAAAACGAAACTTGAAGAGAGCCTCTTTCTTTACTGATAACGCCTAGGGAGTTCTGCATGAAACCCTCAGGGAAACTTAAGACCTTGTTAACTACACCTGCTCTGGATAAAATTTTACGCAACGCTTCACAGTCTCGTATTGTGATGGCCAATTGAACGAAAATAGTAAACAATCCTTGCAGAGTGGGTACAAATATTACGACAGAAACGTAAGTTTTGGGAGTAACTATCTTCTTATCCTCCTTTAAGCGGTACTGCTAACGCTACGGTTGATGGTCCAGAGCCAGAAAGAGCAAGGTACTATATATGATTTACTTTAAAATGGCTGCCATTTATCTTGTCTCTTCTTTTCTTAAACATACGCTTAAAATAGTTTAACGTCTTATTATAACTGTACCCTGTGTTGAAATAGCATACGGTCAGAGCTGTCCAAGACAAAAAGCCCAAATGGCTTAGCGCAAAGCATCTGCATTCTTTGAATGAAACGCGCGAAGAATTTAATTTACTCCTTCATCATCTGTGCTCATAAAATATGCTTTCTCATAGAACACAGCGCGTGTGTGTGCCGAAAACACTGTAAATGTAACTAACTCTGCGTTTATATTTCCCAACCTCTTGGCCGCAGAACACCGACGCGCCAACGAAAGGCTTGTTTTAGTGGATTCTGCTTTTAATGTTTGCCTATTTAATAAGTTGAAAAGCTAGCACATTGTTTGCCTAAGTTCCTGCTCAGTTTTCCTGGTCGGCATGGTGTGGGGTCGTGGTATAGGGGGCTATTGTGCCAGTCATGGTTGTCATCTACCGGGGTGTCGTCGGTTCGATTGACTTTTCTTTGAGCGGCGCTCATTGAGAATTGATGATTAACGATACTGCTGAGAATCAGCGGTCATGCTGCCGCAAGAACTGTTGGGAGCCCAACCGCAGATATCTCAACATGTCCGGCCTTGTCCGGTGCATTGAACATAGGCATATCGGCGAGTCCAAGCCCGTAGAGAACGGAGTATGGTATATGTAGAATCTCCCTAAAATGTATTTTAATTCTACGTCATGATTCCGTGGTGCTCTTTCCGTGGTCAGAATGGTGCTAAGTGCGCCGATGAACGAGCTGGACGAGAAAATCAGCCAATCAGCCCGCTATAAAGAATGTGCGTCTCAGTGTCCTGGCAGTAGATTGGCACTGGTACAAGATCCTGACTCAACTTTGGTCGGTCTGGCTTGACGAATCACATCGGCGTCGATGACAGCGAACAGTTAGACTCTGTGGAACTTGCAGCGGCTTCGCGACATGGGAGCTGTTCATGCGGCCTGTTGCTTATGCAATGACAGGCCTCGCACTTTTCAGTGGAAAACATGACGTCAGGATTAACTGCGAGATCCTGAAAACGTATCGAATGGCTTTTGTAGATGCGTGTGCTCCCCTAAGTAATACAATTACTGCCTATGAATGTGAATGAAAATACGAGAGCGGATCGAAATGTTTTTGTATTTATGCAATGTATTTATTGACCCTAGAACCAGGTAGCAGACCTACCTGGAAGTTGATTCTCTTGTAGTGGAAGTTGACAAGTTGACAACACGACAAACATGTTGTCGTGTTAAATCTGCTCTATCTTTATTTCTTCGATCGACCATCTCCTTGGAAGCACCACTGTGAGGATTGTGTTTTATTCTCGACAAAGTAACCTTAAACTCACAATTCGTGTCCTATAGTCACTTTCTGACGCAATTCAGAGCCATTTGGTGCCGCCTGAAAATTTGCTGGAATTTCTATCGAACGTTTGCTAGAAATTCAATATTTTTGGAACGCATTTCGCTACCAGTCCCCTGGCGCATAAAATGTTAGTAAAGACTGTTACAATTGACCCTAAGATATCTCTGACTCATCTTCTGTCTGCCTGATAGTAATTCCGCGTTTGTTGAGTACGATATCATGAACTTTTCAATATTTTCTTCGGTTATTGACGTGTGAGGCCTTCCCGAATAGAGGCAATTTACGGCCTTTTCATGTCCGTTGCGAAAGCGAGGATACCACCTATAAACAATCGGGACACTGCTTGATCACCATAAGCGGTTCGTAACATTTCCACCACGTTAGAACATATGATTTGCTTTTTAACACCGAACTTGATGCAGATTTGTTGCTCCTCCGTTTTGAGCCCCTTAAAAATGGCCGAACCGCGTTTTCTTCACTTTCGCCGTGTCCGATTGGCGTGCGTTGCAAAATCTGGGTTGCCCTTCTAAGCAAAACAACAGCAGAATACATTGGTAGTGTCAATTCACATTTTCAAATTTCAAAATGCTGGAACTTTTCGTCCGCCCTCGCATATATATACACGTGTAAAGCGCTAATTGTTACTTCATTCGATTGCGGTTGTGATTTTTCAGGACAAGTGATGAAGCGGGGCATGCAAGCTCATCTCAGACAATTGATGATGGATTTTGCAGCGCGGACGATGGCGATGTTCAGAAGCCCGGAACCAGCAGTCATCTAAAAGAACAGCCCAGCATGCAGAGTCCACCGCAATCAGTCCCCAAACAGCACCAGTTTTCTATGACGGTGCGCGCCGACGGTACTGTCCATTTGGACGCCCACATTGTAAGTTGCTCGAAGCTGCAAGAATTCGATGACGGACGACCACATCAAGCCAATATGTGCAAGACCGTTGGAGCCCGTTTCAGCAGGCGAACGCACCTGCCCCTAGGATCTATATATATATATATATATATATATATATAGATACATATGTATCTGGAGTTTACTGCCCACTAATTCGATGATAATGCTGCGACGGCGGGGATCATGACAACAATGATAGCTGTCATAAATACTGATATTGGTCAACACGGAGCAAAGCAAATCGGCAAATCTCGATATTGCAAGTAGGACCACTTTATACTTAAACTTTTCCGGTCGACCCTCAGCCAACACTTAACGTCCACGGGACGGCTCTTGCATCACTTTGTAGGACGGACCCCATAAATACAGATGTGCAAAGATGTGCAACGGTGGGGCTCGAACCCTTTGTGCACGTGTATGTGTCCTTCGGTCGCAACGGCCACGAGAAATATGCACCATGCCACTGGGCTCGACGGCCACTGGGTACAAGGCAAGGGTCAACTGCGACGTTGGTGCTAACTAGAAACGTTGCTTGTTGTTTAGGCGGCCTTTGTGTCGCGTGGATAGTTTTGTTTGTTTGTTTTCCCGTCCGGGGTTGTCGATGCCCGGTGGCGTGGTGGTATGCGTCTGCGCCTCGCGACCGGAAGAGACACATAGATGCGCGGGTTCGAGCCCCACCGTTGCACATTTGTATTAATGGGGGTCCATCTATGAAGCAATGCAAAAAGCAGTCCCGTAGACGGTAAACCTTGGCTGAGAGTCAGCCCCAAAAGGATTTTTTCCCTTCCGGGGTTCACTACGCCGTTCGTACGTCGGCTGACAAAGATTTATCGTGCTGCTGTTATCAGATTTGATTGATAATATCTTTTTTTTTTTCGGTGTTTGATTATGTGGCGTGCAATATGCCAGCACCAAATTGCCACTCTTATGCAACTTCTCAAGGATACTCAGAAGGCTAAGGGGGACAATGGACACGCGCAACACCAGCGATCTCGTTCTGAACGCGAAGTTCACACGTCTGACGGTGGTGCAACTGCGGCCGGTAGTACACCAGCTGAGCGCGATCCTCAACGAATTACGGCGAAAATACCTCAGCAGACGGCAGCAGCGGCAGCTTTCGATCTGACCTCAACGCAATACTCAGCGTCTCATTTGCAACCCGCTAGCCAAACTGGCAGTCGATTTTCGAAGTATGCCTCGCCGCCCTCGCCTTCACCGCCACCACCACCACCACCACCATTCCGTCAACTACCGTCTCAAGCCAAGCAAGGTAACGGTTTAGCAAATCAGCTGAACGCTGAGCGACCACCGCGACCGCTCCAGCACAGGTCGGAACTCTCCCCAGACGAGTCTAATTACCTCGAAGTGCTGCAGCTTGTCGACGAGGACCTCTGGCCGACGTTCGCGCCGTTTGACTGTCCCTCGTGTGGCCTCTCTGTCGACACATTTGAGGGTGTAGTTCTTAAGGACTGCCAAATTCATAAGATCTGCAGGTAGGTTCTCGACGAGGTGGCGCGAAACAGGTGTGTTACACCACGTGAGATCAAGGTCAAGTTTGATTTCAACCTCTAGGTAGGGAATTTTTGTTGCATCTACACGCTGCTTCGCGTGTTGGCGAGTCGTTTTTGTGTAGAGATACAGTTTTAGGATACGTCATGCTTTCCAGATACAGTTCTAGGATAATTCGTGCTGCCCTGCAGTTAATGACGCATTGTCCAGTTTGCGCCTACTTTGTTCAGATGGTTCAGCTTGGTTCAGATGACATGAAGCTGCGGCATATTCATATGATGCTAATATATATATATATATATATATATATATGAGAGGAAAGGAGGATTCGTTGTGCTTCTGTTTGCTTCAAGGAAACGTCAATGGCATACGATGTGTGTATAACGGTAACGATCTTTGCATTTTAGAGCTTGTCTGAGGATACGGGTGCTAGAAGCCCCGTTCAGAGAGATTCGTTGCTATCAGTTTGCGGAATGTGGTGCGAAAATGCTCGAGTCTGAAATCGAAAGTCTTTTGGAGAACGTTGCAGACAAGCAGGTCTATCACTCGAAGATGGCTCAGGTCGATGCTGAAAATGGTGAGTGCTTGTTTGACTGGCTGTGCTTTGCCTTTCTATAGCCACTGTTAGCCCAGTTTGTAAAATACAGGAACAGCAGGAAAATAAGGCACATATCCGCAGCGTCTTATACTCTATCGTACGGACTGGTGGACCCGCACAAGAAACTAACAGCTTACCTTAAATGTTCTCGTTTTACTTGGAACATAGACATGCAAAGGCCACGGGGAAGCTTATTTCACATCTGTTTGTTTGATACAGCTTAGAAGCTATCGTAGATGCATAATTAACAAACATCAACTGTCTGGTCTCATGGACTAGAAATAAACATTATAAATTTGATGTCCTAGTCCTGGGTGATTATACCCTATCCCTGATATTCCAAATGTACGCAAGCTTCAAACGATCGAGAAATGTCAAAAAACAAACACTGTTTTTAGTTGTACAGGTCTTGCGCATCGTATATGTATAACATGGGTTAAGCCTGCCGTCGGGATTGTTGGAACCAGGACCATGGCGCCAGTAGCTCCCGTAAGGAAAAGAAAGTGTTGCGAGATTTGGCGCAATTTAGCTCTGGCCACTACTACAGATTTCTACGTTTATTGCGTACAGTATATATCCGAAATCTACGCAGTTATAGATTTCGAAATTTATTCCTATTTCATTCCAATTATAGTATCCGAAATCTTGTATGCATATGTTTTCAGCAATGTTTAGTGGAACAAACCAAAGACATCGTGCTACTATCGCGCTGTAGAGCAGCTGAATAAGCGGGGGTTACGGTTGTGTAGTCATGGATGCCTTGAACTCGGAGGTAGACGCTTAGCTGTGGCACGCCAAAACCCTTGCGATGTCCTATATACAATGTATAATATTTCAGAAGTTGTGCACCTATCGAGAGGCATTGTTGATCCTCAAACGTCCGATTGTTCCGACGGGCTTACTGAACTCGTACATCCGATCATTAGGAGCCCTCGAGTGTACTTCTGCCGTTAACAGAGTCTAGTTTAAAAAAACGTGTCTAGCCGTGTGGTATTTAACTATACGATTATTGTTGCGTCCCTTCAAGGAAATAATTCGTTTATTGAAAGACCCATGCGCTCTTGGCATAAATTAAGAGTCAGAGACGCATTCATTGCATTTCGTTCGCACTGAGGCACCGTTTTTCCTGCATTAAAGTTAGGTACGGCACTCAGTTGAATCGATACCATTGCATGGAAATTGATTTAATGCTCTCTAGAGCTAAATGTTTTTCAAATAATTAGCAAGTATAAGCAAACCGGGTCGTGTGTTTCTGCGGTTTTGGTTTCGTTTCAGATCCGCTTCTCATTCGGCAAGCAATTTCAGAAGACGAGCTATTGCCGAATTTTCTACAATTTACTTGTCCAGTGTGCCTTGAGAGCGTGCCACCTTTTCACGGCGTCATTCCAAAAAATTGTGGAAGGCATCAGATTTGCAGGTAATGTCAGATGGGTTAGACGTCAAATGTCCAATAATACATCGAAAAATAACCAAATATTTAATTCGAAATTTTTAGCTCTTTACTTTTTTTTTTATAATTGTGATGAATGAACGTTTTCACTGATATCAGTTAATTTCGTATCAGCCCATGATTTCAACGATAGAAGCTGCGTTTACTCTACAAACTGCCAATGACATCATCTGGTAGCTCCTTGATAACTCGAGACAATAGTAATAGTTGTTATGTTTTATTTATAAAATTTTGCCAAGACGTTTCCGCCCCTCCCTCCATTAGAATTTTTTTTTCTCGTGCAGAGTTCTACTCAACTTCAAAATATGTACCTAGCTTTATCATACACCCTATGTAAGTATGCATGCCTTCACTTCCGATATGGCTATCGAAAAGCCTAGTTACTTGATAAATACGTAACGCAGCACCATCACTTTTGTACAAAAATGGTGGGCATTAAATTTGCTATTGCCCGAGAGTAGTCTTTTGGACGTACATATTTTAGTCGTAATGAAAAAACCAACGATTTTTCGCGAAAAAGCGTTAACGTAAGACATAACAACATATCGACTTTGTATGACTTCCCTTAATCTGGCTATTTACCATTCGCTACCTAAGCTAATAAAGTGTCGTACATTGCGCCGAACACGTCGGTATAATCAATTCCTTCATGCGTTGACTGGTTCTCCCGCAAACGTAGATTTTGCACAACTATGTAGGAAAAAAAGCAGAATAACTACTTTTATAAATTTCACTCTCTCTCCTAAACAAGACGTTTCCGCTCACTTCTTGTATTGGGAAACTTATTTTCTTGCCGAGTTTAACCATATTTTAAAATAAGTACATAACTATATGAATTACCCTATATATATATATATATATATATATATATATATATATATATATATATATATATATATATATATATATATATATATGTATATATATACTAAAAGAGAGAAATACTTACACTCCCGCCGCCCGCGATTTAATACGCGCGAGCCTTTGACGGGAGTGCCCGCCAGCCCGAATAGACAGGCCAGCAGCTCCCTTACCCTCCCCCTTATCGAGGTTCGGAATGGAGGTACCACACCACTCCGCCGTACCGATTAGACGCGTTCACCTCGCGATTCTGCGTTACACACCAGAATATTACGCGCCCCCCCCCGAAGGGGAGTTTGACCCACTCCAGCGCAGGGGTTCCCCGCAAATACGGGGCCAGAAGGTCCTCTCGACCGGCGGTCTGCGTTCATGTGGCCACTTCTCACTCATTTTGCCTATTAAGCCAAGGCAGCAGGCGTCCCGGACGGTACCACCGGGTGTCACCCGGGGCATTAACCGTCCGGCCCGGGGGTCCTTATGCAGCACAGTCCCCCCATTGGCAATAGCCTTAACAGCCCTCGAATGGGCCACGACAGGATGACAATATAAATTCGTTGCCAACCAATCTCTATCGTATGCCTTGCCCCCCGTTAGATGTTAAAACGGAGGTGTTACTATTGGGAGTTTGTACCGTCTGACTAACTTACATAGGGGCTCGTGAAGGTCCCCGCAGCGCGCCGAGGTCGCGCACCAGCAGACCAAGCCGGTAAGAGAGTCATAGTTACTCCAGACCAAGCCGGTAAGAGAGTCGTAGTTACTCCTGCGTTACCTGGTACGAATCGGGCCTATTTTTTAAGCTATAATAGCTGCTGCGTTTCTCCGTTGGACATTCAATGAAGAACGCTAGAGCAAGTGTCGAAGGTCCGTTGTTCATTCATCGCTAGTTCTATTATTCGAGGTCATGTTCCCCGAATATCTTGAAAACCAGTCGCACAACGATACATTTATTGACAAGCAGCGCATATTTTTTGGCTTTGAGTTGATCATGTAAATGTGTACGGCTACACCCGCTGCAGCAAAACCGCGAACCAAAAACAAAGCACATTTAGTTTCCTGCATGGGCGAGATTAGGTGAAGGCGAAGACAAAAAGCTAAGATTACACCGCTATTCTATCAACAAGATTTATAGCGTTAGACTCCAGGATGAAATGTAGCTATTTACGTTATTATCATTAATATCATTGCCTTTTATTTATTAAACGAATTACGTTTACTTGCATTACATCACATACAACGTTGGATACATTTTTATGGGTGAGCGTTTCTGTGACACTACATGTGTTTGGGCTGATGCCAAGGTTCTTGCTGCTTATGTCTAATGCAGAAGAAGTATTTTTTCTCATTTTGGATGTCCTAGAAATATTTGCCCTTTTACCAGGCAAAACGTTTTGTAGAGATGAGGTAATATGAATGATACTCTGAAGGTGCAAGGTCTGCAGAGTATGGTGAGTGCTTTATAAGTTCCCAGCCAGGTCGTATATATTAAGGCTAGTGCTACTCACACGGAGCCGCGTCTTGTCTTAGTGAAAGATGACCCCTTTTATGTTCATGAGTTGTAGACGCGATTGGGTTCAGTTTTCCTGAACGCCAAGGCAATCAACAGGGATCTCTACTGCCAAGTTTTTGGCAGTAGAGATCCGTGTTGATTGTCTGGTTGCTTATCAGAAATCCAAAGTGAACGATGCCTCTGACATCTCATTCACAGCATAACTGCATTTTATTTGAGTGGACGTTTCGCTTTAGTTGACTCTGCGAAGTGGCTGCGCTCTCTGCCCAGAATTTTTGCCTGCCTTCACTCTCGTAGAAGACCCATTTCTCTTCTCATTGCAGGTAACCAAACAATCCAAGAATGAAGCTTGGCGACAGCGATTGAGGAGAAAGACATGCGCTTTAATTTGTTGGCATGACTCAGTTGTAAAGAACCCACTTACTGAGTTTATGAGTTGTTTCAGGTGTTTCTTAGCTTCGAGCAATAACCGTTGTGGTTTGTTATATCTTTAGTCGCAGAAGGTTCTGTTCCAGCAATGAGGAAGGAACATCCTTTTCGAGCCGACCGAACCCCCGTTCATCGACTAGGTTAAAATCTTGACCACGAAGCATGGCATACTATTTTTTGGGCAGATCTGTTCGTCGGTCGAGCCGCCCTCGAAGATGGTGGAGGAGTTTTAAGTTACAAGTTACAACAGCGTTGGTACCTTTTCGAAATCGCACAGAAAAACGCTTTGAGTTTGCACTTTTATAAGTGCATCCACGTTTTCTCTGCCCCCCACCCTCCCCCAGAAAGCAACTAAGCTCAATTGTGCTCTCTGCAGCGACAGCAGAAAGATGACTAGATCATATGCTGCTGGCTTGGCTGTGGTACAGTGGTCAAAGGCAAAAGTCACCCACCGGCAACTACTTAACGGTCATACGACGTATTACTGATTTCACTAACACTAGTGCTCAGTGAGCGTCTCGAGTGTAAAGCCGTTCTGAGCTGTCGCAGTGTAAAGCCAAACTCAGGGACCCCCATCCGAGTTAGCCGCATTTTGATCACTTCAGCGACGCCTCAGTCGTTTTCGAAACCGCGCTCGACTGCGTGGTCGACCGAAGGTCGGTCCAAACAACCAATTGTGCAAGATGAGGATAAAAGAATCGTACTAGATCCCAATTTCTGGACGTCTGAGGGTGCAAGAAGCTCTTTTTTGCGACGGCGTACTTTCTGATGGCATCCACCGAATCGGTGGCCCTCCATTGGACACTTCCAACGGGGAAGTGCCGGTCCCAGTGCAGGACGTTTGAACTGCAGACGTCTGAACGCACGCTCAGTAGAGAAGCAAGATGCCGTGCACTCTCTTATTTCTCTTTTGCTGTAACCAACAACATTGATTACATATTTATGTGCAAAATCTGGTTCGGCCAGGCCATAACGGACACTTAACTCTCCTTCAATGACAATTTCCGTTGTTTTTGACTGGACCAGGTGGTTCCAGAGGGAAGGGGGTGACATCCTTGCCTTAGCTTGATTAAACGGCGTACCTATCTCGTGCGATTTATCTGGCGAAAATATTGCACACATTGCATACAAGGTATCGTTTGTATTGTTTCTACGTGTCAAAGGCCGGCGACATTCTCAGACGCACGGATTTGCGAATTCGTGAATGCTGCGACGTCATTAAATAAATTGGCGATCCCATAACCATTGTTGTCGATTTTAACTTATCTCGAATTGACGGGTCTGCTGTCAGCGACAACAATGGATGCACTTCTCGACAATTGCTGTCTCGAGATCAACTTTGTCCAGCTGATTAGTTGCCCCTCACGAAATTTCGAGAACTTCGTGTTACCCCAAACAATACATTAGCACTACTGGTGAATCCGGAGGGAGCCCCTCGCATATTCTGTTGATGGTAAGACAGAGATCGCGCAAGGGCAGTACTGAAGGATCAGTGTTCCGTCAGCAGTTATTTGAACATGGCTTATGTTGAAGAGCTTACTAAATTCAATCTGCTTTCTGTGGTTATGCCATCATCCTTAGCTAGTCACCGTTACAACAATCGGTGGTCTCTCAACCCAATAATTTAAATGACAGACTGGTGAGAGCACTAGTATGTGAAGGCGCCAGGGACTCGGTAAATGCATTGACGTAAATAAGTTGCGCGGTAAATGCACTGTTCGTAAATAAGTTGGAGCTTTGCGTGTGACACCCCAAACACCTACTAGAGAGGTCACCAAGTCTCCAACAAGTTGACACGAGCGGTGTGTTTGGATGCATATAGACCTACACAGAGGGGAAATTGGTCACTGGGGTGGTTTAACTCATGTTGCTGTCGTGTGACAGTTATTTTGTTATTCGTAAGTTCAGTTCCTCAGCCTCTCCTGCGAACAGTCGGAAGCGGTAGAGTTTTAGACTGTAGACACCGTCGTTTGTACCGACAACAGATCGACTTCAAGAAAATCTTGTTTGCCAGAAGGGTAAAAATCGCATTGTTATAATAAGCCTCACTGCGCCTTTCGAAATAACCTTATGTTCTCTAGTTGCCCTCCGACCGTCCGAATGAGCATATCAAGGCCGCGGTCCTCCAGTTGTACGCAGCCGCTAACATGTCGTCAGTACCATGACTTCGGCCTTCCGTTAGAGTTGTTGCTCGTCAGAGAATTTCTAAAATCAGACGATCAATGGACCGAAGGTAGGTCAACGATGTACGCGTTAGTTCATTTCTTTGACCTCCCTGAGCGCTGACTCAAGCGGGGGGAAACGCTTTGTCCATTTGGAGGGCGGTTTGACGAACGAGGAGGTGACGCAACCTCTGTGTCCTTTGTTGACGTCGAGGCGGCAGTTGCTTTTGTTGCCGATCTTGGTTTCTTCCGGACCTTTCCGGTCGGTGTTGGCGCCATTTTTCTTCATTCTTTGGCAGCTGAGCATGGGTCAAGTTCCCAATTCTGTTCAACGAAAGCATCTTGAACTCAACTAGGAAGATCCAAATATCAAACGCACCATTTACGTTGAGCCTATGGGCAAATCAACAATCAACACGGCAGTTTGCTGCAAATAACTGCTAACAACGAATTGAAGAACGCTGGTCAAACCTTAACCGCAGTTTATCGAGACGGAATAATTCAATAACTTCACCAACGGAAAGGAATTGTGCATGTTTGCACGCAGAATAGACGAGAAAGTTTGAGAACAAAAATCATGTGCTTTTGTCGAGGAGAGGCGTATGCCACAGCAAATCGCCGTGTTTAATATAGATGCTGAATAAAGCAATTGAGGCTGTTATCCTCCGTAGCGAACGTAGTGATTCCGACTTAAATGCAGCGTTAAATACATTACATACAAAATGTAGACATATGTAGACAACAAAGGTTGTCGTTGTAGAATAACATTGCCTGTCAGCTGTAGCACCCTACCTCATGAAGCACGATCTAAAAAAAAAGCTTAAATCATCTAAAAGGTTGGCACTTTAGCTAGGTAGCTTTCGCATCCTCGCAGAAGACTTTGCTCTGAAAAGAATACTGTTCAGGACTACCATACATAGGAACTATTTTTCAAAATGAGAAAAACATGAAAATTTGTGACCAATAAACTAAACAAGGGGGCTCGCTTTCTGGTTGGAGAGATTGAAGAAGGCAGTTTCGGCAAAAAGAGGCATAGCGCAACTACCATTATCATTTGTACCTGACAGAAACCTTACCGCTGAGAGTCAGCGGCTATGCTGCCACAAGGACTGTTGGGCAAACCCTAGATATCTCAACATGTCCGGCCCTCGGTGCATTGAAGATATACCTCATGGTGATTTCCAAGCCCGTAGGGGATAGAGGATGGTCTATAATTAAAAAGCCTCCCTAAAAACGTACCTGAAAGAGGCCAGCGTGATGAAACCAATATATGTGCATGTGCCGAGAGCGAGTCTGCGGAATCACAAATGGGTAATTATTTTATTCTACGCAAACGACATCATTATTTTTGGTAGGAATCTATTTGGGGTGAAACCAGAAATGGAAAAGCTAGTGAGCTATATGCACGAGAGAGATCTAGAAATTAACCTGAGATAACGGTGACGGAAAATTTTAGAAAATTGGAGGGTTGGCAACGGAAGAGTCGCTACATACTAGAAATAAAGTAATTGAATTCACCAATAAGTTCACTTACCTTTAAATCAATATATTAGGGAATGGCAATAGTGTTAGAAACCATGTGGAAAATAGAACGAAACTGTCGATCAGAGCTACAAGGACAGTAAGAAGCCCACTTATGCTATCAATGCAAGCGGCTCATTTTAAACTTAAGTTACAACTTTAATATATATTTGATATAACTGGGCAAGTAATCCCAAATATGTATTAAAAGCAAGCTAATTATAGATTGTGTGAATTCTCTAAAAGCCGTAGAATCTTCCTTCATATTATTTAAGTCATGGCTGTCGGATTTGTGCAGAAATTAAACGGATTGCTTACTTGAAGGGGATATTACTACCAGCTGATATACAGGTATAGTGAGGCTTGTCAAAAACAAGGACCTTCGAGAGTCATATAGTATGGTAGAGAAAGTTAAAGCAAAACAGGTGTGGGGAACTAAGCCCCCGCGTCAGGGAGTTTAGCTTGGCGTGCAGCAAGAGTAACATGCAGACTTTAACAACCACGTTGGTAAACTACATGGGCTTTACCATGTGCTGTATGGAAGTGGAGTTTCGTCAACGCGATGACAGATGAAGATGCACAAGTTGTCTGAGCAAATGTGACAATTACCATGACGCTTGAAGGGGGATATTGTTACCAACTGATACACGGGTATATGTAGTACGCCTTGTCAAAAACAAGGACCTTCAAGAGTCATATGGCATCATAGAGCGCAAAATTAAAGGAAAAGTGGTGTGGGATCTAGGGTGGATAACAGAAGGCCCGAAGCCCGACCTTACGACCATACACATGTGAATGGAAGCATCATGCACGACGATGCCCAAGGCATGGGAGGCAAGGAAGAGCGCACAGCCACGATACAGCACCCAGCGTCGGGGCAGCCCGTACTCTGACCTTTGTGAAAATAATAAATATTTTCTTAAAATTACATAACTAAACTTCCATTTCTGAATAAAATCTACACATATATTTAATATTAAATGCGCTAATAAATACATTCTGGTAAACATGTCAAGATCTATCATTAATCAAATTAAAAATAAATAACCAAAATATATTATTATACTTAGATATATTAATCATTATACCCTAAATATATTTTTCAATTTCGCATATAATATTTTAAAAGCATTAAAATATATATAGTATTATATTTTGTCAACAATGACATTAATATTTTAGCATGCATCTATTAAATAACAATTTATTATATACATTACTCATAAAGGTTATTTTTTAATAGTATTAAAAAGAAAAATCTCATCTTAAACTTTTACAAAGTAATTTAAGTCGCTATGTTGTTGCATATATATATATCCATTTGTAATCTTAATAAAAGTTAAATATTATATATATATATATAGTTATTAGATAGCTCTTGTCGCCAATACACGCACACATGATATGCTCGTTTCTTACAGGGACTGTCTTCGAGGAGCGGTCAACTGTTCGGACATTGCAATGGTGAGGTGTCCTGTTGGCGATTGCACCGCCAACCTTGAAGATCGCGAAGTTCGACTGCTGGTCAGCGATGAAGAGTACGACGCGCTGCATAAAAAGGGACTGGTCAAGGCTCTCGGTGAAGCGATGAGGTGTCGTACGCCAAACTGCGCGGGCACTTGGTTTACGTTGGACGAGGACGATAATGACCATTTCGAGTGTCCACTTTGCCATCAGCTCAACTGACTGTCTCCGATTCCGATGCAAAACTGCCTCTGTAGGCCACGAGTCGTGCAGGACAGGATTACGAGGCCTGGGAATCTGGACAAATGACCAGGACGCAGGACGCGCACGAATGCCTAGTGCTAACTACGCTTCAGCCGCGTGTATGAATGGGTAGCAACTTAAGTCAAGCTTAAGTTGCTTGGCCAAATGCCGAATTTCAGCGACGGCGACTACGTAACTGCGCCACATGGGTCAGCGGTGTGAAATGCCGCACATCAAGTTACGGCTATTGCATAGTGTACTCCAGTAGGGACGGCATATCAGTCATTTTAGCTCCGAGTAAGGAGGGGTCTCCGCTGCCAAATATTTAAAGTACTACAAATGCGTCGAACTACTTTATAATGCTTATTTATTAA
Source organism: Dermanyssus gallinae (assembly GCA_003439945.1). NCBI lineage: Eukaryota > Metazoa > Arthropoda > Arachnida > Mesostigmata > Dermanyssidae > Dermanyssus > Dermanyssus gallinae. The sequence goes on from QVRM01005017.1 coordinate 55,550, forward strand.
CCCGTACTCGTGTGCCTAGTGTACGCTACCGAATTGCTTTGGTCGCTGTGGCGTTTTGGAGTGGGCGTGTCTAGCAGTAGTTAACTTATATTCTTGTATTAGGTATATCATTAACGCGTCTACGAGAAACTTTCATTATCTGCTCGTGCTAATAGCAGTAGGTAACTTATATTCTTGTATTTGGCATATGATTAACGCGTCTACGAGAAACTTTTATTCTCTTCTCGTGCTAGAAGAAGAGAGAGCCTATCTCGACAATGAATGAAACTTTGTCTCGGGGAGAAGATAACAACAACATGTTCAAATTTGATGTATGAGCCATCTGCATGCACAGATTTTTATTTAAAAAAAAGAATGGATAGTCTCCAAGAAGTGAATAAAATGGATGTGGTCATATGAGGGATGATTTATTAAATTCGAATTTCCAATCCAATTCCATTCCAAACTTTTTTATTACTATATAGAGCAAGAAAGTATCTACCGCAATGCTACCTATTGCGACAACCGTCAATTGAGTGCTCCTACGTTTTAGAGGAGTGCAGTGCTTATATAGTTTGACCCTTCTGAGGTGCTCTCAAACATCACTAAAGCTTAAACTTGTGTATACAGTAAACGCCACCGCTTTCCACAGCAGATGGCTTATTCGGCATACAGCTTAAGGAGAGGCAACACCATTAGAAAAAACTTTGTTGACCTATATATATATATATATATATATCTACAAGTCCGTTGGCATTTTCACCAATGTTTAATGACACATGTCGTTACAACGGAAAGCTTTTGTTGAATACTGTATTGCCCAACCAACAATTGTTTAACTACCTTAGCCAAACACGTTCATCACTTTCCTCGCATATGGTCTGGACTTGGCAGTTGCTTGGGGCTTGCTCCCTTTTCAAGCCACGCTCTTATAGAGTATCTACTTCTCATCCCCTATCGCCATGGTTCGGACAAAGGGGCGATCCTCCTTCTTTTTGAGGAGCTGATTGCACACTAACACATGCTTCTCCGGTTAGCGATTGCTGAGCGCGTGCTGCACTCATACATCAAACTTGCTGGCGGATCTTTCGGCATAGAGATGCCATTGAACGGATGTGTAAGGTGCGTCGACAATGGCCACGATCTCGCGCGGCAAGAGGTGTGGGTTTCGTTCGACTACTGTTGGGCAATGAGGCCGTGTCCACAGTTTGCCGGAGTTAGATATTCGAACGAATTTCACTGTTTTTCCCTTTTTTTTCATCCTCCTCCGGGGCTGCGCAGTACGGCGCATGCAACTTTCCGAAAGAACTTATAGATCAACTCGATCTATATATATATATATATATATGGCGGATTGAGCACGTGGCTGAAGAGGCACTTCCACCGGAGCAATTCGGTTTTAGGAGAGGCCGAGGCACCCGTGATGCAATCCACGTTCTCCAGTCAGAAATCGAGCGAGCTGTGGCACAACCCAGAGGTCATCTGTATGCAGTCTTTATTGACTGCGTCAAGGCCTTTGACAAAGCCCCTCGCTATCTGCTGGTTGAAGCATTCTAACGAGCAGGAGTGGGTGGCTCTCTCCTGAGTGTAATAGCAAGTTTCTTTGAGGAGGACACCTTGTTGGTAGACGGTGAGCAGGGTGAATTGGAGATTAAGCAAAATGTGGGAACTCCGCAAGGAGACCCGCTGAGCTGCGTCTCGTTTACACTTCTCCTTGCTGACCTCGTCGGTTACGTCCGACAGGAGTACCAAAAAGCCGTGGTGGTGATGTATGCAGATGATATCGTGGTCGCTCATCGCGACGTAGGTGCCATCAAGCGCATTACCTCTATGATAGAGGCGTTCCTTGTCTCGAAGGGACTTGAGATAAACACCAGGAAAACCAAAGCCATGAAATTCAGGCGTGGAGGTCGATTGGCTGCCAGAGACGTTATACGTTGCTGCGGCCAACCATTGGAGTTTGTTAACTCTTTCCAGTATCTTGGCCTTCGGGTTCATTATACGGGAACGACGTTCACAGCGCATATAAACGAAACAGTACGGAAGGCACTTGTCTCTCCTTACGGGGAAGTAGGCAATGTCCGAAGACTGTCCGTTTTCTCAGCAGTGAGGCTCTTCATGCTTAAGATTGTTCCGGGGCTGATGTATGGCCTTGACAGGGTGTGGAACCACCTCACACTGGCGAATTTTAACCAGCTTGAGAGGTGTTTCTCATTATATATGAAGCGAGTGCTTTGCTTGTCTATTCGAGCAAGGAGCCGCTTTGTGTATCTCATGTCAGGTTGTCCACCGGCTACTGAAACAATCCGACTAAGGCTGAAGATGCCGCGTACAGTACCATACGAATGTTTCATTTCTGAATGGGAAGCTAAAGTCGAACAGGCCAGACGGGAGGTCGGTGGTTTGGACGTTTTCAATGCCGTGCACCTTTGGTCTGGTCCTGCATGTGACAGTCGCCACGTATACACCAGGTACATAGTGCATGGTTATCACTACCTGGTATGTTCAAACGCAGCCTTTCACGAGGAGTACGAGTTGTGCACCTGCCGGTTCTGCCTGAAGAGGTGTGCCAAGTACCATGCAGTGGGATGCACAGCGCTGAACAAAACATCGTTACACTACTTCTCTCGCCGAAAGCGTGAAGAAGATAGAGTATTATGAAGAAACATCGTGAACTGAATATTATACTCAATCTGAGTGAAATAAATCTAATTGGAATATTAAATAAATATATATAAATATATATATATATATATATATATATATATATATATATATATATATATATATATATATATATATATATATATATATATATGTGCAGGGTGTCCAGATAATCTCGGCTTAATTCATGAGATATGGTCAAGTACACTAAGAAAATAATTCTTGTCAATTTTAATATGGTTTATTAACACCCAGGTTGGGTAAAATTATAAACGTATACATCAGACACAACTAGTGCTTCCTTTACGTTATTGGGTTTTCCTCATCTTGCTAGCTCAGCTCTGGACTGAACTGCAGGACATGCTGCGGCGTGGTATCTATCATACTGGCCAGAGCACCTCGTGCACCTGCAACATTCCTGAGGATCGTAGAATTCTTCCGTGCTGCATAACACGTGATGGAACCCGTGGGCTGCAAATGCCGTAGCTAAATGTCTGCATTTATATCCCGCTGCTCGCCAGGCCGTGCTTGTCATCGCTACCGTATTATATATTCCTAAATCGACTCCCTTCAATTTTTCCGATCATTCTTTTCAATGGAAAAGGGAAGCGGAAATGCTTCGTGTAGCAGTGAGATGATTGTTTAATTAATTTTCAAAAATAATTTGAATGGTATAAAATGCAGTTCCGTTGAATAGGCCACGGTTGGAAACAAAATTTGAACTGAAAATAAATTGTGACGTATATATATATATATCGGGCCACCGAGCACTTGGCTCCCGGCAAGGCTCCGGGGGTGATTCGGCTTCTGGCCGGAAAGCCCTCGAAAATTATAGCAGACATCGCAACCCGCCTTTTTTAAGAAGACATCTTTCCGTCGGCCTAGAGTACCTCCTTCCTCGCCCTAATCCCCAAACACGCACCTGTATCCTACAGACCAATAGACCTTCTAGACTCTACGGGAAAACTGTTTGAATGCATCATACAGAGGCTCCTCGAGGAGGCGATCCAGGAAACAGATGCATCGTCACCAAAACAACATAGACCCCATAGAAAAAGTAATGGCTGGTCGAGAGTCCATGGTCCCTTAAGAGGCGCAGACACGGGCTCTTAATCCTACTCGACGCTAGAAACGCCTTCAAAGCGCAAGCTAGGCGAAGATTCTCGACAGCATAAAACGCCGCAACGTACCCCCCTTATCTCGTCTGCAACGTTTCACCCTATCTATACGACCGCCGCTTACTCACGGACCACGTTGCCTTAAACATCTCGCGGGGGTCCCCCAGGGATCCAGAACTTTTGGGGGGGGGGAGTAAACAAGAGGATTAGGGTTTTTAGTGGACAACCCCATACCACTGAGGGGTGATACACTACGAGGTGTGTTCAAAAAGTATCGCGACTTTTGAATTTTTGCGGGTTACGTATATTCGAATTTCGATTTTTTGTGGCGTTATGTTGGTACTCATGTCTCTCACTTATGCCGACAAGCTCGGCCATTTTGAATGTTCACTTAATTGTTGACAGCTGCTTTGCTTGCACGTGTTTTGGATCGTCTTCGATTTTTACCTATTCAAAAAAATGGATCAAAGAACCTGTATCAAATTTTGTGTGAAAAACGAAATTAAGTGCGCGGATGCATTCCGAATGTTGACTGTGGCATACGGAGAAGCTACCTTGGACCGAAGCAACGTTTATCGGTGGTACAAAATGTTCTCAGAAGGCCGAGAAGATGTGAACGACGAAGAGCGTGCCGGACGCCCGAGCACTTCAACAACAGACGAAAAAATTAATGAAGTGGAGAAAATGGTATTGGCCAATCGTCGAATCACCGTTAGAGAAGTTGCTGAGGACCTAAACATATCGATTGGCTCGTGCCATTCGATTTTTATCAATGATTTGGGCATGAGACGGGTCGCCGCGAAATTCGTACCAAAATTGCTCAATTGCGACCAAAAACAGCATCGCATGAACATTGCTAATGAGATGTTGGACTCTGTGCGCGACGACCCAAATTTGCTTCAGAGGGTCATAACTGGTGACGAATCGTGGGTTTATGGTTATGACGTGGAAACCAAAGCTCAATCATCTCAATGGAAGCTGCCGCACGAACCAAGACCGAAAAAAGCGCGCCAAGTTCGGTCGAATGTGAAAGTTTTGCTGACAGTTTTCTTCGATTGCAGGGGCGTGGTGCATCATGAGTTCTTGCCACAGGGTAGAACGGTCAATAAGGAATATTACCTGCAAGTTATGCGCAATTTGCGCGAAGCAATCCGCCAGAAACGCCCGGATTTGTGGAAGAACAAAAATTGGCTTTTGCACCACGATAACGCCCCTGCTCACACGTCGTTGCTTGTGCGCGAGTTTTTGGCCAAAAACAACACACTAATGATGCCGCAGCCACCGTATTCCCCAGATCTGGCCCCCTGTGACTTTTTCTTGTTCCCTAAACTGAAGAGGCCCATGAAAGGACGACGTTACGCTACGCTTGACAACCAAAAGACGGCATCGAAGGAGGAGCTGAACAAGATAAAAAAAATGGTTTTTTGAAGTGCTTCGAAGATTGGAAAAACCGTTGGCACAAGTGTATAATATCTCATGGGGATTACTTTGAAGGGGACAAAATAGATATTCATGAATAAATGAATAATTTTTGAAAAAACACAAAAGTCGCGATACTTTTTGAACACACCTCGTACATTACGCGCACCTTCACAGCCACACACCGACCTGTGCTAATTGTGCATAAAACATTTTCCCGCAACAAAAAAAAGTAAAAGTGCATATCGGTGAAGGCCGTTGTGCTGAGAGTCTGCTATGCTGTCTTGGCATCGTTGGCCCGTCCGACGAAGGCCAAGGCCTCTTGTTTTGTTCTGTTCCTCGTGTACAGGCAGCTCTTGGAATCGATTCTCACTCACGGAACCACAATGTGGGGTACAGCCTACTCAAATGGCCTACACTCATTACGGGTGGTCCAGAACTATGCTGTGCGAGCCTTTACTGGTCTGTCTCGTCAAGACAACGTGTCTTGTCCTCCGAAATACGGAGCCTGTCGGCGTCTTCATATTGTAACGATGTTGCTGCTACGCTAAGTTACTGGAGATGGTTGCTCAGCCGGGCGGCTACCACAACATGAGGGACTCAGGTACGATGAATGACGACACGAAACGTAATCTGGCGTCAAGCGTAACCGGGCAACGAATGGTGGTCGGCCATGCTGCCTCGGTCTATTTTATTCAGTCAAGGTACGCCGTAGCGTTTCATATAGTAATAATGTTAAATGATGGACTCGAACCTTCTCTTCTTGACTGGTCGGCTTACTGGCGCCGTCGATCATCGACGGCGCCGTAGTTGGCTGTTCTGTTGTGTAGTTGTTGTGTCTAACTTCGTTACAATGTGACGTTTGCTCATAGAACTAAACGAAATAAAACAATTGTTCTTAATTTTAACCTGTAAACTGCTGGCACTGGACAATACGGAGTTACTCCCATGATATGAATACATGGTTAATTAGTAAGAAGCGTTTATGTAATATAGGTATATATATATATATATAGCCGTATAATTACATTTTACCGTTGCAGTTCTTACGACGAAAGGTATTTCAAGATAAATATGACCTTAACATAAATTATGACAGATTGCCTGTAATAGCGCATGTCAATAAACGGCTAATAATGATGATGATGATGATGATAGCCTAGTTATGGTTCGGTCTTTGTGCGTGTATAGACTATTAGTACTTAATAGATTTGAACCGTACCATGTTGCCTGAAAACAAACATCGCAGCGTTACAAGTTATGATGATAGAAGCACTTTATCCATGGTTATTTGTGTATTTACAGTACAAATCCATGGAAGCTCTACCCAGTTATTCACTGAAACAGGTCGTTTAACATTTTATTGAGATCAATTTTATCACTAGGCTTCTGCCACGCATGCCACGTTCCAATTGGTGCTACACCTACAAAATGCTAACACGAGGGCTGATCGAAAACTTCTGATACATATTTATAAAATATAATATTTATTTAACCTTAGAAAGTGCTTTTGTTTCCTTTAAAACAGTTCCCGTTTTGGCAACCACGCTCGTGGCGTGGTTGGACTAGGTCTGGCTAGGAAAAGAAGCGAAGCAATTATCAGACAATATTGAAGAACGTTTTTCGATAAGTGGACGCATCTAGTTCTGCTTTTTATTTAATTTACAATGTGCGCATTATAAATAGCTGGTAAACGAGCACCACTGAACATGGAATAAGACCATTTCAGGTCTAGTACTGGAGTGCAAATCAGCGCATCATTCTAATTAGGTCAGGTCACCTTGCAGAAGGATACCCAAAACGGTTGGTGCATAGATTAATTTCAGGACCTTTCCATTGAACCTTCGACATAAGCTTAAGTGTTGCAAATTCGGTCCTTGCCGCAACGTGGTATAGAGATTTAAATTCCAGTTTGAAGTTAAACTTCACACGGAAATTCAGTTTTACATATAGATATTTAAAAGCGGTAACAGGTCGCTCCAGTACTGCAATCCAGTTGATTTGCTGCACATTGTCCGATCTAAACTAGATTTCGGAGATCTCCAATAACAGAAAGATGTCTCCGAAAGAAACAATCCTAAAATATGATGGCAATTTTTGAGAACGCATGGAATAAGATTTACATATCGAATAAAGCAAAAAAAATCCCAGCACAGACCCCTGCGGCACCTGGAGGTGAGACGCAAGCCAAATCCAACTTTCTTTGTCTACGCCTCAAGCTATTAAAAGGTACCTTAAACTAAGTGATATTTTAACTAACTTGTAAGCGTCACACAAAGTCACACCAATTACAGCTCCGCCGTCATACACACCACGTCGAACAAATTGAGTAATGCTATTAAAACAAGCTCTGTTGTGGGAGCTCTGCTATAGGTCTGCTAACGGGTCATTGTTATCCACATAGCTAAAAGTTGAACCTTGACTCACTAATTAAACATTTTAGAAGTCGGTAATAGTGTGTGGTAGTCATTCAAGTCAGAACGATCACTCACGTGCTTTTATAAGAGAGCCCCCCCCCCCCCCTCCCCCCCGAAGGTAAATTATGTGACCGAAGCCCGTGCAGGCTAGTCCACGATAGCCGAGGGCGTACATGTCGAAGACAGGACGTCCCACGCCAGCGGCCGAATGTATGTTTCCAGTCCCGGCTGGTACGGTCATCCGGTCGACGCCTGTCATCCTTCTCCAGGCCACCAGGCTCCAATGTAACGCGGTGTGTTGGCTTGTATGAAAGCGCGCCCGAGCATGTCATTGATAGCCTCGTGGCGGCCCTACATAATCAACACAAGCTTAGTGCAGCTAAGCCGGAGCAGACGCTCATCGATCCCTCGGTGCATTGAAGATATACCTCAGGTTAAGTTCCAAGCCCGTAAGGGACGGAGGATAGTCTAGAATAAAAAAACAACCTCCTTAAAAAAAATTATTTTATTTTTAGACGCTTATCGACTGTTTCATTTCACTCTTTCTCTCAAACATTGACAGGTCTGGGAGCCACTGGCGGCACGGAAGTTGTCGCCGGGCTTGCTGACGAGCTGACGAGGAAATACACGCTATTTCGTGTATTTCCGTCCGAACGATGAGACTGCTTTCAGTCGTAATGTCGTGATGCAGAAACAGGCTAAAGGAAAGAGGAACCGCTCCGTCCCTCTGCTGATGATTTCAACCTCACAGAACGGGACAATCGGACCGCTAGATGCTCAGAGGACCGGGGTGCACTCTGTCC